>NW_019059811.1:187623-202867 GCF_000696155.1 Zootermopsis nevadensis
ACATAAAAACATATATATATATATATATATATATATATATATATAAATCAGTTATTGATCTTCCGGAAGGTGGGCTAATTAAAGTATTTGTGCAGCTCTCATTGACTCTAGAAATTAAGTAAAAACAGATTATGTTGTGAAATAATGTTCGTTAAAATATGTGATTATCAAACAATAATGAAACAAAAATTGTTAATTCAGGCCTGATAAGGTTATTATGCAGTCATAATGCATTCACAGAACTGAAGCAATGATAATATATTAACAATATTGTACCAGTGGTGCAGTTTTCACTTCTCAGGCGTTTTCGACATGCGTAGACAAACTGAAATTACAAAACACTTGTTCACTTTGAGTCGATCCATAAAAGTAAGATAGATCTTTACTGAATTTTTATGAATCACAGCAACGACAGATCCTTTCCTTGCAATAAACAAAGGTTAAATTCAAATGCAACTGTTCATTCTTTGTTGATGCTTATCCATATTGGAGAAAAGTTGAAATTTCGTACTGAATGAATAAGGAATAAATTATAAGGCTTCACAGTTTATTGATGTTGCGTCAAAAATAATTATGTAATTTGTTTCATAAATGCTTTTAGATTGTATTTCAACAGATCACGAAGTAAAGAGTAAAACAATTCTGATTTCAAGACAGTTTAAACTCTAGATGTTTATTTTTTAATTGCGGTTTTATTTAAAAAAAATGAAGATTTTTTGTGTAGTATGGCATATTACCATAAGATTACAGAGAATAAAGTCATATGTTCATTTTAAAGTGGCCGTTAAAATTGTTGGATCAAAATAAAAATTTGAATGTTTCAAAATATTTCGGAAAATTTGAATTTAATTAAAATCGGTGTAGGTCTAACTTTTCTCGAGTTGTTTCCTACGTATTGGAAATCAGATGAGGGATTTTAATAGGGTTTTCAAGCTTTACGAGAACGTTCGGTACCTTATTCACGTAAATAGATGTTGCAGGCCTGTTGGATCGACTGGAACCATTTTTAAATGCACTCAATAACTTTTATTCCAGTCTTCCATGCATTATATTACATACCACTAGACACCCAGCTGTCCCAGTTTCAAATAATACATTGTGTTTACCACACCGAATTCAATGTGTAACAAAACAAATAATTAATCAATTTTAATTCCTGACTATTAATAATCCCGCAAGTACGATGTATCGCCATGCATTCTGTGACATCACAGATCCATCCATCAATCCGAAATGCTTATGACGTTGCATTGTTTCCCATATTCGATGTAGTCGCAAAACAGGCGTATGTACCGGAAACATCGAGTCAACATGAGCAACTTAACTAATGTTAACTTTTCTTAAAGATGAGTTGCATTTACTAAACCCAGCTTAAGCCGTCCTCTTGAACCTATCGATGTCGAGGGATGTACTAAACTACAGATAAAATTTGTTAATAGAACTTTAATCTGAAACATTCTTAAGTATGATTAATATGTAACGCAATGTAGAGTTTAAGGAAAATTTATTACTATTTCATGTAAATCTGCGTTTCATCATGTGAGATATGTGTTTTTCTCAAGGGGTCATTAGACTATAGAAGTATTACTTGGATGGTTCTGTTTAACTAGAGAACTAACAATTTATGAAGGGGTTTATATGACTACAAAACTACTCTATCAAGGGATATATTCTATTAGAGAACTATCAGTTCCATGGAGTGATTCATTGGACTACAGAACTACTATTAATCAGGAAATTTATTCGACTTAAGAACTATCAATTCCATGAAGGGATTTATTAGACTGGAAAGCCATTCCTCCAGGAGATAGTCAGGCAAGTGAATTATCAATTCCATCAGGAGGTGTAATCGGCTATAAACCACCAAGTTGACTAGAGCACTCTTGGGCTATATCAAGAGGTTCATTCCTCTACCGACTTATGCAGTGTATTTCTACTCTAGAAGAAGTGATAGCCTTTCTCACCTATTTACGTAAATATTCTTTATGGCTGAGGTAATGAAGGTTTTCGCCCATTGAGTTGTTTAAAGCTTTTATTGCACAAGGAAGTGTGGTGTGTCGCTTCAAAGTACGAATCTGAAGATAAATTGTTTCTGTAGGAGGGACGAATCTGCTGGTGTGGTAAGACCTCATTGAAAATCTAAGATGGGAGTATGTCGGTGATGAAAGCAGTTTCTTGTAGCTCCTCTAATGGCTGTATTAACATAAATTCACAGACCGTCTCCAGATTACATTCACGAATCTTCAACTCGTGATAAAGACTAGGGTATAGTAGATTGACTCCTATAAAGACAAAAGTATGCAACTTACCGACCAAATCTTTGTAGCGGTATCGCTTGTACCTACGTGTGTTTTGGAGGTATACGGTTCGCATACAGTCTGAGTTACCGGCCATCATTAGACTTACTTGGTTTTACTTAGTATCTCCGTACTGATACAGGTAGATGATTAAGTATTTGGTGTCTCGGGCATCGACAGACGATTGTACACGGCGCCAAAACGTGAACGATCACCACCATGATCCCCAAACCTCAGATCTCCCTTGACTACTTGTCATTAATAAACATAACATATGAAATATGTGACTTCTGTAAGCTTTAATATTGATGTGCTACCCTCTTAAGTCGGGAACATGTGACATGCAGTTTAAAAGAGATTTAAAAATGTATGCCCACTGGCATATTGTTACCCTCGGAAGGGATTTTGGGTGCCCGCGAGAATATCAAAGTAGATTATTCATAATAATTTCGTGCTTTTTCCCTGATGATTGTCAGGAAGATTGTTATTTTTGCTGTAAGACCCGAAACCTCGTCCATGGTTGAAGAATTTAAATATTTGGATTATGTTCAGTTACCTCTGAGATTCTTTACGTGCTTTTTTTTTGAGACCGAGTAGCCATAACATTGCTTCAGAATACGTCTTAAGTGAGAACGCAAGACCCAGAGCCATTCCCGAACTCGCCAGTATTGTTACGGTGTGCGTACATTTCCGAACTTGTTGATTTATGCATTAAACTTGCCTGAGAGTTGTTCAGCGCGTACTGGGCTAAGCTTTCTGATCGGTATGGTGAAATCTCTTGAGCCGTCTGCCTAGGTATCCGGAGTTTGTGTGTTATGATCACAGAGATTTGTGTTGTGTGTACGAGATTCCCATATGAACACCGGAGTCCAATTTTGCTGTTGAATGAATCCACTCCATCATAACAGTATAAACACGTAATGCATATTTCAATTCCCTGCCTTCTCCTCCGGCTTAAAGCGATGTGAAACCACCATCTATGAAATTTGTGTGATGAGCGTTTTAGCTTCGTTTCCAGCCTATCAGATATGGATAATTTAAGTTTGCATGTATTCAACACCCAAAATGTACGGTATTCAATGCACAGTACTAAAGCAAAGAATTGTTGCTTTATTCTGAACTGACCGTATTAAGAAACAGAAACTTTACAACGGTAATTATTAAATGACAAATTCTTAGGTTGTTTAACTACGCTATTTCGACTGTAGAGGTTTCATAATATCGACTTGGACGGGAAGAATTATTATGAATGTTAAACAGATATTAATTTGCAAGGATACGGTCATTGAATATCTAAAAGTAAATAACTGGCATTCACGTTGAAGTACAGAAGGTGCTATTCACCAAATATTATTAAAATTATGAAAATAAGGGGAATTAAGTGGGAGAGTCATGTAGCACGCATGGGAAAATACTAAGCATTTTCAGAACATTAGTAGCAAAACCAGAATGGCGGACACGACTTGGGAGATGTGTATGTAGATTGGAAGATAATATTAAAATGACTCTTAAAGAAAGAAAAAGCTAAGGATGGAATCCAGTGGTGAACGCTTTTCATCATTGTAATTAAAATTCAGTTGTGTACTTCTCGACCAGCTGAGCGACAATTAGCTTTCAAAGTTGTGATTTAGTAATTACTTTGTTTAGTAGTTTGAAAGTCGTGGATAACCAGTGTTGTTGAATGGACTCTGAATCTTTTAATTACAAAGTATAAATATTTCCTTCTGTAGATCGCGATGTTAATGTTTTTAAGAGAAAAGACGAAGAACCAAATAACTTTCGGTGCTCGTCGTCTTTGCTGAGACGCCGCAAGGACTGCCTCCGTCTTCAGCTTTAAAATTTAGTTTTACTTTGTTACATAAGAAATTATGTGGTTGAAATTATTCGCTTCACTGTTACAATGAAAATAAAAGCAACCCCGTTTTATGGCTTTAAGCAAGAATTTGCATTTTAAAACATGCAGGTATGAGATTTCAGGTTTCCCCAGCGGCAATAAGACTGTCTTTTGGGATGTTTTGTAGAAAGTTACCGATGATTCAGATGTTGTTACTACCCTGATAATGGAAGCAGTAAGTGCCTCTGAAACGTCGATCAGTATCTACCAGACAACACTGCGTAACATCACAGAAGACATTCGACTTTTTTCTGTTCCGTCAAGAGAATCGCGTGCTGGGAGTCGAGGAACTATTGAAGACGCGAACCAGGTCGTCGTCCCGGGTTTTGTTAGCTCGAAGAGATTGCCCTCCCGCGGATCTTCATAACGCATTAAAATGCATAGCTTCTCCATCTAACTCTGCCGCTCCAGTATGTAGTTTGCTTTCAGGTTTGAATGATAATGACATAGTTCGGATCAACATCTCATATATCGACTTCTTCTCCTTTTTGACACAAATTTAGTACGGTGTTTGTGGGCTGATAAGGATGCAAAAACTAGCTCGCGCCATGTTTCAGAGTCCTTTTTAAGAAGCTGATAGTCGCTCAACTAGTCAATAAATTCCCTGTATTTTAATAACTCCGAAGTTTTTACACCGTAATGACGATGTTTTTTCGGGTCTTGAAGCCATGTAGGCTTTGGTCCTGAAGATGGAGACTGTATTTTTCTCCGAAACGTTTTAAACCACCGAAGGCGTCAGAACCAGTAGGACAGTGTCAACATCCTCGTCGTCATGAGAACCTCAGTTGTGACCTTCACCATGTTCGCATGTGCCGCCACTGGTTCAAGTGTCAACCAGATGAAACCAGTGAACGCCGCAAACACCACTTAATTAATTTATTACAATTATTATTATTGTTGTTGTACCTGTGCCTAGGTCTCTTCACTTTATTTCTTTCCCGTTTTCCAAGTACGATTTTCGTATCCACCCCCACTCCCCAATCTCATGCTTGCTGCTTGCCCTGATAATGGAAAATATTGCTTGTTAAGGAATAGATCTGCATGGCAAATGCCATGCACTGGGAAATGAGAAATCCAAAACAAATTTTAATTAGAAGACCTAGATCTAGGTGGGAGAACAGACTGATATTGAAATAGATCATGGAGAAATAAGAAAGAGACACGTGGTTATGGACAGTATTCTGTATTGGCGCTTTGTGAACGCGGTGATACAGCTAAGGTTAGCGTAAAGACGGAATTTTGACCGGATGAGTCGTGATCAATTTCCGACACATTTTCGACATTATGGAGTAAGTCAGTCTGTCATTAACATGGTTTGTTATTATTTAAGCATGAACGTTTTGATTTTAGGCCTTGTTCTGGGGACTGGCTAACTTGCTGCCTCCATCATCAGGGCAATGTGTGCGTCAACGCTTGATGATAGAGGCAGCAAGGGCCTGTGAAACGTTAGTAAACTTCTAGCAGACTATACGGCGCTACAACCCAGAAGACAGCAATCTTCTGGTAAATTTACTTGTTAGGATTAATTCTGGCACGCCTGGTAAAATTTATTTCCCTTGCAATTGAACTTCTGTATGTCAGACCCGAATAGGGTTTTTAAAACAATAATAAAAATAATAGGATTACACAGATCATATTTTACATCTGCCCCTAACATTCACCCTATGCGATTCCCAGATAATTGGAGAGGGAAGGAGTGAGGTATATGGATGTTTGATTTATTTCAGCGTGACTGGGAAAGCTCATAAAACGTGTATGCAAGGCTCTTGGATTTCTGTGTCAGTAGCAGGGACCAAAAATCCGAGTCAGTAAACTGGTTTGTCGCATTCAGCGTGCGCTGTCTTGCTGTTAATGTTATTCAGGGAGGGCCCGATTATTCGATCGAGGCAGTATATTGAATGTGACACCACTTTGTGTGTCTTAAAGGGAATGTAAATTTTGACCCCAGAAAACGCAAAGCAGAAAATGTATTCTGTTGCAACTTCGCTGAAATAAAACGTCATCTCTGAATGTAACTCCTGTCCTCGGAATATATCACGAACGTAAATTTTGTTTTATTTTCAGACCTACATCTTCTTGATTGCAAGTGGAAGTTGGAGACAACAGCCCTGCGAAGTTGAGTAAGTGTAAACGCTACATGAATGTAATTTTAATGTATCTTAATGTATCATATATATATACTGAATGAAATCACCGAACGTTTAAATTATAATTAAGTTGCGCGCAGTCCATTCTGAAGTAAACTAATTAACACGACGTTTCAGGAGTCGCCTTTACATTTCATTGACTCGAGGTTAAACAAATATTTTGCTGCTAACTTTTTCAATAACCGTTTGACAAATACATATATTTAGTTAAATTAAAAATGTAATTCAGATTGATGTTGTATTCTTATGTGTTTCTGAAATATTTTATCTAAAGTTATTGTGAATTAAACTGACAGAGACTGAACAGCTTATAGTACATCCGGAAGTGAAATTAATCATGGAACGTAGAATTATAATAGGATCCTGATTAGAGCAATCAGTATAGTGTTATATTACGGACTACACGTTCGGGGTTCGATCGTTTGCAAGGATAAAGGAAATTTCTTTTAGAATGTGGGGTCGATCCAGCGGGTACCAGGGGTCCTTTCCTCGAGGGTAAAATAGAGCCTGGGAGTGATGCTTATTATTTGTCCCCATCTAGAGCCGAGGTCAATATTGAATACGAGTTTTCCCCACACCCCGCCAAGCCCACAACTTCTCGAAGTGGGACAGCTTAACTCAAGCGATGTAGTTCACGATAAAACGATTATAACTTTTATACAAGTGTCTCAGATTCCGGATTAAAATTACGGTTCAGAAACTGGTTGTCATGACGGTTATTTCATGGTTTTTGTAAGTCCTTCAAGGGGAATTATGTATTTAAGAATAGGCCACGACCACCTCCTTGCACATAACTTTCTTATTCATAAACCTCAGTCATCTTATCAATAGGCGCTACATAACCAAGAGCGTTGAAATAGTGTCGTTTAACAAAGCAATAATCTAAGATGTCTGTCTTCTGGGATGTTGCGCCGTGTACTCTCGTAGAAAATGATGTTTCAGGGGTGCTTACTGCTTTTCTAATTAGGGCGATTATAGCCCTGATGAAGACAGTAACCTAATCTGAAACGTCGATCAGTTTTTTTTTAGAAAATTACACGACGAAACATCCAGAAGACAGCCACCTTCATGCGTTCATACGGCGTGCGTGTCTTCAGACTCGTCTTAGTCGCGGTGTTACGCAAGGACGAGACCGAATCAGTTCTCGCGAATGTGGAGGGCTGCAACAGCGACTTGGAAAGTAGCGAATCAAGGTGTTCAGGATGCGGCAAGCTTCTGCCTGTATATCCTGCCTGATATCTGTTATTGTATGTATGTATGTATGTATACAGACAAGCTGCTACTTCATTTGCATCCTGCATTGATTTCCATGTCAAACACTGGGATGGGGCAGCGCATTGCTGGGGCCCGGCCAACACCAAGCCCGCGTTACACAGACCATCGAGATGGAATTATTGATATCGTTAACCGTAGGACTTAATACAGGTTTACGGGGTTGAACAAAGCAGGACACAAACGCGATCTCTGCGTGTGACGAGAGTCACCTGTGATTCAGAACTAGAAAGACATTCCTTAATTCCCACCGAAATAATTGCGGCACGTGACACTTTTCGTTAAAGGGAAGTATTCTTATACCCAGCCTCCAAGTGGGGGATCAGTCCCTATCGGCTGTCTGTCACTCGTTCAATATATTCGCTGTTGCCTTTCGTATCCCGTACTGTGTCTTCCGTTCGCCACTTTAGAAAGATTAAGAACGAAAGCAATTTCAATTATTATTGAAGAGGAGGTTCTTCAATTATGCATATCACGGTATGTTAAGATCTAGTAAGTAACGGTGCCCTCGACATGTACCTGGGTTGTGGGAGAAAAGAAATGCATTTGATGCTTAACCTCGTCTAAATACTATTCAAGAATCCAGTCCTTACCGCAAAGAAAACACAACATTTCACTATTACATAGATAAATTTGTTCAGGAAATAATTCCCGTTTACACTGTGAATCATACGACACCCATAAGTACAAATATCAACTTTACTGATTGAAGATGGTTGTCTTCTGGGTTGTTGTGCCATTTAGTTTGATAAAAGTTTAGTGACGTTTTAGAGGTCTTTGCTGCGTCCATTATCAGGGCGATGAAGGCAGCAAGGACCTCTGAAACGCCGGTGAACTTCTAGCACAACCCAGAAGACAGCCATCTTCAGTATCACCGCCGAGAAAACATCAAATCCTACAGCTTTACTGATTGTTAAAAGCATATGGTATATATATGTACGACTGGGTTTTAAAGGTTTAAAACAAAACGAAATATTACTAACTCCATATAGAGGAGTTCTTCTAAGAAGCTGATAGTAGATAATCTATCCAAGAAAATATCCGTCTCTTGTAGAACCTGAAGGTTTATTGCTGTTTACAAGAGCGTACTTCCTGTAGCCGTAAAATTTCGTAATGTGCCTGCTTTTTAGGGCGATAATTTTTTTGCCCTCTGCTCAACCCCCAAGCAGAAGTTTTAGCCTTGTTGGTTTTCTGCGATTGCTCATTCAATATAGTCGCAGCTACCTCCATATTTGGAACGAGACATCCATTATAAAGAGTAACACAATCCAGTTGGCACAAAATACTGACGATGAACACGCACTGAAGCAATCCAGGTCATTACAGGCCAATAAAATTATAGTCGTGGAGTTTGTAGATCAGGCACAGTGTTTTCAATATAGAGGATCATTAGGAGCGCGCGCTGCAGCTGTTTTGAATAAATCGTGGGGATTATAACTATTTGGGAAACAGACACTGGATTCTTAATTTGTTCAGCGTCGTTTGTCAACATCATCAAGTGGGCCGATGTTACAATGTGGATACATCCGTTCGATGCCGATGGAAATCATGAGTTAAAATTAAACTTTTTTTCTACCGAAACATTTTCAGTCCCTATAAAGTGCAGAATTTAAAATAACGTATGCTCCTTTATTATGAAGTGTTTAAGATAAAACGTAAATGAAAACTAGTCATTTAACGAAACACATTGGTTTAACACTTGTCTGCTATTCACAAACTTTTATGCCTGTTCGTTTGAGTGTTTAAAATAAATGGGAAATAATTAAGCCACACAATTGAAAAAAAAATTCAGAAATTCTCACAAAATGCTGGAAAAGTAAAAAAGAGGGAATTAAAGAAAGTAGACGGAGACGGCAGGACGTATACTCAGTAAACACTGTACCACGAATTTTTTACTTGTCTGATTTGAGGTTTTCACAGCGGTGAGTATGAATATTTCTGTCTTCTGGGTTGTTGCGCTGTGTAGTCTGGTCGATGTATACCAACGTTTCTGAGGTAATACTGCCTCCGTCATCAGGGCGATTCATCGCCCTGATGACGCTGGTTGAAGTCCGAATAGGATTGGGCCATCGATATTCCCAGTTTGTGACAGATTCCTGTATCATAAAAAGTATCATAAAAAGTTAAAATGTCTTTATATTTAATTCTAAGAGTATCGGTACAGTATTAAGTGATTAAATTGTCTGATGAAGATTGACATTAACCGACGAGTCTAATGGCGCCAAAACCCAGAAGAACATAGTCTGCCACGGTTTTCGCGAATTTTTACTGTTCGTTCTCAGATATCTTAAAATTATAATATTTTGTAAGGGTTATAAATTGTTTTTAACAAAATTATTTTAAATTTATTCGGCCACGTTTGGCGGCTGAGTTGGTGAACATACAGCAGCCATAAAAGTATGAGAATTCAATTATTCAGTCTTTAAGAAAATATATTTCATATAGGCCTATTGTCATTTCTTGTCGCATCCGATTACAGACATTCACTTTCTACAAATAGAAGTAAATCTTGTATAAAATGAAGACATAATAACACACTTGTCGGAAAACCGCGCTATTGTGAATTTTCTGTATGTATGAACCCTGACAAAACCAAAGTCGCGGGCTCAGAGTGTAGGGTTGTAATTTCAGCAGCTCACGCCGCCGGGTACAACACACGTAGACCCTGATCGAAAGGGAAGAGGTAATATAATTTGTCTTATCCTAAGGGCAATAATTAGTTAATGAACTTGGGTGTAAGGGGTTGTGCGGAGGGATGATGGGATGTGACAGAGGGGGTAATAGTGTTACGAGGTGAGTCCCTGATATTGCGAGGACTAACAAACAAGTATTTGCTCAACGTTTCCCGGCTGACAAAACTGTGTGTTAACGCAGTGCGTATGAATCTTGCCTACGAGCGGATTCAACCAAGGCCGTATTCCATCAAATTTTAATATTATCGAAGACGTCTGTCTTCTGGGTCGCACTTACCGCCGTGAGAACTTCGAACTCTATTTACTTCCTTGTCACTTGTGTATGCTGTGAGGTACAATCTCAGGACTGGCTGATTGTTTTAATTAATTCGTTTTATAATTTTTTGAACTGTGATAATTCTAAACCATTCACTAAATTACATCTATAATTAGCGTTGCTTCTGCCAATCTTTGGTCGGTCTATCGTTTATTTCATATGGAAAAGCTTACTTGGTTCTTTAACCCGCAATGGTAAGTATGTGTAACATTTTCTGTCACAATCAGCGACTCTGAATTAGACCCACAGAATGCATTTATTCATTTTGCGCGTTTATCACTGTAAACAGAGATTTTTTCCTTAAACAGCATTAATCAGTTGATCTTTGTAATGGTGAAGTACTGTGTTTTCTTCGCGGTACGAACTGAATCCTTAAACATTAGTTACACGAGCTTCGGGCATGAGAGGTTTAAACGTGAGTGGGAATTACTGCGAAGGGAGTACATAGCCTATTCTTTTCCCTTAAGTATAAGCCTTTAGTTCGCACGTCTCATTTTATTAGTATTTATGTTAACCTATTAAAGATGCTGTTCTGTTGTTTCGATGCTTATTACACCAGATGTAAGACTGCATGCGTAGTCTTAAGTTTATGAAAGGGAAAAATAGCTGAATGGAGGTGGAGACCGAGATTCGATTTCCAGTAAGGACATAATATTATTCCTTCGTCACTACGTCTGGACCGCTTTTGATTCCATGGGGATGGTATTTAACATGCACGAGAGAGATGTAAATGTATGCAATAGTTTAGTCGAAAAACTTGAAGGGAAGATACATCTTGCAATATCAAGGAATAAATATGAGGATAATATTAAAGTATATCTTAAATAAATAAGTTGTGAAGATGCGGATTGCATTTATCCGGCTTACGATACAGTTCACAGAGTTATTCTCGAGAACGCGATAATTATGCTTCTGGTTTCATGAAAGAAAGTATTTTTTTGTTTAGCTAAGCGACTTTTGCTTCTCAATAAGACGTCTGTTCCATCTGGATATAAATAATTACATATTTCTGTATTGTAAGGAGTGTCTTTTAAATGTCCATACGTATGCACATAGATGACCGTCTTCTGGGATGTTACGTCTTGCAATCTGGTAGATTTTGACTGCCGTTTCAGAGGTGCTTACTGCCTTCATCTCCCAATCAACAGGGTGATCAGTACGTGATAATGGAGGCACAAGCACCACTGAAACGTCCGTGAACTTCTACCACACGACGCAACATTCATATAGGTATTCATCTTCGCTTTAAATTCATTTTGTCATTTTGTGCTGGATCTTGTGAACACGGTAATGAGAGGCGGGGAACTTTCAATTACCTGAGTGACTACTTGTCTCTCAAGAAGGACTGAGCTGCACGGAGTTAGTACTTTGTTGTGTATAATTCCGACTTTCGGGGATTACTTGCATGAGGTTTTGAAGGTCATCCAACGTTTCGATAAAAGTTGCAGCTACCCTCTTCAAGATTATCCCCGAAAGCCGAAGTCATACTTTGAACTCCAGCCGCGAGTACCTGAGGGCAAGAGTTAGTGTGTCTTGTGTATATAAATATGTAACCTTTGTGAGATATCAGAATTCAAACATCTGACACGAGTATAATCGTCCGAATTCTTCGTGTATATACAATCCCACTAACGACATTTGAAACCTTTTGTCAGACTCAGCGGCGCCTACCATCTACCTCTCAGTTTAAACTTAGAAATCGATTTCGCTGGTCTATAATAATATAACTGTAGAAACGCAAAACCTTAAGGGTTTTCCTTTTTCTAAAGTTGGCACTGACCGCTGTTTCCAAAGACAAGTCATACGTCTGATACAATAATATCCTACTTTCAGCGTTTTAGTGCATTGGATCTTATTTATAACAGTATGAGTTCAAATTAAATACGCACTTTTTTGTTTTCATGAAACAAATGTGGAGGCGGCATACTTCCCTTAATTTTGAGTGGGAAGAGGCGTGGTTATTTTGAGGATTCGCCATTTTCGGGCTAATTTATATCTAATCAGCCGCTCTGACATTTCACTTTATTCCATTTTCTATCACTAAGCAATGTACCACTAAAGCAATAGAAAATCTCTTCAAATTTACCGTTGGAGATGCCATACTAAAATTTGTGCTTAGGAGCCGAATATGATTTTGAAATTTATATTAAGCAAACGTGTGCTTAATAACGAAATTGTTAAGCACCCTAAAATATTTTTCATATTATATTAATTCATATTCTACTAATTTTGAAACTAATCCTAATCTCGTATCGCTGAGAGATTAAGTTGTGCTATAGAGTCTTAATATAAGGAAAACAATTTTAGTATCAGTTGATTAACAATCTTTAATTTGCAGGGGCAAATGAATGGGTGTTGTTAATTCGAGTGGAAGGAAGATAATTTATAACTTTTAAGTTTCTTACTAACCTCCCTTCCGCTGCAGACTATCAAAACCACGCACAACAAACTCTTAAGATCCACTTTACAACCTAACCTGAACACATTTCACATTCACCATGTCAAACATTTCTTTTTTCCCTCTCTCTCACTCTCTTTCAGAAGAGTACAATCTCAAAACATTATGGTTCTCACTGGTTACGTATGGTAAAATAAGAATAAATTTATTTGAGCATGTCATATCTAACGTTTGCTGAGCTCATTTGGGTTAGAATATATACACAGAGACTCTTAACTATGGCCTAAGTAGGAGGATGAGAGACTGGTAACACCGTACCTCGAAGGCAGTGACGCAAGACTCCTTAAGTCTAGAGAATGTTTTCAGCCTCCTGAATGGAACTGATGAAGCATGAAATTTTAATGGTGGTGTTATTCATCGCAGAGCGTTCTGTGCAAGGCACCGCGCAGATATGACAAAGATTACCGACATTTCTGAAGAACTTATTGTCCTGTCCTTTTGATCTAGTTAGGTAACGAATCAAGAATTATCAAAGTAACAAAATGCAGATGTTGCGGTCTTCTTGATACCGACTCCGTGTAGTCTCACATGTGCTGTTACCAGTAACATACATGGTACGTAATTGCTGTGATGTTGGAGGCAGCAAACGCCTCTGAAACGTCGGTAAACTTCTAACAGACGACACAGCTCATCACAACAGAAGACACTCAGCTTCGTAGCCGTGAGAACTTGAAATCTCACTAATTTAAGAATACCTGGAGTTTCGCCTCCATTCCCACGTGCATCTTTGTGTTGTGTTGTTTAAGCACAGTGACAATTTTACCGCTGTTTTAATATAAAAAACTAGTTGTTAATAGTTTAATATTTTCATATGCAGTACTCGAGAGTCATTACAAATATATTACTTTTAAATGAGAACACTACAGTGCGCAACTCATTGTCGTTACCCTGGTAAACGGATCGTCCCACCTCGAAGCACCGGTGTTACCAGTCTGTAATAGTCTGCATGCATGATATCCGAACCCAGAGCTGTTGTTGGCAGTGTCACACCGTGGTTTCCCTGTCCACGTGTATAAACTCCACTGACTGAGCCGGTTGTCAGGAAGATGTCGTTGATCCTGACGGATCAAGTAGCATCTCCTCTGTGGGGACGCGTCGTGGTCCGACGTCCACGCCCCCACGATTTCGCTTCTTTTTACCCAACCTCCTCCTCCTCTTCTTCTGAGTTCGTATCCGATGAACTGCTGCCACACACAGGAAAATCGTCAATGCGGCGACACTCGCCGCCCCTACCCCTAGCGCTGTGTATATCCCACCTGGTAAATACGCGAATAAACTTCTGCCTGCAGCACAATGTGACTCGTCCTCGTCAAACCCTGACGGACAGTTCGAGCGACCGTCACACCACAGACTAGCACTGATGCAGGCGTTTAGCTCTGGACACCGATGTGGGCAGTCCCAGTCGGCGGGAAGTGACGACGTCATGGAGTCGTTGTCGCTTCCGACGTAATCTATCTGAAGCTGTTGAAGCAGAGATGATCTGGAACGCGAGATTTCCAACCAGTTGAGGGCTGCGACGCCTGGTTCGCGGCCGACGAATTCTACGAGGAAACTTGGTGGTCGAGGAGACCTCAAATAGAAGGCTCTACTTCCTTCTACAGAGGTCCCACTGTTGCTTGTTGTTGGCGTGTCTTCTCCCATGGTTCCTGCACTGAACCACTCCTCGGAGAAGACGTGTACGGCGTACTGTCTGGCGTTGGGAGAGGCCGGACAGACCACTCGGAGTAACCTGTAGGAACGAGGAGGTACACTGAAGTTAGCCGACGGCGAGACTTGACGTTTCTGAGTCACATGTTGGGTCTACGAGATTGGACTTCTACATTTTGTTGACGTGATGCCTTATCACGAATGCGTGAATGAATGAATATGGAGTTTCGAAATTCTGAGTTTCACTGAGTAGTTTCGAAGGGTTTAGTGGTTGATATTTTGATTAGTAAACAGGTAGCGTAAATTCTGAATCTCACTTGCTATAACTGGACAGTGAATAGATCGGACAGGATTACAACCGGAGTAGGAGCACACAAGAGGGCTTAATCCTTGAAGAACAATAAGAAGAATAAGAATTTTCGTGTTTATGTGATTTTAAAGACTATAAATATGATACTCATGGATTGCACAGGTCTGTCACAGAGATAGTAAACATTAAATTAATGTATTTCACAGTCTT
>NW_019059811.1:207853-221242 GCF_000696155.1 Zootermopsis nevadensis
ATTTCTTATGTTACGAAATAAAAATATACGCATTGATTGCTGTAATACAGATAGCCTATACACTATGCGTGCACAACTCATTTTCTTTGTGATATGATGGCCATTTATTGTCTTTAAAGCGAATTAATGGATACATTAAACAACTCGTAGATCGAATATTTCTTGATAACCGTTTTGTTACGAGGTACACACGATTTTGATCAATGTTCTGCAAGCGTATAGTTTATGCATCGTGTCCCAATGCCGCCGTCACATCTCACTGGCCACAAATTTTGCAACAAAAAATAATGTAAGAACAGCTAACAGATACAGAAATCTTTCCATAGACTTTGCGACGATTTTCATGACTTTAGAGGTGTTTTAGTCAGGCGATAGTGTTACAGTTGATTTTACAACGTAACTTTGGTCTGATTCCTGTCTTCCAGACATGTATGACATGGAATTATTAATGTAATTATTCGAATCTTTATTGCGCCTTCGTAAGCTTTCAGTCACCCTCTTTGCATCTGTATGTTCCGTTTTAATATTATTAATATCAGTTTCAAGTTTATTCAGTTTTTTTGATATTAGTTTTATGCGGATTCGTAAGTCAGCAAATTCATCCATCATACTTCTTGCGAGATCTGATATATTGGGCTCAATATCCTTGTTTGCTTGCGATGAATCATTTACATTTTGTACCCTTGTGTCAGAAAACTGAAACCTACAGTAGTTACAAACCCACTGCGTCTTCTTCTTGGACAACATTGTCAACTCTTCCTGTGTCCTCAAGTTTGTACACACAGAGTGATAGTGAAGACCGCACTTTCCCGCGCATTTAACGATGTCTGTCGTTTTGTGGAATGATATCCCACATGCGGCACAGTCTGCAGGCATGGCCGTGTACACACGCCATAAAACGACCCTCTTCGAAAGACTAATGCCCTTTTTTTCTTTATATTTTCACTGACGATGTCTGAGTCCAGAGCTTCACTGAGCTTTGGCGTTGTCGAACGGCTTCAGGGAGAAAATGCCCTGTTTTTGGCAAATCTCGTTTTCCACTGTGTTTTTTATGACCACTAGAAGTTTACTGATCAGAGGGAATATTACATTATTCATGTTGAAACTGCAGGCTATTGAAGAAAAAGAAAGAACAGGGCGGAGAAGCAGACTTCACAAAGGAGAAAATTGTTCGCTTCATCATTAAAAGCAATTCACCAAATTACCCTCAAATTTTTTGTCAGAACCAAATATTTATTGGATTCTGTACCGTTCTGACGATGGTGTGATACAGTATAGACTTTGTCCATCGTCCAAGGTTAACCTTGGACGATGGACAAAGTCCAAAAGCTCAATAAACCTGACCAAATATTTATGTCCCGTCTTACATAATGTTCTACGGTCGTATAGGTGAAACGCTGTAGGTTTGGACATTGCCTTCAGCTTCGCTCACACAGCTGCAGCGCCCGAAATGTGACTGAGGTACAGTTCGCGAGATTTAAGTAAATACCTGCGTATTTCGCGACCTCGTAAGTCGCGTCACTGGCAGATCGAGAAACGACATGATTCTTATAATTTGATGTAAACATCGTGGGTAATACTCTCGCAAGCCTTTAAATAAAGTATCCTCATATGCTAAACTGATACTAATAATACTACTCATTCAAGTTATAATACTCATTCGATATATTACGATTACGAAAACTATTAAGAAAACTGACTTTATGATCGATTTTAAGACGAAGATTTACAAGGGTGGGGGCTGGACGTAGAAAGTTGACTGACCAATAACAACAGTTACAATGAAGCAATTATTTGTCGTTATTATATATGCTTTTATCTCTGTGACTGTATTTCATTAAGAAAGACCATATGATATAGAAGAATTTGGCTGTATATTTTACGAATTTTGATCAGGAAGTGTGTGAACTTTATAATGTCCCATGGTCATGCAGACTAACAATTTTTTGGAAAACAAGTTTTTTCCTGAAATGTTAACATCGAACACATTATCGATAAAAGCTTCCTCGATATAAATATGTGGGAAGTAGTTAGTTGTTTTCGCCTCAGTACTTGGGAGTTATAATTAATTCCCGTATTCTAACCTCACCGAAAATTCATGTTCAAGGCAGTCAAGAGTCATCCACGTAAAACAAATCTAATGTGCATTATCCGAACATTGGAAGAGGGGAGTCATACTTTGTTTTATCGATCGCTTCTGGCTCGTTTTTGTGACGGTCGCTCTTAATGAGAGTCGGAACTCAGCAGCATAACTCTGATTTGCCACTAACATGTGGCAATTTTCACTGCAGTTAATATAAATCTATTTTAATTTTACAGCACTAATATCAGCACTTCAATTCATGATATTAACAACAGGGATATATTCGGGAACAGTCTATAAGCCGTCACAGTTCCTGTAAATTTTATAGCAGGAAAATATGAGAAAACTAATCTGCTAAATTAAAATTCGTTTAACTAGTTAGATCTTTTTTATTCGGTGGTCATGTGGAATATTTTTAAACACACTGCCCTCTAACAATTTAAATACTATTAACGATATATCTAGTTTTGAAATACTATTTGTTTTTTTATTATTAAAAATCACGTCTGATAATTCTAGATAACAACAATGAATTTTCAACATCGTAAACTATGTGTTACCATGGAAACACAGATTGTACGTCGACGTTGATCTTCTGAGTTGTGATGCCGCATGAATGTGATTTTAAGTTCTCACGGTTGCGAATGTCTTATGGGATATTTAGCTGATTAATCGTCTTGATGATGGAAACACCAAAGACTTCTGAAACGTCAATAAACTTGTACCAGACTACCGAGGCAACAACCCAGAAGACTGCCATCTTTAAAATTAAGATCCGCACAAAGCGATTCCATATTTCTCAATGTGCCCCTGACATGTTCGGCCGCTATTTGAACTAGGCAACTCCTTGAAACACGTTTGGTGGGTTGAATTTCCTGATGGTGTTCGAACAATCCCTTTGACTTCCAGCTGCATGCAGACGCAGGTAGCCCGTGTTCCTGCATTGAGGGATCAGCTTTAATGTTAACCAAAGTCGTGATATCGATTTTTGAACTTAATGACGAACTGTTTTAGTACCGGTAACAATAATGTATAAGGTATTTAGATGGCTGGCTTCTGTGTTGTTGCGTTGTGTAGTCTGGTGGAAGCATACCCGCGTTTTGGGAGGTACTTGCTGCCTCCATCATCAGGTCGATGGCCAGGCTACACGGCGCAACAACCCAGAAGTAAGCCATCTTCAGATTCACCGCCGTGAAAACCTCAAATCCTACTGAAGTATAAGATCTGTGTACTTTCGCGAACATGTCCGAGACGTCAGGTTACTAACTTTGAGTTTGAGGAAGATAAATTATCATGTGAGCAATATCACAACATTTGATCTACGTTTCTCCTGCTTTAGGCGTCTTCCATGTTGGAAGATGGCTGTCTTCTGGTTTGTAGTGCCGTGTAGTACTCATTGCCCTGATGCTGGAGGCAGCAATGACCTCTGAAACGTCGGTAAACTTCTATTAGGCTATACGTCGCTACAGCCCAAAAGACAGCCAGCTTCGTACTCACCGCCGTGGAAACCTCAAAGTCCTACTTATCTTCTTTATTTTCTCCTCGTCGAATTTCTTATTTCCTTTTATTCCTTTTCTTTCTTTTGGGTTAATAATTTAAGAATCTTGCCATTTTTTGTGTCGGTCTTATTCCATTATTTCTGTGTTGTGCAAATTTGTCATTACGTTAAAACTTTGCGAATCTTCTCTAATTACATAATTTCGTGCGTGGGACCAGTTCTTTCACGTCTAGCTTTAGCTATAAGAAATCTCGTTACGCTTCTTGGGCCTACTTATCTCTCTCTCTCTCTCTCTCTCTCTCTCTTTTTCAAAGACTCATTTTCACGTAATAAACTAGAAGCTGTCATGATTTTCTGAACTTTTAACAAAACGTCTTTCCTTGCATTTATTTAAATTGTCATTGGTGAAATTAGAATTTTCTGTCTTCTGTCTCAGAATGTATTTTCATCATATATAACGTCATAATAACAAAGGCCAGACCAAGAGTTTGAAAGTATCACATTTCTCTATGGTCGTGTTTGCTAATACGCCTTTAATTTTCTTGGGATTTCAACCGCCCATATTTTCTGACATTTTATGTGATATTTTATTCATTCTTCACGCAGTTGCGTACCTCGTTAGTATGTTTTAATTTGGCCACAGCTCCCCGATTGACCGCTGTGACAATGTCTTCAGCGAGGTAACCTCTCCTGGAATCTGAAACTGATTTCGAACGCCTTGCCATAAAGCTGAGTATTTTCCTTTTAAATCATGTGAACGATCGAGCATTGTTATATGAGAAACCTTCTGAAACTATTCTTGCTGTGATAGAACATAATTTAATTCGCTTGAGATTTCTCTTCCTTTAAAAAATCGGGATTAAATTCATTCGTTTGTTGGTGATATACTATATTATAGTAATAAATACATGATTAGATTTTTATTTCTACTTTGTACTGAAATTCTGGTTTACGTAGAATAGTGCGTAAAAGAAGAGACGGAAATAACGTCTTTGAAGTTGGTAGCAACGCATTTTTGGAAGAAACTAATTATACGGAAATTAAACAGAAAACAATGGAAGGGAAATAGCTGTGTAGAATGTGGAAAAATATCGAGGGGCCGTAATGCGGGTGCACAGGAACAATGGAACAACAATAAAGAAGCGATCAAAACAAGAATTCCATGGGAAAGAGCAAATTAAATTGATGTTTGCAGTGAGGCAATTACAAAGGGAACGCAGGAAGAAATTTGAAGGACGAGAGGTGACCCAGGTTGGGAATTCAAACAAAGGAACTTTCCAGGGCGGAAGGAGAGAACAAGAAACGAAATGTTCATTTTGCAGAAACGAAACCTGTCTGCACCCGAAACTACGTACATTAAGAGCGAACTCGTATTTGCTAGAAACGTCTGCAGAAATGGGTCAGGGAGTTAACAAGAATTTAAAGGAAAATTTTCTGCTCAAATAATTATGCTCTGTACTTAGGTTATATGTGATTTCTTAGTTGCAAACAGAACTTGAGTTTCTGCAGAAGGATTTTATGGAAACGACAGAAATGTTGAATCTTTTAAAGGACGTCTAAATTAATTACTGAGGTAGAAATAAGTGCAATGAATGTTACTACAGTGTAAAAGGAATATTAAAAAAAGAATGGAATTCTGCTTCAATGGCTGCACTGATTGTCCAGCAGAACTGAAAAGACGTAATCGTACATTTAATTGTAATTAATTGTGTGAAAATACTTTCCACAAACCACAGTTTTACTCTTTATTCTTATTTACTTCAGCGTTCACGCATGAAATACCGTCACGAATGTAATCAGATTTCCATGTGAACTCGCACGTGTAGACGAGCGCTGGATTTCACTTTCCTGGATTAAAAAAGAAGTGTTTTAACCTGAAAATATACGCAACTTTTGAGAGCTTTAAACTTAACATAAATGTTGAGGTAGCTAGAAAAATACACTTTATTTTTCAGTACAAATTTTAAAATTAGCTTTTTCGTATGTTATGTGATATTTAGTCGAAACGGTGGGTAATTCTGATAAATTCGAGAAAAATATATGAGAAAGTGGCAAATTCCTGCTCAAAAGTTTTGCTACTGTTTACTGGAGGGAGCGGGATCTGGAAGTCGGAGACTAGCTGAACCTGAAAGCCGAATAGGTGCTATTTCTGTATTTCCCCAGTTTTCTACCTGAAGAGGGAAGCAGAATCCAGCTCCGAAAAACAGACTTATAATTTTGTAAATTATGCTATCTACAATGTCCAAAAGAGAAATTTTGCGCATTATTATGGACCACAGTTTAAATCTCGAGACTCTTAAACATTGCTTCCAAAACTTCGTGTCTCAAAAACAGTACAGTATCACGGAAGAACCATCTACCAGAATCTAATTCAGTTGCTATGGAGGAGAAAGAAGATATTATATTGATAAATCCAATAAATGGAACAGATTTTAAGCCTCTCTTTCAACAGAAGACGAAACAGAGGCTATTCATTGCACAAACCCTTTTGACTTTTGAAACGCATAATCCCTTTGAGAAAAAGAGATACTTGGTTCGATAACAGATCAGGTCATAAGAGTTCTTTTCGTCCGTATTTTTTGTCTCCCTTTGGTGTCGTTACCTGAGCAAATGTGACTCTTTTCTCTTTCTGTAACATCAGATTCAACTGGCTGGAACAAGTACATTCGGGTCATCACGTCTGTTTCAGCTAAAGTTCCTATAGAAAACTTGAACAATGGGTTGGATGTAAGGGGATTAAACATTGTTCAGTGATGGTTGTTTGGAGCGCGGAACTAAGGAATTTACTTTCTCAGGATTTGTTGTGTCTTCCAAGAAATCAGAGTTTTCTTGTGTCAAACTATTATGTACAATGTTTCCGTTATGATCATCGGTTTCTGTGAACAGACACGATTCCTTCTTTTACCTTGCAAAATATTGCAGTTTACTCCAGTATTTGACTTCAGAAGAGAAATTAAAGGAATAAGAAATGCAACAGTATTTCTAAGGGAATTTGACGTGATTGTTGCAGCAGTGTGACTATCAATGACCTTGGCTCACACTACTGCAACAATGCTCCGACAATGGTCTCGAATTGTTTTGTTGATTGAAGTCTGTAATTATAGAATAATTAAATTGCATTGGATATGTAACAGTATAGCCACGGTGGTCTAGCGGTTAGAACGCTGGCCTTGTAATCCTGGGGTCTCGGGTTCGATTCCCGGCGGTGCCCGAATTTATAACTTGTGTTGTTGGGCAAGGCCGTGGTCTAGGCAACACTTAGTTTTCCTCCGGGGCTTCCCCAGTTTCTCCGTGGCATCCCAACAATTACTCCATTCACACACAGAAGAAGGCAATGGCAAATCACTTCTGGATCATCTGCCAAGAACGTATATGAACAGGTCCCAGTCCGAGAAAAGGATGGAAGGATCCTGTTCATATAGACCTGTCGTCAGACAGAACACTACAAATAAATAAAATAAACAGTAACAGTATACATCGTGTAAGATCTCTGGTTCTCACGGCGGAGACTATGAAGAGGCTGAATTCTGCGATATTGCGTCTGGTGGTCTTGTAAAAGTTTACTGACCCCAGAAGACAGCCATAATCTTAATTACATAAGTATTTGAAAACAGTGGGAATATTTGAATTATATCTGACAAAGCACAGTAATGGACAATCTTTATACTGGAGTACACTTTGCTTCGAATATCCTCCCTGCGGTCCCTAGATCGTGGTGGCAATCCATCCGCTTTGTATAGACGGGTAATCACGGTAACTGGTTTACGTTATTAGCAATATTATGGCCCTAATCTATAATCCCTGTGGCTGGCAAACTGAATTCTGTTAATGGAAGTGTCCTTGTTTCTGAATTAAATGTTCACGCTTCAGATAATGAGTATTGTCAAAATACTGGCTTCGGTATCCGTTTTCGATTCTTAGTTTGGACAATATTGAGTAGAATATCAGTTGAGCCCCTTTGTTCGTGTATGAATGATGTCCGACCAGGTGGTGATGTTGATACAGTACAAGCCTACAGTCGCGTGCGGCCGATTTCAATTACTAACGGTTCTTTGATGGAAGGTCTCAAAAGCTACGCTGGAGTGAGTGTGGGCAGTCAATTGTTTATGCTCGCCGTGTCGCTATGTGACCAGTAGAGGTGTTGTTGTTGGTAACACTGGATAGAGGGGTGAAGTGAATTGTGAGGGAGTGTCAGGGTCTGAATACAGGCTGTATTCATAGAGGTTTCTCTTGATTTTACCCAGTTCTTCCAGCCGATAGTCGGGATGTTGTTTTCTAGTGTACAAAATTTGTGTCGATCTAAATACCTACCTATTAAATGTTAATTATTATTTTACATTTATTAAATGATTTATTTGCTGTTGGATTATATTCATAGTTCAGATGCTGTTCCCCAAGGAATGTATTTCTGGGTTGCGTGTCCTTCGCAAAACAAACAGCTATAATTTCCCTAACAGCATTAACCAACTGATTTATGCATTGGAGACGCGTTGGTTTTACTTTGAGGTGGGAATTAAATTTTAAAGTGAGATTGTTGGTTCTCACATCAGCGAGATTGAAGATGGCTGTAGTCTGGGTTGTTGGGCTGTGTAGTCTAAATTTTAGAGATGCTCGCAGCTTTCTTTATCAAGGTGATGACGGGGGCAGCACGCACCTCTGAAACGTCGGTAAACATCTGCCAGACTGAAACAACCCATACGACAGCCATATTTTTTTTTTATTAATATTTAGGTGAACTTCGAGCTTCTAAATTGTAATTGTCCACGAGCTTTTCCGATGATTGAGTTTGCACTGAGAATACAAAGGAATTCTCGCTTGTTTTTTCTCGCTCCAGCCCTACCCAAACATTGATGTGTCGCCAGGAGACGTGTTATTGTCATTGGAAAAACACACAGATCTGGACGTCCCTTGATTGATGAGCTCACGTAGGCCTACTGAATTTTTAATTTTTAATTTTAGAAACCAAATTTCATATCACACGAGAGGCAAATTAAAGTTACGGATTTGAATTAACCCTGTCTTTATAAAGAAATTGCTGACCGTGATGGAACATCTTTTGCTTTTGAATACTTATCCTGCATTTTACTCATGCATCTCCGTAAAGTTTAAAATTAATTTAACAAATCTGTGGTATAAGAACCGAGAAGTTTAACTGAAATTTACCAAAGCACGCCACCGGACACGATCCTCCAATAATGACATCTAAATATCATCCTTCTTAATCCTACAAAATTTTATGTCGTTTCATGTTTCCATCATCCGAGCTATAGTATTGACTTAAGTTTGTTTCTATTCAACTTTATACCTATTTGAGTAATTTAACATTAAGAAACTGAAGTATCCTAAGTTCTGCTTGTGTTTAAATCTTCATTGGTACATAATTAAGTGTCATGTTTTGAATGTGTATGGGGAATTAGGGGTGCTAAATTAAACTGCGGATACTGAAAGCGCGTATAATGAGAGTCATCTGCATACGATTCAATTAACAGTTATTACTGGCTTGGAAAGAAGGCTATTAATTGAGACACACATCAATTTAGTCCCATGCGTAGTAGAACGACGATGAAAAAAAAACTTCCATTCCGGAAAATCACGCAAATAAAGAAATCGTGCGTGTTTGTTTGTTTAAGCGCTTATTTGATTTACATCGTGTTCCGTTTGGTATCCGGTGAGAGTGATCGGGCCGTTGTGTTAATCGGAACAAACGGTTTATTGTGTGTGTACGGACAGGACCCACTTCCTGAGACCGCGATAATAATGAATTTACATGCTTTTGTTATGTCACAGTTTTTTTTGTGGGTGTTCGGCTAAATCACCGTGGGCGATTCCTTCATTTGACGGCGTCAAATGTTTGATATTCATTGTTCTTCCTGTATTGAAAATAAAATTGTGGAATCTATTATTTTTATCTGGTATCATGCACAGACACGGACATGAATTATCTCTCTGTTCCGTGGTTGGATTTAGAGAATTATTTGAATATACATATGTAGACACATACGAGGGATGTAGAGATGAGGCAGTTTGAAGTGTGTATTGTGCGGTTTCTGGTTTTTGTATAACATTTTGTTATCCTGCATGGATATCAGTCAATTTAGACTTCCAATTTCAGTATTGTGTTTCAAGTTCCTTATATTTTTTGTCGTATTTTATTTGTGTTCTACTGAATTTTCATAATGAGCGTATGAATATGACGCGGAAGGAAGCAGACCAACTTCTATGTATTAGAATTTGTACTAGTTTTCTACCGGAGATATTGCCCTTATACTCTGGCCATTTCCTCTAAGCTTTAGTATTTGGAGCAGATTATAATTTTGCTGCTTTCCAAGACGATTTTCAGATAATAGTTCAATATGGAACTGATGAAACTTAGATCACATTCATCATAACATAAAAACTGGTTTCATCTCTCCCTTTCGTATAGTTGGATGTAGTTCGCTTAACGTTCCACTGAAAATGTTTTTCGCTTTCCAAGTCTGCATTTACTTACGTATTCGCTATTCTGTCATTAATCACCAATTAAATTGCGTCATGTTAGAATAAAACCACAACTTAGAGACTAGTTGTTATTCACTTTGCAGAAAATACCTATTTAAGAAGCTTCTTCAACGCGAATAAACATACCAGAGAGCACTGTATAATCAATCAACAGAGATCATAACAATTTAGTAGTATATTATATGCTTTAACACTGACCGTAGTTTTCTAATGTCTTGACAGATATCTTATAGGCAAGCCACCATGTTGTAAATCCTTTGCATAATTATTGCAGGTCCAGTAGGAATCAAGATCTTAGGTCATTGCCTACGTTATGTGAATTATAATTAGCATATATCGTTTTGTATGCGTAGTGCACCAGAAGTATTTGAAGACATATTCAATCAGAAATAAATGTGTGTTACTGTGGTTACTACAAGTGGTACATCTACGTTTTTAAGGTTATCAATGTTCTTCAGACGTTCTTTACATTTTCGGCGAATTCTCTGGCGTAAATTTAGTGAATTAAGCACCGAAAACGAAGTTATCATTACGTGCGATTAAGCTCCGAAGGCAAAAATTAGTTTTAAGCTTGAAGAGATGATAAATGTTTCCACTACATTCCACTAATTTATAGGTTTTTTTTCTCATTTTGCTTCCCGAACATTACGTTAAGCAACTATTGCATTTGTAGTTCTGTAATAAGGGTTCTGATGCAATTAAAAAAGATACCTGAAAATGTTCCAGTCACTTATCTTAATGTAAATGCTGGAACTATATGGAGCTGATAATGGCATTAACATTTAAGGAAACAATTCTTTGTATTCATATTTTTGTTACAGTCAATTAAAGAGCAGGGAATCGGTATCATTTAATTATAATTCACCTAACGATGCCTTAAATTGCTCAGGTAGTATATCTTCAAATGTGACCAGAATTGAGAAGTCTGTCAGTTGGCAGCCCTGTAGGGGAAAACCGCTGTTATCGATCAGATGAGTGAATACTGGTCGATATGAGCAAGGCCTACTCGAGACTGGTGAATGCGTTGCTGAATATGATAAGTTGATATCTCTTTCACAGTCCCTGAATGCATGACACGAACCGTAAACATCAGCACCAAGACTAGCGTTCAATTCATCATTCAGAAATCATCCTACCATTCGGCGCCACGTAACGCAGGCAGCTGAAAACACGTCGTTAAATATACCAATAATAAATGACAAAGGAATGAGTCGTGTCCTTTTCACATGTATTTGTCTGCCCTTCCTTAATATGCTGCTCAAAGGGAGGCCAGAACAGTATGAAGAGGTTTAATTTATGGAAATTTCAGAGTGTGATAAAAAATATGAAGATTGAAGAGTCATCTTTCAGTCGGTTCGTTTATTACGCTCGCCCGAACTGCGATCGGGTGTGAGATACAGCCGAAGCAATCACGTGCGTGCGGTGCTTGCTCGTAATTAGGCTGTCGCGTTTTGTACTAAGGTAGAGGGGAATTTCATTGAAAATGTTCCAGTTTTTTCTTCTTTTGTGCCGGCCAGACCTTTCAGTATTCGAATCCGCTGTTCAAAGAGTTATTTTACCACAACAGACAGTTAATTTTTGGGTTTAATTTGCGGATGTAGCTGGGTGTTGACATCTCAGTTTCCCGCTTTCGTTTCGAGCCTTCTCTTACGCATTTCCGTTTTCATTGTAAAAATGAGTCCTGCGAATGTTTTAGAATAAATACGTGTCATTGTTCCTTTGATTCCTTGGCTTCAGTTTAATTTGCAACTCTTGCTTTCGGGCATAAATCGCTAAGGATAAAGTTTTCCACTTCGTCAAACATTGCAGTTGCAGTCTTCGGGGACGTTGTCTTTGGGTGGGGGGCAGAGGGGTAGGAAGTATTTATAAAGATTTTGAAGTATTCCTAAAGAACATTAGCTGTCAAGTTATTAAATAAAAGTCCCCATGACGTCATCAATAAGGATGTGCTTACTGGATGTCACCTGCCACTAAGGGTTTGGAACAGGAAGTAGAACTCTGTAAAGTGAAGGTGTGCAGACCGGATGTCTCTGATCACCATGACAATGACGGTCTGAGTACCCACGGGGTCTTACATTCAATTGATATTCCTCCCGCGACGAACTTTTGCGGGCCGAGTTCGTTAGGGCTGGTCGTATTAACCTCGCTGAAAACAAAACACTTTTCCTCAGACCGCAGTGTCCTGTTTTTATGCGCATAGTGGCCAGACGCCGGATTCTTAATGCTTAAACCCGTGTTCAGTCCCTGGTGACTTTAAATGAGAGTCTTGCAGAGGAGAATGTTTCCTCCTACTTCGTTTTCTCTCGTCTAATCGTCATTCCACCGTTGCTCGATTCGCATCTGTCATCTCCCCCACAAGATGTAGCCCTGACCAAGCAGAACATTATCATAATGTGGGCCGCCCTAGGTTAGACGCGTCATCTGTGACTCGTCCGTTGGCTGGTCTCAGATGAAATCAGTTTTCCTTACTGACACTTTTTCCCTCACTTTATGCAGTTAAGTAGCTACTTCTTACAGAGTAAAAGTCCGGTGGTCTTCTTTTTACGATGCAAATGTGGAAATCGTCCAGTGGTACGTGCTTTTAGACTACTTTTTGACCTTGTTAATGAGCACTGTGCTTTTCTAGAGACCGTTCCCTTTTCATTTCTGATTTCTGTCTTCTTAAAAACACTTCTGAAGAAGAAGAAACTGTCTTCATATTGATTCTAATTAGCCAATTCTACATAAGTCTTATGACCGTCTTATGCGTGACTGTGAATTTCTTTCTGACTGAATGTACCGCATCTTGATTGAACATTCTCGTAACAAAGTGCGGTCACCATAAAACTTTAACACAGCTGTCAGTTTCTGGCTCGCGGCAGGAACCGGTGTAAAAAAAGGTGTTTATCTTTCTTTTGTTTGAATGGAGCGGTAGTTGGCTCGTGTCGGGGAAATCTCGTAGCGCGCGGTAGGTCATGCGGTTCCAGCCGGGAGCCGGAAAATCACATTTGCGTTTAACTTCATCAGTGAATGCACTGTTTGGTGGTCGGTGCAAATTCTAAAGCTCCTCGTACGAAATTTTTCCATGGATGCTTTTATTTTTCATTCTTACGTTTAAATGTTTTGACATACTTTGCACAAAAAGCAGAATAATATGTATTGGTTTGCTATCACAACGCTCCCCGCGGTTGTCTGTGGAAATAAGGCAACCCTATTTCCCCCCTCCCCCACCCCGCTCTCTCTCTCTCTCTCTCTTGAATTTCGCTACGTAATTTACGCGTTCGGCTAACATGCAGTAAAGCAAATTCAGCGCTCAATAATTGCAAACTTA
>NW_019059811.1:221790-234415 GCF_000696155.1 Zootermopsis nevadensis
CAGGTAAAATCATACAAAATAGCCTAGTCGGTCTGGTCCATTGGAAGGAGCTGATCTAAATCCCCGAACCAGAGGATTCAGATTAGATCCTTCCAGTGGCCCTAACTGATTAGGCTGTGTAGTGTGGTTTTACCTGGTGACGTAAGCAGAGCCAGCTTCCAAGACTTCGTGTGCTTTGTATTTTTTAAGTTCCTAAATTTAAGAGGCCAAGGAAAATGTTTCCTAATAATATGTATACACCAATTAAATGACTTTTCCGTCAAAAACACTTACACAAATAAAGAGTGCTACATTTATCAAACTAAATTAATATACAAGTAGCAGAAGTAAATAATTTAAATATATATATATATATAGCTACATATATAATTGATGTAAACTGTAGCAAGAAAATTAAACTTTTTAGGTCATGCATGGAACTTGTTGCAATATAGCAACACAGACTAAATTATTTTTACTTATCATTAAATTCAGGTTCTGAAAATAAAACGATAAAACATCTCACGCATACTCTGCTATTTACCACTCCGATGTCTAATGACAGAAAGCCCTGAATTTTAAAGAGAACTTCTACATTGCCTGACGTCATGCCCCTTGCCTGGTTCTAGAGATGATAATGGGCTGTTATGCTAATGGTAGAAACGGAAGCCCCTGCCGTACGCATGAGGTAACTTACACATCAAATGCAAGGCCCCTCGCACCGAAACACAGCGACGAGACCAGGCAATTTGTTCACATTTACACTTGCTTCTTTTTATTTCAGCGTTTGAAAATTTTAATCTTGCTTTCCCACTTTACCTGCGCTCTCGATAAAGTAATTTATTTACCGGTGCAGTAGCGTGGTTCGTCTGATTTATCTCTGCAATCGTCGACTCCGTCACAGTATCGGTCCAGCCTGATGCAGCGGCCGTTTCTGCACGGGAACTCTGAAATGCGACATGCAGGGACGGCTATCGGAGTCAGGAGCACTGCTATCAGCACTAGGGACAGATTCCTCCTCAGCTGCCGCTCCATGGCCTCTTGCACCTGCAAAACAGGACGAAACGCGTGTCAGGCAGACTCAAGTAGCGAGAGGTGTGTGGTATCTAGTTGATATTAGGCATGTAAAATGATATACAATTTTATATTTTGATAGAAGTTTTAAAGCTACTCTGTATTCACCTTTTATTATAATGATTTCTCATATTTTATGTGTCTCTCTCACAACCGGTTCCATGGTACGCGCGAGATATCTCGTTTAGAATTATTAGTTCTTCTAATCTCGATTCATTTGGTGTTTGAATAGTTGTATAGTCTATTTAGTGTGTTGTATTGTTGTTTATTATGTCAAAAATATTTCAAATGATAATTTGCCCCTAGTTTCTTGTTGTCTGGAATCCCTTGTGGCTTGGTTAGTCCTTCGCCATCTGTGTAATAGTAGGGATGTTACAACGTCACAGTGCTGAATGTAAAACTATTTCTGCCGAGTTCTGTAATCCATTCAGGAGGTTATTACACGGTTTTAACTTTTAATCTGTCCACAGTGGCTGCCGTCATAGTACGTGCGAGTGTGATGTTTTCAACACGAATTACAGAGACGTGAAAAATAAATAGAAATAGTTTTACCTCGTGTTATAATTTTAAAGCGTCTAGCTTATATATTTATGTTTGTTTAGCCTTTATGCTACCCATTCAAATGAAGCTGTTAACTGGAACAGTTGTGCATTTGTTTTTATATTTCTTTAAGTACAAGATTGACGTCAGTGTCGCAGATAGGCTTTTAAAAAAGTAAGTTTCATTTTGTCAATATTGATAAAGAATAGGAAAATAGTATTATTTCGAATAAGTGGCGGTCTGTCACGTTCATATACATTAAAATATCGCACCATTTAGTAAATACATCTGGATGGATGAAAAGTTTATTTAACTACCTCGTATCAACTAGGAGGATGGGATGGGCTGGACTCTTATCACTCATGGGAGACTGGTTCCTCATGCCTACCCAATTTTATTAGAAAAGTCGTAAGCGATAACACCACTTGGGAGACCTAGGCTGATGGATGTTATTAAAATCTATCTTATGAAATAGGGTGAACTGAAATAATTTGCATCAGGATAATAGATTTCAGTGGTAGGCTCTTGTGCACTGTTTGAATGGGGAACAATATAAAACACGCGGAAGTTCTTGACTAGTTGAGCGACTGTTAGCTTCTAAAGTTGATACTACTCCTTGAATTTATTTAGAGAATTTATAAATTATTAATCACAGAAATCTAAATATGCTACAGATACGTTGAGATTTAATAATTTAATTTACGTTGAGATGTGTCTTATCACCTTCAGAACACCTGTGAAAATGTGGAATTCTGTCGGAGAGTCAATTATTATCCCTTTAATAATGCAGTTATTTTGTATTTTCTGGCATCTATAGTATGTGTTCAGTCGGTGCGAATAATTGCTAGCGGCATAACAATTACTTTACTGCAGTTTTTTTCGTAAAAATCTTCGACTCACAGACTTCGAAACACACAGCTGACCCGCAAATAAAAATAAACATTTATCCAGCTGTACCATAAGGGATATAAGGTAAAATTGAAAATTAAATATTTTTAACTGTGTAATAATTATGTTAAGGGAAACTTTCTGTCTCCCAGAGATCCAGCGGGGGCTGATACTTAAAGCCACTGAGATCATTACTGCACTCATTTGGCGGACAGCTATTTACCCCGAGCTCATGCGGCAACATTTCTGGCACGACTGTGCGACGTGAAGTCTAATTAAGCAGTTTCAGGCGTTTTGCCACTGCATCTGACGGCTGACGTGTTTTAATGAATTGTATATGTTACCGGCTTTTGCTTATCAAGTGTTGGAAGTAACATAATGTGACGAATGTGCGTACGTAGGCCTGTATGGAAACATGCGTGTCTTAGGAAAATGTATTGCTTGGTATAATTGTTTTGCAGGATGACAGTGAAGTGCTTATTGGTACTTAAACGAAAAGTGTGTAACATCGCGTCTCTTTAAAGAATTTTTGACGGTTGCTGAAAGAGGAATAGAAATGTAACGTAATTTAAACTGAAGCGCAAACTAAATCACGTTGTATCAAAGGGAGTTGGCGTGGCAATGTAAAAATACATGAAAAGGAGCTTCATAATTTATACGTCTTACCTGGTATGTTAGTGTGCTCAAATTTTTAACGCGAACATGGATGGACCATGTAACATGTGGAGGAAATGAAAAACTGACAAAAAGTTTTAATCAGTAGATCTGAAGAGAAGAATTTATTTGTGAATTGGCAATGATGAAGGCATTCTTAGGGTGTGAAGTGGAATGGACCTTTTTGAAGATGGCTATGAAAATTTTGATTTTATAACGGCATGAAAATTTTCATATCTGAATAAGTAAGAACTACTCTAAACTCTGTGGTTAAAATCGTATAACATTTTACCGTTCGCCGAATAAAAGTGTGCACATGTTTCAATCAAACTAGAGGTTTACGCACAGAGAAAACATCGTGGTACTTTCACAAGTATCTGAACTTTGAGCTTTGCGAATGGCGCAAATGATGTCGGAGTTGTGAGGGGATTACCCAAAGTAGCGGCGAGGCTTTCTACAGATTGCCCACCAAGTTACATCACTTAAAAGAATTGAAATGCCTGCTTAATTTTTGTTGCCCGATGTTAACCAAAATTTCAATACGTTGGCAAATGTTATTAACACTAAGTAGGATTTAAGGTCCTCACGGCGGTGAGCACGAAGTTTGCTGTCTGGTAGAAATTAACCGACGTTGCAAAGGTGCCTACTGCCTCCGTCATGAAGGCCCGCCACCGTGAGAACACGAAATCTCGGCCTGACCACCATTATCCGACGTTTTTATTCTCCTAGTGTAGACGTAGAACTCCTTTGAATCTGTGATTACTTGTGTGCTGCATACAGTCCCTTTGCGCATAATAAATTTTGATGTAAGAGGCCAAGATATGTCCTCATGTTTCTCTAATGTATGGATAAGTTTTAATTAGGTTCAACTGCTGTGTTAGTTAATTTGTTTATTAATACACGAGTTTGAATACTCTGGTGGTGTAAAGACGTGGCACATGGAACAACGCTTTGTGTACTCTTGGGATATTCCTTGACTAAAACGTTTATAACCACCACCTCCGTATGTTATGCAGAAGAAACGTAATGTTTTAAGAGTGCATACTGTACCACTGTCAATATCAATTTTTCAACATCGCTTATTCATAATTGAATCTCCCGGGTTGCAATCTCAATTTATTTTGTTGTATTTTAAGCGGTAACTAAAATTACCACCTGATTTAATTATGAGTAACTCTGCAATTTTCCACACCGTGTTTTATGGGCTTGTTACGAGTCTTAGTTTAAATCACTATTATTTCCTTAAACAACATCAACCAGTTGATATTTGTAGTTCGGAAAAGTAATGCTTTCTCTGCGGTACCGACTGAACTGACGTCTTACCTTCACTAAACATACTTCTGCCAGAAGGACGAGCGGGTAGTGCCTGGGGATCCTTGTAATCTCAGAAAAAAATGTTTCCCTCCCCTCGTTAAAACATTAGTGCCTATCGCTACTCACTATCTTTGCCGGCTCCAGAAAGTAAAAGAAATGTATTGGTCTACACATAAAAGGGCCATTACTATTTATTTACGTATTATCTCAGTTGACATTTCAAAATCACCGTTCCATTCAACGCTATATTGGCTGTTATATGCAGTTGAGGAAACGTCATCGAATAAATAAATAAAGTTAAAAAGAGAAGACACGAGGGATTAAATAAACAAACTTCAATTTCCGTATAATAATTTTGGTTTCCAGTCGCCTGTGCCCCGAGACATTACATTTTTGACGTAAATACGTCTATAAAGGAGGGGAATTCGGCAAAAAAGGGGTACGAAAAAGGGAAACGAAAAAGTGCAACCTGGTTACCTAGGAAACGTTACATTACATTACTCGGCATTGTTTTTACCTAGGAAACGTCATCTGTTTACTCGGCATTATTGTTACCTATAAAACATTTCATTACATTACCTTACTTTACATTACATTCAGCTACCACAGAGCCATCTTAAGCGTAAATAATTCAAGTTAAATAAGCAAAGTCTTAATCAAACTTATCTCAATTGTAAAGCATGTATGAAGGAAATATTTAGAATAAAGCCAATATATAAACTTCCTTTCCGTATAGACGTATTTACGTCAAATTCTCCGGAACCGTGGTTCCACTGACAATTTTTTCTTTTATTTTACTACGAATATCAATTGACGTAGCAAATCACAGCGCACATGATACGGAGGTGTTCTAATTGTTGCACATGGTTTACGTTTGTTTCACTTGCTTGTACAGTGACTTACGCTGAACTCAGCAGCACATGCATAAGAAACACGCTTTCACTCTATGTTTCACGATTTGATCCTTGACCTTTGACCTGGTGTAGGTGTACACACAGACAAGCCCTGCGCACGAAACTGAAAGTTATCGGGATGCTTCTAGACAGATGCAGAGGTCTGGATGTGATTCAATGCGATTGATTGCAATTTCCCTTCTAGCGGTCGGCACTGCAGAGATTTGATGTCAGTGTCCAACTAGTCGAAGTATCTAATCTAACTCTTTTGCGAGATGATGTTTTTACGACCGTGAGTATAATGACGTTTGGGTTTTGGCTACGTATAGACTCGACTGTAGATGTCAACATTCCTGAGAAACATGTTGTGTCCATCTTCAGAGTAGAATATACTCGACTCGCCAATGCTAACGCAAACTTCCTGATACCCATGGGTTCGCGGAACACTAGTCGAGAAACACTGCTTTAGATCACTGTATTTCTGAAGACTTCTGTCTTCTAAGATGTTTTGCTATGTCTGGTTGATATTGATCGACGTTTCAGAGGAGCTTACAGCCTCCATCATCCCATGAAAAGTAGGTCAGCATCTACCATATTACATGACTCGACGTCCCAAAAGGCTTCCATCTTCCTACCTTCTCTGTGAAATCTCACTACGTATCAGTTTCCAGTTGTGAGCGTTTCATTCGTCATCGTCCTCTGATACATGGCGCTGCCTTCTGATCGACGTCTTTCACGCTTCAGCTGAGAATACAGAGGTCGAAGACGGACTACAGATACAACGTAATTCTGTATCAGACCGCTTTTTGATAATGTAAACAGAAAATACTTCAGAAAAATTCGCTTTGTCATATAATCTCCTTAAAGGTACTTGTTCTATAAGCTCTTAAACCCACTTTCGTTTTTAAAAAAAACATAACAGTAGGTACATTGCTTCCTAACTCACGAAACACGGCTCGTTCTTGAGTAGCTGGTAGTCATTCAGTTGATAAAAAAATTCCCGACATTTTATTTAACCCGAACATTTATTAAAGTTTAGCCTACAGACTGAAGATCGCTCTCTTCTGGGTTGTTGGGCCGTGTAGTCAGGTAGAAGTTTACCGACGTTTCAGAGCTCCTTCCTGCCTACATCATCAGGGCGATGAGCGCACTTCGGTAAACTTATAGCTGACTACACGGCGCAACAACCCAGAAGACACCCATCTTCAGACACGTCGCCCGGGAAACCTCAAATCCTACACAACCTGTAGACTGTTAAACACTCACTGCTTTCATTTACGACTGTCGTAATTTGACAGAAACGATAAAATGTTCAAGCCTGCCACTGGACACTATCTTGTGTTAGAAGAATTCAGTCCACATCCTCACATGATTAGAGTTGTTTTTAATGTTATCCTTATACCTACTCCTAGATCTCCAAGTGGTTTCTTACGTTGAGGTATTCCGAGTAATTGTTTTCCCGGTTTCGTACATTCCCCATTCCTGTTATATATTCGACCATTCCCAAACTCCTTATTCACTGTTGTATTTGGTCAGGAATACAAACAATTAAACACTTCATGATGCAATTTTCTGAATTTTGCTGTTATTTCCGCTTTCTTCAAGCAAGCGTCTGTCCTAAATCTTTATTTTTCGAGTGGAATGTGTTACGCCTCCACACACCAATCAAGTTTTATTTATTTTTTATTTAGTTTTCTGTCTGACGACAGGTCCATATGAACAGGATCCTTCCATCCTTTTCTCGGACTGGGACCTGTTCATATACGTTCTTGGCAGATGATCCAGAAGTGGTTTGACATTGCAAACTCCGTATTGCCTAGGCCACGGCCTTGCCCAACACAAGTTATAAATTCGGGCACGGCCGGTAATAATGCCTGTAGCTGATACGGCGACATCAGATAACTATCAACCAATAAGAATATGACCATTAATATAAAATCTGAAATGGTACAAATTGAACACATTTTTGCTTTGCAGAACTTTTATTAGAAATAAAGCAGGTGGTACATGCAATTATCGATGTCATATGGACATTTAATTCTGTGTCACTTAACGTTCCACATCCAGCGGAATACAGAAGCTAATAAATCCAGACCACAAACTGCTGTACCCGTCGATTAATTGACCGGATTTTGGCTTTCTGCGACAACATGGCTGGACCATCTGTGGTTTAGAGACTATGGCTGAAAATAAAGCCAGTCCGCCACTGCAGTGAGAGTCATGTGCTAGCGAAATCGATTGCAGGCTGTGAGGTGCTGTGTAGTGATGTTGTGTGTATGTTTTAACGCGTCGGTTGCTGTTACCAGAAAAAAACTACACGAGCTGTGGCCTGGTCCAAATAACCCCTTTCCTGCCCTAATGGCATGAACTGAAATTGAGTTCTTTCATCGTAAAATTGTAGTCACGAATATGATTTTAATGCACACTAAGCTGCATTTGTCGGCATTGCAATTAATGAAGTCTGAACTTTTGCACTGTATTCACAAATATGCATTTTACGCCATCACTTAGGGTTTTTAAAAATATTCTCGTCAATTTTCCAAAGGCACGTTAATTAAGAATATGAGACATTTTATTATTGCTGTTATGTTGTATGGGTGTGAAACTTGGTATCTTACAGTAAAGGAAGACCACAGAATGAGGGTATTTAAGATCATATTTACTGAAGAAAGTGTTTGTAACTGAGAATAATGAAATTAAAGAAGGCTAGAAAAATTTCGTAGTAAGGAGGTATTTTTTGGGTGATAAAATTGGGTAGAACGAGATAGGTGGGATGTGTGGGACCCAGGGAAGAGTTGAAATGTGTCTACAAGAGTTGGGTTTGGATGTCTGAAGGGAAGAGACCTCTCGGAAGTCTTTGGAGTAAATGAGAGGATAATATTTTGATGGATGATATGGAAATAAGTTGTGTGTGGACAAAATTTAACTAGTTTAAAATGGGAACCAGTGATGCTCTCTGTGAACGCGGTAATAAAACTTCGTGTCCTGTGAAAGGCGGGAAATTTCTTGATTAGCTGAGGGACCGGTAGCTTCTGAAGAAGGACTCTGTTCCGTAGAGTTAGTCAAGTCATTCTACAGTCAGCTGTGAAATGTTTCGTGAAGAGTAATCCAAGTGTAATTTTGAGCGGAGCTTAAGTGGTTACCAGATACAAATTCTGTTCCTGGAAGCTTGCTATACAGGAACAGAATTTGTATCAATCATAAAACTCGTGACGTCTGAAGTAACAAAACGAACAGACACATGCATGCAATGTTCATAATTTTACATCAGGCTAGATTGCAGGTGCACACGGCGACGAGTATGAAGGAGGCTGTCTTCTGGGGTATTGCACCGTGATATATGCTGACCGACATTTCGGTACATATTACGTCCTCCATCATCAGGGCGACGATAATAAATTTTACATTGAATCATATCCTTTTAACACATTCTGTGTAGTCTGCTCCGATAGTAATAAATGTCAGGTTGGTCGGAACTTCCTGGGGACACATCAATTTATACTGGACGCAAAATAACTTCGAGCCCGTGGTTCGTCACGGTAAGAACGGAAGGGAAGATAAAAAGGTGAAGGGGGCAGAGACGCTTTGTACGCTGTTGCTGCCTGTCACTTCCTGTACCTCGGCTGGCCAAGCCATCGTAGTTAAGAAACCAAAGAAGCAATAAGTAAATATTAATACATACTTAAATTAGGTACAGGTTATGAGTAGAATGTTCATTTTCGTTACTATAAAGATTCCTGTGACCGGAAAATCGAAGTGGAGTGTCACAGGTTCTAAAGAAAAGAGAATCCATTTGTGAGGCTCGTGTTTGGGTGTTGGACACGATGATTTGGGCTGTCTGTCCATAACGTCGAACCAACACTCGGGTTTGCTGACTTGCGAACTAGGATTATATGCCAATGCATTTGATTGTAGGAGACACATGGTGGGGGGCATCGTAATTATATATTGGATCAGGACTGGACGCTGTGTTCATTCAGCTACTCCAATTAAATGCTGATGGTGTCTATCCAGAAATGACGCATCAGCAAACCGTGACAGGTGAGGCCCACAGGTAATTATTCGTCTAGTGGATTAGGTGAGCAGGCAATTACAGTAGCATAAACCCTGTGAAAGGAAGACGGCTCATACAAACAGGCTTACCAACAGCATAATTCCGGTATTACCTGCCTGTATTAGATCAACGGGAAAACTGACCTTTTTTCTCCCGTGTAAACCCTGTTATTATTAAGCACCAAGTGAAAAACCAATGGAAAATGGTGGCTGAGTGATTGGCATTGAGATTTCAGGTTCTCAAGGCGGCAGGTATGAAATTTATTGTCATCTCGGACATTGCGCCGTGTAGTATGGTAGAAGCTTACCGACGTTTCAGCGGTGCTTTCGGGAATAAGTCGTGTTGACTGCTAAAGGTTTTTAAACGTTTCGATCAACATTACAGAGGTCATATTGAGGTTGAATGTCTTTGGTGGAGGGGGGAATCGAAAGCCTGTATGTAGATCAGGCAGTGAGGGTTTCCTTCGTATTTTACGAATAAGACTCTGCATGCATTTCTTGTCTCTCTCCTGTGTATCTTAAGTTCTGTCATCTTATCTGCCCTGATCTGATCACCCCAACTATATTTTATGCATGGTACAAGTTATGGACCTTCTCTTCATGCAAATTTCTCAAGCCTCCTTTTACTGCTTCTTCCATATTTCCACGTATCTCCCTTTCATCTCTAACACCCTCAATTTATATGATATTTAAAATTCTTTCTGCTCTTTTATCAAGACAGGCTCAAGTACGTATTCACACCGATATGAAACAGAAAAAAAAATGTTTGTATGCCCTATACGGAAAGGGTGCAGTAAGGTATAGCTGATAATAATTGAGCATATTCTCATTAGTGATGCGCTGCTGGTTTAGATAACTCGTTTCAGACTCTGCAAGTTCTCCGCTTAATAGAATTAGGCTGCCCTTTGACCTGGTACAATACATATATCACATTTATCACTGCCGAGTGTCTGCAGGTTTCAATACATTAACAGTGAGGTTGAATGTGCGGCACAGTGAAATGGATTCCCGCACTCTGACGATGAGAGCAGCGCGTGCTTTGCTAAAGCCCAGAGACTGCCTCCTATAGTCGTTTTCGGTAATTAAACCCACTGACCAGTTGTAGGGTGAGGCTGAGTTGGTCCTTCTTTGTTACATTCGTTATCGAAGTTCATTACCGGACTGTGACAATTCATATTGTTCCTATCATAATTTTAGAATCTCACTGACAGCAGGGATTATGAGTTTTACGGGGACACCATTCTGCACGAGCATTAATCCCGTCTCACTGTATAAAGGTGTTACAGAAACTGTTTTAATTGTTCTATCACAGTTCTGTTGTGACTCTGGTAACTGTTAATACAGGTGATTGAAAATTCATGCAGTGCATATTAAAATATTTATTAATGGTGTAATTTACTGCGATTCAGTTAGATTAATAGACAAACAATATCCCTGTGACTATACAAGATCCCACGCAGGTCACGCCATGTTGTAACCTGCTCGCGCCATTTCTTCAGTTGTCTTTCAACAATCGAAGTGCAAGGATGTCTTTTTCGTAAGTCCAGCGAGTGTTCTTATTTAACTTGCCAGAATGGGTTCAGGGATACATTTCTCGATTATCCTGCTGCAAACGAATCGACAGTATCTCGACTTGTGAACCGTTTTCGTGATACAGAAAGCATAAAACATGAGGGAACGCAGTGGACATTTACAACACCTATTTTTTTATGTTTTCCGATTCCAGTGTAATTTATATTTTGACAAATATAATATGTGTCAGGAAGGGGTTGCCTGACTTTTTTTATCACCTAGTGCCTAGTTCTACGAAATTATTTATTCTGGTTACAGTCCGTACATTAATGAAATTTGTGTTAACGTATTGATTGATTATGCTGCTATTCGTAATGAATATTAAGATATAAGTGATATCATTTTATTACAAGACAGTATGCTCGCACTCTGATGACATTTTCTCGCTAATTCTCAGATTATGAGTTGTTGCGCACTACAAACTCACGGATTTAATTAAGAACACAGCCAGCTTTTAAATTACTGTGTAGGAACTCCGTTCATACCTTGAAATAATTTTCTCATTACACAACTGAATAAAGTTCTGTTTAGTTATAAGTAAAATGCAACAAACAGCTGTATATTTCATCATGGCATTCAGCTAAGAATTTAGGATATTGAAGGTGCCCTGTTTCTGTCTCAAACTTCACGTCTCCTAATTGTGTTATGGGTCTAGTTGAAAGCACAACGAACCTTATTCAGACGTGTATGGTGGTTCAATAAAATGGATTTCCTGATATTGCAGGCTATTTGAAATTAAAGAAGTTCAGTCTAGGGCGGTACAATTGGCTTTTACGCAAGAGAAGAGAAATGCTTACGATGTTTTGGTCGGAAAAATTGAACGTAGACCTCGGCGTATATGGGAGAATAATATTAAAATGGATCGTGGGTGTTCTCCACCAACCCCTCAGATTGACGGGCAACGTCTCCTCCATCTGAAACTAGGTGACCCAGAATACTTTAGTTACAAGGGGTTCGCGTATTATAAATACTTGACAGATACAAACTGAAATTAAATTCGTGCGACTACTGTGATATGGAAACGAACACAAAAATTTAACCAAAATTTTTGTAGGATAGTTTCGTAAATAAAATGTTGCGCACAGACCGAGAGCCCCTGTATTACGAGTTAATTTTATAAACTGCATGAAAAGCGACAAAATTCAATGGTGTCTTCAGCCAGGTCTCTTAGAGTGCGGAGGTTGTCAATTGAATAAGCAACCACAAGGAATGTTGGCCTGGTTTTGTGACGCTCTCTCGTACCGTTGTCAAACAAACCAAGTGTTGGTCAAAACGCATTTAGGGCACCTGACCCCAAACAAATTCAGCAGCAAATGAAAACATCAAAGGTGTAAACGCTTCTAGTGAGCGGTGTCGAACCAGCCCGTAATTCGTTTTATTGTTCAGGAAAATCGAGATTTAAAAGATAGCTCGTTTGTTACTGTTCGTTGCTACCATACTCGAAATGGTAGAAATGTTGGCTTGTATCTTTCTTTATTGCGTCGTTTATTAGTTTCCGACCTAAATGTTGGCGTCTTCCGACCAGTCTTCGCGGCCCCAAAACCGCAGAACATCGCCATCTCTTGTTAAGTGCTTGCTTGTGGCTCTTTGTCTGTGTCGGTTACCCAGCGCGGAACTGTTTCAGAATAAAATTGTGGCATTTGTTTGTTGTGACCGCT
>NW_019059811.1:241857-252912 GCF_000696155.1 Zootermopsis nevadensis
TTCATTACTCCATTGCAATCCATTTTGCTTTTTGAAACGCCCTTTTCTTCCTCCCATCGGTTCACCTACTCCTTCACTCTCGTCTTTTAATCTTCATTTGTGGAGAAGCCAACGTTACAGCGCAAAATACAGTGTGTCCCAAAAGTATATACGTACACAACCATTGCATGTTTCAGCATTGCGAATACATATTTTTGGGACAGACTGTACATTTCCCCATGCTCATGCACTCATTTATAACGAGTTCTCAAGGGATGTCACTTAAAATTGATAGCAGAAAGCAGGCATAGGGGTTTGAGACTTCTCTCCCGAGTATTAATTTTCTTGGTATTCCAAAGTCAGACGCACACAGAAATACTATCATCCTCTTAATGTAAGAGATGCAACGTTCCCCCTCCTCAGAACCGGTATATTCAACAAAAGCCAGTGGTTATCCAGTTTGTGATTGCGCTGAAATCTCTGGCTAATAAACTGAATGGTGTTTTGCGTAGAGATGCGTTAAAGACAGTTCCGTTTTAGGTCTCATATCCATCGGCCGTGGTTGGCATTCTCTCGATCATACTTTTCCTATGCTAGCCGGCAGAGTGGCCACACGATGTAAGGAGTGCGTCTTGGCTCCTTGCACACTGGGGTAATTGGTTCGAATCCCGCTCGACGCATGACTGTGATTAAGCAAGAAGTCTGAGATGAGCTGGACAATAACAAGAATTGAAGACGTTAAAATAAATAAAACGATTAAAGTGACTGATCTGTAGTTCCTGTTGAAAAGACGTAGATGGGAGGATAATACTAAAAACGATATTACGTAAATATTTGGCTTGGACTACGCTGTCTTAGTCTAAGATTCAAGGCGACCTGTTGTAAACACGGAAATCAACTTAATTTCCCGAAAGCAAAGATGTTTTGATCGAATAAGCAATTATGAACATTTCGAGAAAATCCTGCCCTGTGGAATTAGGTTGTTAATTAGCCAGTTATTTACATGCTGAACTTACAACACAAGTATATTGTCTTTATTTAAGGCGGAATTTTAGAAAAGGTATCGTGTTAACCTTTCAGAGATATTAATTTTGAGATCATAATTTTCAAAATTAAATAGTCTAAGCACGTACAAGGTAAACGCTGAAGTATGTCGGCGCACTTCTATTAAATGGACGAAACATTCGATTGTTTTGGCACGTAAAACAACAACACTGAAACTAATTATGTCATTCGTCTTCAAGGATCGTTTCAAAGAAACTGAAACCTCTTGACCGCTTATACGGTTCCCCTGTGTACGAAAAAGCCTCTCCACAAGATGTGGTCGGCGCTCCTTTGCGCTAGTTCAGTGTCACCCTTGTCCCGTCTCATTCCCTGCACTCCTCCTAAATCTAACTTACAAGATGTCGTTATTCCTCTTGGAACGGTTTCTAAGGAACCTGACCTATCCAGACATCTGCCACTCCCAAGTTCCGAACGTCGCGTCCATTTTCCGTTGCTTAAGTCCCTCCAAAGTCCGATGCCAGGAGTAACGCGCTTTTTTCCTACGGTGGGGAATTGTAAGTACTTCGCCTAAGCCCACAGCTGGATGACCAACCCTTGTAAGCTGCCTGCGACTTCGTATAAGATATTCTGGCAGCTATCCTCCATATCTGAAATTCAGAAATAATCTAATAAATGCATCAGGTTTACAAATTGTTACGTTCTTCAGTTCTTGAAGTATCTAGAATTAATTTCTTATTGCTGAAAATCGTATTTTTTAATTTCTTCCAGTTTTGCTCATGTATCTTCCCACGATTCAGAATTTTTCGGGAATTCTCTAGTCGAAACTTACGTTAATTAATCAGCTAACTCCCTCGTATTTTTGTTAAATATCAGCCTTCGTCATTACATCGAAGAGCTGTACCAAACAACCCATAACACTTCTTCCTTGCCACTGCGCCGGTCACAGAACTAAGCGCAGTAGAACACGTGACAGGGAAAATTAGTGATGTTAAACATAAGTTAAGGGTGAACGAAAGAGCCGCTAGGCGTGAAATAGACGCGATCAAGGATTTTCTGGTCGGCAGTGATCCGCCCACCATTGGTTGAGAAACACTTCTTTACGCCGATTACGGCAAGTTTGAAATGAAACATGTCGGGATTATGGCCTCCTAAGGGCAGAACAGAGTCGTAAAAGAAACGAGGAGAAACATGGTGCTATCTTAGAATAAAATAATATGTATCGATTGAAAAATAGCTGACAAAGCTAAGAAGTTCTTACAGTCAGAAAACGCAGACCGTCCGGTCGTTTTGAAAGTTGTAAAAAATATATTTATGGCCGAACGGGGAGCGTGGCAGCGAAGTCGCTACTGTAGAGGTTGACTGCAGTCACCTGAACACTCTCCTTCCAAATACCTTCAGTCGCTACTTCCGTTCTCTTCCGGCCGTAAACACTCTCGGAGAAGCACTAGTTTTACCAGCATGTACCCACTACTTCAGTTCCATACAAAAGGGGCTTATGATCACAGATGTTTATTTGCGCGGATCTTGGATATATAGAACGAAGATCGAGATTAATAAACAATGAATGATGAATATAGAGTGAAGATGGAGTCAATATATTTGTTCGAAACGTTAGTATCTACTTACGAGTCCACAGGGTGTTACATCCCAGAGAACAAACAGCAGTAGTATCTTTCACCCTCGTGATTGTGGGTCTGTGTTTTGGATTTCTATCGAAGTAGTCTGTCAAATTAAATTCTACCAAGGCATGTTTCTTCTCGTCACAAATATGATCTTTCAAAGACGTTGTTTAATCCTACCATTCAAATCTTAGTGCTCCAAGTCTTGAAACCACAGATGTGCAAAAATTAATTAAGATATTATGTGAACTTAACCGGGTTTCACTCGTTACTTTGAAAAGTTATGTTGTAGGAGGTGTCAAGTTTCACTGCCAGAACTGTACTTCTACTGACGTTAAGCCGCAAATGTAGTTTAGCTCTTGGTTATGTTTGTGCTGATTCGGTATACTACAGTTGTTCAATCCTGTTTGCTAGGGCACTGGGCCAACAATGACTGTTGCCAGGCAACCATAATCTTCGTCAGAATTACGACCCAGCCGACTAAGAACAGTTGGGAAAATTAATTGTGCATATGTATGATCATAAGCTGGAACCACACCCCAGAACTGTAGAACTCGCCTGTCATAAACCAAACGTATCCTTGCCTTTTGCTGCCCACTTCCTTAAAAGCTAACCCTCTACAAATGAAACAAAGGGAATGCAACGATGCTAGTCATATTTCACTTTTAAGAGTTTTTATTCATGGCATCTACTACAAGAATTTTTATGCGTAGTCGAATGACTTGCTTCAGTAAAAGTAGTCAAGTCACTGAGTTGGAAATCTGGTCACTGTAATAAAGGGAGCTGTATTTATGGCCTGTATACGGCCCTACTTCTGCGAGGTACGTAGCAAAAGAAATGATGTAACATGGCGAGACTTAACGTTCTCACGGCGACGAGTATGATGATCGCTATCTTTCGGGATGTTGCGCCGTGTAGTCTGGTAGAAACGTCGGTCGATGTCTACTAGACTAGAAGGCGGCAATCCTCATGAATGTCACCGATTTCGCCAATAAGATCTCGCTTTGAATAGACATGTTTGCGTAAATAATTTAACTAAAAGGGTAATGGAGATCTTCAGAACACAAAGACAAATTAGTCAGTCATGTGGTCTAGAAATCCCTAGTTTTAAGGATGCTCACAAACGATAGCCATTGGACTTTCAAATCTGAAACAGTACATACGAAACTGAAGTTTCGATTAACAGCTGAGATTACTGTAATAACGGTTTTTTTTAAATAAGGTAATTCGGTCTTAGTGTAGTAAACAGATGATTCTGCAATAAATGAGTCAGATGCCTTGTGTCACTCTCCTCAAAAGTTAGTTATTTTTTCGAGGGTCGTCAAATATTTAGTAAGTTTCATTTCTATGGTTATTATCTTAGGAATTTTAAGTTGCTCATGTTGCAACCCTTCTCACTTCACGTGTACATTCGTATAGTCAGGTCATGGTTCGAGCTCATGGAGGCTGAGCGCAACGTAATGGCGGCTCTGCATAGGAAAAATACGAGTTTAATACAAGTGCGTAAACAGTCAAAATCCGTATAACCGAGAATCTAAAGTATTGATATTGATATTGAAGTGTTTGAACCGAGGTCATGTACGTGATATTGATATAAATTAAAGTGTTTGAACCGAGGTCATGTACGTGGGCCAAACACGAAGCAAGTTTTAAGGCCATCTGCACGGAACATAATGAGAGGGCATTAGACAATCACGACAGTCAATGTTGTGACCAACGTAAGCAAGATTGTGACTGTCGAAGACAAGATGGACTTCACAGACATGAATGTTTCAGATTTTGCTTCTGTAAAGCAATACTTGTTCAAAGCACAAAAGCATCGCTGCATAAAATCCAACTTCAAAAATGTTGGTCGTTACGTTTATTTCTGTTCCATCTTTTTTTCCTAGATTTATTTCCTGTTCCTGCAAACGCATATTTAAGAGCCCGTGGCGTAAGACGAACGGATGAACGGCAACTGACTGAAGTGATTTCGAGAAGAATTGTCCTGCAGAAACCGAGGGGAATCTCCAAGATCCTGTGAGTAATTTGCTTGGCGTGTATTTTGTCCTTTTCAGTTTCTGCTTTAGCTTTGTAGTGCGGTTGATGGAAGAGGAAGATGTAGCTAAACCCTTTTCTTCTTATTATTTTTTAAAGCCTTTACAGAACGTATAATTCCGTCATCTGTTATTGTTTGCGCCTGTTTTGGGTTTCACCTCAGTAATGCGGACTCTCTCACACACGACAAGATAATGGAACTCTTAATAAATTTAATGACGCGTTATGTTAAGGGTGGGTTACATTTTCTCGCCTTCAGTCTTCAGCAGACAAGAGAGAAAACCTATTTGGCTCTAACCGGTTTAATAAAATCATTAGGTCATTCTTGTGGTTTGCTTGACGTGGAGTTGTGTGGTGGTGATCTGTCGGCAAGATGAACTGCAGACTACAGGGTGTTTTACTTAAAATGCAACCCTACTTATAACATTTCTTGTAAGATTTGGTGTCATCAATATCGCAAGTCGATTATTAGTTCTTGATTCATTTTCCTTTGTGTGTCAAACGGCGATTTGGGAAACCGAGAGTGGGCTTGTTTGTGTTTTTTGTTTTTGCGTCGTATTAGGTGAATGTTTTGTGTTGCGTTGTAAATGGCACGCTCTGTACTTGTACGTTTTACGTCACAGAAGGATATAACGTAACGATCAGTGACTTTGATACGTTTGTCGCGTCATTGAAATTCTGTTGAATCCAGGTCTCTCCTCTCAGCAAGGCGATGGTTGTCAGTTGTAGAGTTTTATGGCGAAAAAGGGATGCTTCTAAAAGTTAAATAAAAAACTAGAGCAATGGCATGGCTTTGTGTGTTCAGGTATCGCATAAAAGGAACCCAGAAATATATGCCTGTGTTTCCAGATTACAGGGTGTATTTTAAAATGAAAAGGGAATAACAAATTGTGCTGCCATCAGTAACTCTGTGGTGTTGTGGCACGTGAAGGTTAATCTGAATCAAAAACAAAAGCCGTACGTATGAAGCTTCAGTCGCCTCATCGCAAGGAAAAGTAGTTTCCACTTCAACCAGCAGATTATAATAAAATGTAATTAATCCTGTCACTGAATGATCCTTTTTAACAAAACATTTTCATGTAACTTTTTGTTTACTGTCCGCAGTGGCCCGTGTCGGCTAGTAAATATATTTTATACCATTATTTTTGAGACCTTTGCAGTGGTAGAATAATTACAAACTTTTGCTTAACTTCAGCACATGTAAATCATGCTGTCTTATTTTGCTTAAGATAGACATGAAGAAAATCTAATTTGGTGGCTTGTAGCATCCACTGGCTTTTTCGTGGTTTTCCTCTCATACAGTTCTCACAGTATCGGCGCCAAAATTACGCCCAAAAGCAACCTCGTCAAATATTAACATAAACATTTCGCCAATGCCGCCTTAAAGAGGTTAATGCAGAAGGACTTGCTCAACTTCTGTTATTCCTCTGGTTCTCACCCCCATTTCCAAACGTTTTGCTTTCTCTTGAACTTGCCCTAATCAGAAGGACGAACGGGTACTACCTGGGAGCCTTTACGTGTAGTTTCCTTCGATTTCTCTCGATACGGTTGCACTACTCTATTTTTTCTCATTCACTTATGTAGCATGCATGTGAGTGATTAAAATAAAGTTACACAGAACTTTGATAAAAAAAAATTGAATCGAAGAAACCGCTTGGGACATGTTGGAGCAAGTGGGAGGATAATATTAAAATTGATCTTTAACTGAGATAATGCCTGCTCTGCTTACGTGGCTTAGGACACGGACCAGTGGCGGGACGTTGTGAACACCGGGTCACACAGGTTTCTGTTCGTCGTTTTTTGTGTATTCTTTAGTGGACAGTGAAAACCACCTGCGAGCTAATCGCTGTGAGTTCGTTTTGTATTTCCTTTCTTGCCAGTGCTCCGAAAATAAGTTCTAAGAGAAACAGTAATTGCCTTTTAATTACTTTATTTAATTCGTACTTAACTACATAGTAAATCAGTACTTCTAGATTCTTCGAAACAAGACCAATAACTTGAAGTCCTTCAAGATGGACTCGGCGTAAAATAATTAAGACTAATTGGTCTTCGTATGATAATTAGGTCGTTAATTTAACGACAATGGAACAGGGCTATGAAACGTAATGTATTTCTTATCTCACAAATGGAAAGTCGATAAATCACGTTTATTTATCGGTTGGTTTTAATTTCGCTGAGACAAGCCGTTGTGACATAACTCGACTCATTCATCCTGAACTCCAACATCCCGTTTGTAAGATCCCCTACAGGAAGTGATTTGACCTTTAATCCTACGCACTTGGTCCTTAAAATAAAGTTAAGTCATGCGCTCACTCTTCAGACTTCCACTTGTTATCGTATACTTATAGAAGACTTACTACAAATCTGTATTTCGGAATTTTAAATAAACCATCTCTTCATTCTTCGCTGAACTTCTAACTTCACGATCTCGTTCGACTCTAGTCAAGACAGAGTCCTCATCCCACAACAAATTGGACACTTTACCAACCTAAATTAATATTGGTTGTCTCGGCTACGTGACACCGTCGTTTGACGGTATCGACAGGGAGAGGAAATTTTGTCAGTTCACAAAATGACTGACGTAACTCTGGTTCGTATGTTGGTTAGAAGCGCTGCGTTAACTGCGGCTGTTAGCGAACTTACTTTATGAAATCGCGGCGGATAAGATGGGTGGAGCATGTAGAACGAGAGGCAGACGTCAGAAATTCGTACAAAACTTAGTTTGGAAGAACTGAATGGAAGAAACTATTTATAAAACTCAAGTGTAGATGAGAGGATAATATTAAAATTGATGTTAAGTAAATACGATGCGTGGATTTGATAATCTGACTCAGGACAGAGACGAGTTATGGCTCTGATGAACTCAGTAATGAGCCTTAGGATTTCTTGAAAGGCGTGTGGTTTATTGATGAGGTGACTGACTGTTAGGTCCATGGAGTTATTCAGTTTGTATCAACCTAGCCACTAGAAACAAGTGCACAGAGATTGGTGCTATTGTTTGTCATGATTTCTTGTATTCAGTCAACTGCTTCATTACGTACCACATTTCACTGTAGCATCGTCATTACTGTTCTCCGTGAGATGAGATGAGATGTTGAGAGAAAGTGCAGGTTGAGATTGTTGATAAAATGGCGCGGCTTAATTGCATTTGGCGGGGGGGAGACGAGTAGCACACGGATGCCAACATTGTCTGAGCCAAAGCTTGCGACAGGAGGACATTTGTCATGGCAGTGGCCCGCACGTTCCGCTTCATCCTTATCTCGTCGTCTCTCCTTTCCCCAGGACTTACTCAGCTCCCCTCCTGAGAGTTAGACCGACTTAAGTTGGCAGGAGCCTCAAGTTATTGCCCATCTACCAGACAGAGTTCAGCTACGCTTTTCATGATAAAATTTCTCCGCTTAATTACTCCGCACTCTCTCGATTAGACCATTATCATTAGCGTACACAGTAATTGTTTGCTGGGTTAATGCTTGGATCTTTCGGTTAGGTGCTGTGTTATTACTGAAGAAACCACTTGGAAGATATAAGAGTAGGTTAGAAGATAATATTAAAAGTGGTCTGTACAATGATGTGGTTGACATTCTTCTGTCTGAGAGCACGGATCAGTATTGGGCTCTTGAGGAATCTGTAATGAAGCTTCGGTCTCCATAAAATGTTTGGAATTACTTGATCATTTGAGCGACTGTTAGTTTTTCAGGAATGACGATGTTCCACATGGTTAATAGGAGCTATTTATGTCCTTGCTGCTTCCGACATCAGGGCGATGAGTAATAATGCAGGCAGCAAGGACCTCTGAAACTTCGGTAAACGTCTATCGGAATGGACTTCGGTGCAACTCAGAAAACAACCAGCCACCGCCGATTTCAACATGTTCTCTTATCTACGCCAGTGCCTGCCAAGGAGCCCTTCCCGTTTCAGGTTCTAAGATCAAAAATTTGTACGCATCTCCCATATCTGTTTGTGATTGTTTTACTGAATGAATGGTTCCAAGCAACGAAAAAGCGTTTGAAACTAGTAAATTTTGGTCTGTGGAAACGACACCCAGATTCAGGGAACTGAAAATTATTTATGTTACAAATTACTCGAGATGTTTCTTGCCAGGCATGTTACGTAATTGTCTGTTCATCGATACAGCCACCAAATCTCGACACATGTCTGCCTTCATTCCTTCTAGTCTTCCTGTTCCCCTCAATGGACACTCCCAGGAGCTGGAGGGATTATCACGTCTTAGTGTCAAAAGGTTAGGAGCTGAAGCACGTGGTGAATGATGTCGTATCGGGGAATAACGTTCGGATTTTGTAAAGAGAAAGATATCTCGAGACATGGGAAAGATGGGCTTTGAGCGCAGTAGGAAATTGCGAGCAAACAGTTTTCACAGACAGTCTGCTGTCCCGCCGTACGTAGACAGAGAGAGAGAGAGATGACGCAACAAAGGCAACTTTTGACAGATTAGTTTCTTCCAGACGACAGTAGGCGGCGTCTCGGTGCAGCATCAGACTAAAACTAATGAAAGAAATTGGTCTTTTGTTGCGCAGAAGTACGGGGCATGTAGAGCATTGACTTTACTTGAATCAGAACACAGGAAACGTGCAGCTTAGCATCATCCCTGTTGAGACACCGTATTAATGATACTTCCGGTCTGCCAGAAGCTTCCCTTTGTTTAGAAAGTGTTAAAACATTATAGTAAGGTCTGTATACGTCAACATTTGTCTGATATATTTCCTGTCCTGTGATGTTTATCACCTTTCCTTCCCGTCTTTGCTTTAGAAAGTCCAAGTAAACAAAGAGAGGTTAGAATTGGATGGGATAAGTCAGTGTCTAGTCCGCTAATGCTTTCATTGTTTTTGTGTAAGCATAAATATGAAAGAAAACACAGAATCTGTGGTAGTCACTATAAGAGAATGTGGTCTAGAACCAAACACAGTGAAATCTAAATACATATTTAGGTTTTCTTCACCAGACTACAGAACATAATCATTATGTAAAGATAGCTAATACATTCTTTAAAAACGTGACAAAGTTTAAATATTTGGAAATGGCGACGGCAAATCAAAATAGCATTTATCAGGAGTAGACGCATTTATCTTAAAACAGTACGAATCGTTCTACCCTAAATTGACTCTAGAATGAAACACGTGGTTACATCGTGTTCAGCAGCACACGTGTCCTATCGTATCTAGAACTCGATAAAACCGTAAGAAGCTTCATTTCCAAATTCTGTGAACGTCTTTCGCTTTGCAGACATCTTGTGAGGCACCGTCTCGTCTGTTTGTCCTGTCTTTTGCCCGATTGGTTCCCTCGAGGAACAGAAATCTCTGTAGTAACTTAATTATCTCACACCACTCCATTGCACTATAAGTGATTCCACAGTCATGAGTTGCTTATACAAGATTCTACGTGCCGCTGTGTTTAATTGAGTTTTTCATTCGCGTTCCTCAATCTTACAAGAGATTTTAACTGATTTCAAACGAAATTATGTATCTCCTTTATATATCACGCTGAATTCTGCTTATGGTTATGTCAAAGTTAGTGTTCTAAGCTCCTAGTGTTTGTGTGTTGGGAATTTGTGTAAGAGTGGCTAAAGGATGCTGGTCTTATTACGAGGTTTCGGAACTATAAAGTCGATTTCCAGGCATTACAATTATAGTAAAATGTATATCCTGGTAACAGATTTATACTTATTGTTATTGAAAGAATATGGATGACGCTCCAAGCTCATCGAATGATCGGATAACCGGTCAACTGGCGGTGTCTTCAAGGAAAAAAGAGTTAAGTGTGATAGAAAGGATTATAAAAAAACTTGCCGAAATTGCCACTTGCAAGATCAAGATGACTCGAGGATAACATTAAGATGAATGTTAGGTTGTGGGCATAGGAGATGGATGAAACTGCCTCAGCATCACTTAAAATGGCGGACTTCAGCAGTGGAATGTTGCGCTGTGTAGTCTGGTAGACTTTTACCTGCGTTTCGATTATGCTTATTGCCTCCATCATCAGGACTCATCGTCCTTATGATATTAGGTCGCGTCCAAGAACTCTAGAAACCTTCTAGATTGTCTTGGATTCACGTGCCAACGCCAACATTCTATGAGAGGAGATATTGTTTTTTTTTCCCACGGAATCCCACAACCAATAGAAGAAGGCCGGAAGAAAGAAATATTGCCCAAGGGCGGATTCCTTTAAAAGTTCGCCTAGCAACCGCCTTTGAAGGAATTTGTGTTTCTGTATGCTGTTGAGCGCTATCTCCTTCTGCGAACAGCTCTCTGGTGTCCATTGTGTGACAGTTGCTGCTTCGACAATTGTCAACTTTTATCTTTCACCTGGATAAGTTTGCTATGGAGCTATTTGATGTATACCTTTTAAGATGCATTTCAAAACACAACAAAAGATTGTTTCATCTTTATCCATGAGTCAT
>NW_019059811.1:252950-271985 GCF_000696155.1 Zootermopsis nevadensis
GACAAGCTGAAGAACTGAAAATGTAATCGCTCGCTGAAGGTTTATTCTTAAAAGTATATTAAAAGGGGGATTTTCTGACAATATTTACGCATTAAAACTTTAAATGAGAAATTAATTCTTTAAAGCTGAAGCTTAAGATTTCAGCCCGTACCACAAAGACAACACAACACTTAACCATTACAAACATCATCTATTTAATTATATTTAAGGATATAATCACTCGCTACTTAGAGAATCTTATGAAGTCAATAAATACAAAATGCAGCGTTATTGATTCTTAAATTAGATGGTTTAGAGGTTTAAATTATATTTCGCATAACAGAAATTATAATGTAGGACTATAGTCGAACTAGAGGGGCAGGGCTGCTCCCGTGTAGTCGTCTGTGGGAGTCCTGGTCTCGTGTTATTTTACTACTAGGTTTTGGTCGCCACAGTTATCAAGGAAGTAATATAACCACATGAGTCACGCAATAGTCTTGTCAATATTATGTGAGTACTTGTCATCCACATGAGTCCAAAAGTAAGTTTTAACTTATAAACATGGATGCAAAATATGTTGGTTCACTATAAACTGTTTACATAATTAAGTATATAACATTTGTCCTTGGGGAGAAACTTATTAAGCTTAAATTTTTTTTTTAAATTTCCTGGAATGTGAGGTTTAAGGACTCGTGCTTTTGAGGGTAGTCAATTGAATATCTTTTGCCGCTGCATTACAACGCTCTATTGTTGATCAAGTAAATCTGTTAGCAGAGTTTGACCGCAAACATGCGCCCCATGTCTGTAAATTACACCCGTGATGGATAGGGGTAACCTCGCACGTAAATCTTCAGCTGTGGCCGGAAACAGGGTGAGAAACAATTATAGGTGCACAACTGCTGAAATGTATACACAAATTCCATATTGTGTATACGTTAGGACACGGATGGCTGACACTATGTTCCTGTTGTGATCTCCAGAGTGACTCCCTAAGTATTTATCAGGACGATCGGAAAAGTTTTACTGAAATAATAATCACATTTTATGTGTATCCAACGCACTTCTTACGATTTTGATGTCATTAATCACACGTACTCAAACGCTCATTTCTAAATATTTTAATAGTATATGAAGTCATATGTGGGGTGCCTGAAGCCGTACGTGGTCCATGAACCTCGAGGCCTAGTCGTGATCCGGTAACCCTTTGCCATGATACTCCTAATACCACAGAGCGAGCTTTACAGGAGTGCACAGCAGTGATCAGATGGAGTACGTATATTTTCCGGACGCTGGGTTTGTGATTGTTCTTAAACCTTTAAAGCCCAATGTTACTTATATACACCGACTGGTTTAACATTCAGTGACATCGAATTTTGCTTACAGAATGTATTTGCGAGTTTTGTGTGGCCCTCAGAATTAACAGTAATTATTTCCATAACAGCATTAACTAACTGATCCACTTGATCTTTGTAATGGAGACGCGTTTATGTTCTCTTTGAGGTACGAACTTAATTTTTGTTTCGACCTATTATTCAGACGAACTTTGTGCTTTAAAGGGTTGGTGTTACAGATGTTATTTCATAGTTAAAAAAAATACATGCACTGTGCCTATTCGTGAAATATTTTTCCTTTATTTCGTTAAATATTGACACTTTTGACAAATATTTCGAACAGCAGCCATTGTTCTTAATGAGTTCTGTATCTTCTGTCGTGAACGTATGTTTTGTACTATAGGCCGTTATTGAGGAAACCGATAGCGTTCGAACTGAGCTTCGTGTAAGCAGGGATTATGTCTGATCGATACGGAACAACTGACAGCTTTAGATGTAAACGCCTCTCAGTATCAAAATTAATCGAAATTGTTTCGGAAATGAGCACAGGCGGACGGACAGACATAACCTCTCCCTCATGCGTTAAATTTTAAAATAATATGTAGTGCTATATTAATATATGCACATGTCAATAACATTTACATTTGAGCATATACTTATATAATTTTAAAGGAAAGGCTTGTTAATTGAGTTTCTCCCTCGGGGGGGGGGGGATATTTTGGGCACCAATAAAAAGTATATCGGCACTATTTTCCTGATGCTTGTATTTTGAGATTCTTATCTTCTGCTATTCTCTACGTACTTTCTAAGTACCTTCACTATGTCACGTAGTCTGTACTGGGCAAGCATTGGTCTCAGTATCTTCCACATTGGATTAGCAGTAGTTTACAGGCGATGCAGAAATTTATATTGCATGTTTCTTAATCTGTAAATTCAAAGAAGATATGTTCTTAGAAGATCAGTACAGAAATTAGATACGAATACACGGACCAGTGTTTGTAGGCTGGAAGTCTGCAAAGTGGAAATTCTACCCTGATCTCATGGTCGTCTTTGTGTATTTTCTAAAATAATTGACATGTAATTTCCTTGGAACACTTCATCGTTTAAAGGAGACGTTTTGAGTGTGCGCGCGCTTATTTATTACGAGCTAATGTGTGTCAGAGTTAAAACTTCTCTTAAATTAAACTCTGCCTTGGTGGTTATGAGTAACTTTAAAAGACATGACGTCACGAAGCTATGTAAGTTATCGAGTTTTACGTAATTTAATTTAAAGTGAGGTTCTGCAGAGAATGTGAGCGCTGCATCTACACGCGAAACGTGTTTGACCTTTTTGGAACGTGGATTCATTTAGTTCCTAAGAAGTTGCAAGACTGTGACAGCCACGAACTATATCGGATATAATTCCTGTGGTGTTAACGTCGAATGTAGGCGGATTATGCTCCAGTCTCTACAAACTTCAGGGCCATCTTTTTAACCGTCTTATCTTGTTCATACATTCTTTTGAGTTGTACTGAAGAAGATCAAGATTTAGAGTAAGGTTCCAGGTTCTCATGAATTTTTCTCTGTAATAGCCTGGCATGTTTATTTATTTACCTGTGGGTTTTTTAACGATGCTGCAAATAACTCTTAGCGCCAAGTTGTAGGATAATTAACGAATCATGAATTGGAAATGTATTTGAAGAAAGCGGACGTTGCTTGTCTCAAGGTACTGTTCCTGGTATTTTCCAGAGCGACTGAGTAGAATCAAGAAAAGCCTCGGCCATGACAGCTGGTCTCTGTGCCGAGATTTTATTCGGGTTCATAGAAAACGCTAATGGTAACAACTTGGTCGTCACCTTCGGCTGGTCGGGAACGGACTCTGATGATTGTGTTTACCGACGTTTCAGAGGTCCTTGCTGCCTCCATCATCAGGTCGATGAGTGACCCAGAAGGCAGCCGTCTTTTTGAAGGTTTCAATTTCGAAGGTACCTGGTTTGGGTCCTGAGTCAGTCTTTTCGTGGCCTTCGGTCTCTTCAGACTAATTCAGAGTGACAGGGCCTCCTGTAATCTTCAAATTCACCGCTGTCTTCATGCAACACTTTCAGTTAAAACAACGACTTTAGATAAAGTAAGAGTCGACCAGTCTCTTACCTGTCCTAGGCTCTCGAAGGCGTAGGAAATAACCGACGCTTGCGTTCCTCGTAGCAGAGCAACTGGGTCTGCATTTCTGTTTCTTTCTTGATTCCTCAGCGGTATTGTAGGATAAATTTATGAATTTTTACTGCTGCGAATTATCATAAATGAAATGTGCCTTTCAAGTCTCGTCGGTTTGGAAAAGTTCCAGAGTTAATATGTCTAAGAAGAAAAAAGTTTTCTCTCGACAAGGGAACTTCCTAATCGTCAGTGTGCTGTTACGTGTGGAATCTTATCCCATGCTGTGCCTCGGGTGTTTTAACTTAAGTAGCACACAGGCACAAGTAACATAAGAGCCTGACGCACCTCTAAACTTACAAAAAAGCAAACTAACTAGCTGTCGGTATCTACATGATTTAGCAATTTCTGTAGCAACAGATATTTTGCCATTTTTGTCACGTGTGTGTGTGTCTGTGTTTTTACGTGTAACATGCAGGATATCCCAAAAAGATGTATGCACACAAGAATAATTTTCCGTATTTTAATGTATATATCTTTTTTGGGATACTGTATGTATGTTTCAGGCGACATGATTTAATAAAGTGTAATTTCCATATGTAGGCCACGCTACAAAATGTTTCGCACTTAAATTTCATTTAATTCCAAAGTTGTATTCGATTGGGTTTTAAAATACATAGTACACACATATTCATGTATTTTAATATGTATTTGCTTTGTAGATAGACTTGTATCGCTTGCCAAATTTTCTGAATATGATAAATATGAGGATGCTTCTTCTCTGAGTGAGAAAATTAAATATTTATTAGTAATTCCATCAGTGGCGGATAACACGAAACATGACAAACTGACACTCTAGACACAACGCCACTGACATAGACATAAATATAGTAGCAGGTCAATAATTCTAGTATAATTACATCATGGCATAATATTGCAATAAACTACGATGTACTTATGGAGATGCAATGTCATTATCTAGCACGCCATTTAATTTTAGGTAACAGAATAAAACATTTATCAACTAAAATGGAGAGCTGCAAATGCTTCCTTGTTCTGCGCGGACGAAATCGTTTGTAGCACTCTCGTGCTGAAACTGATTCGTTGCAGGGAGCAGGCAGACTGGAATGTGTCTACAACAAATGGCATGACGTCAGTGACTTGCTCAAATATGTATTCGCCCTGAGCGAAATTGAAATTATTCCCAACTTTTAAATGCCTGCCAGCAGAATAGTTCAAAAGTGCTCCTCCCGCGACGTGTTCAGTAGGACAAGTTAAATCCACTGTTCTGACTCGCACGAAATTCCACTGTCGTCGTTGTCCATTCTGACGTGACTCAGATCACTTCTCTGTGCTTGGAATCCGTGAATCGAACCACGGGACTTTGTATCCGTGAATTACAATAACCGAAGCGGGTTCCAGTGAGATAAACTCCCAGGAATTTTAATTATCTTGCTTATAATAACTCTTTACCGCTTTAAACACCAGTGGTAGCTGTTTTGTAAAACCTGATTTAGCAACCAAAAATTATGCGTTTCGCTCGCCGAGTGTATTGATGGGTTTCGTGTGATTCTCAGAATAAACAGTTATTATTTCCGTAACAGCATTAAAAAGTTGATCTTTTGTAATGGTGAAGTTGTATGTTTTTTTCTGTGGTGAAGACTATTTTTATAAATATTATTTAGATGAGCTTCGGCTTCAGAGGGTTAATACATTTTTCCATTAACGTTATAATAAGCGGCAATGTTCATAAAATTGTTCCGTGCATTTATATGGCGCACAGATGCCCACAGAGCTCCTGGGATATACGTCATCAATCGTTACTGATCGATTAATTTGCAATTAGCTATAATCTCACTAGTATTAGTCGAAGTTCCGTAAGGCTCTGTGTGTGGGAAACATCCAGTAAAAACGGGGGGTGATCGTCCATCTTGGGAGTTGATGTATGTAGAATGACTCCCAAATAAATAATTAGCTAACGAGAAAATTGAATTCAAATTGCGACGCGATTTAAATATCTCTTGTCCTCCAGGGCGTGACGTAGTAATTTGCAGCATGGGCAGAAGAATTTGAGTGTTGTAAAATCTTTATTTCCGTATCAGACGGCGATGCATGCGCGTCTGAAGCCTAAGTGGACAGAATGCAGACCAGTTAACAGCCAGGGGACATCGTTACGGTGTCTTGTAACAGAAGTCGCTAGAGAAACTGCCAACGCCTCGGCATAACATGACGCCCTCGGACAGTGCTGTTACGAGGGATCGTAAGTTCCCTACGGGACTGTAATTAGGTAGATGAATAATTATCTCGACATGGGGTCGACCCCTTGTAGGGCCTGTACCTACACAGGACGAAACAACACAGAAAATAGATGGCTGTCTCCTAGGATATTTGGCACCGTGTAATCAGATAGATATTGACCAACGTTACAGAGGTGTTAATTGCCTCCATCACCAAGCCAATGAGTCGTCCTGATGATGGAAACTAACCTCTGAAACGTCGGCCAATATCTGCCAGACTACACAGTGAAAAATCCCAGACTACAGTCAGCTTCATACCCGTTGCCGCGAGAACCTGAAATCTCAACACCGAAAGACGCTGAAAAATACCCATGCCTCGAATGGGATTCGAACCCACAGTCCCAATGTTCGATCGGTCAATACCCAGTCCTTAGGCCGCACTACGAGTGTGGTGCATTAGCTTTATGGATAATTAACCAGGCCTGTTTACTAAAGTACACAGCAAATTAATTCGTTCGTTAACCATTTAGTCAGTCATACTAACTGGAAAAGTTAATTATTTAGCTGTGTAGGATGGTAATCCTATATATGCGCATGCGTGTTATGCGTCCTTCTGCTGCTAATCATTACCGAATGAGACATTTTCGGTCACCTGGTGACCAATAAAATTCGTGTACCATTAACGCGACAGTTTGTTAGCGGTCCGCGCTATTTGTCACTAATATATAACGAGAGTTTCCAATAAACGACGATAAAATTTTGAACATCTTTTTAAGGGGATATGAGGTTTGCTGCAGGCAGAGAACTAGAATACTAATTTCCATTTCCATTGACAGTCACGTCGAAATTCGTTTCCTGTCCGTAATTACAAAATTATCTTCGCAATCATTTTCACGAGCGCTTAGGTTCGACGGGGGAAAAATAATAGACTTAGTGCTCGTCACTTCCTGCTTTCCCCCTCCCCACTGCCATTGCGAATGCTGAAGCCTGTGTTCAGGTACGCTGATCAGAAATGACCCCTCTGAGGTACTCTTCGTGCAGTGAAGACAGGCACGGTCTAGGAATCACTGTGATTTTGTGGAGTGTTGTGGAATTTTTAGCAAGGGGCACGTTAAAGCTGAAAAAGAATACTGCGTTGGGCACTGTCAGCTTATATTTGATACACGACGTTTCTGCAGTTGGCTCTACTCCGTCTTAAAATTTCCAGTTGTCATTGAACAGACATTCTTGTCCTTTCGCTTTCGATGCTGGAGTTCAGTTTTCGCTTTTAAGCAGCGGCGAATGTTGAATATCATCCAACGTTTCGACAAGCACTGCAGCTAAATGTTGAATATCATCCAACGTTTCGGCAAATACTGCAGCTGCCATCTACAAGGTTAATGTTACACTAGCTCTGAAGATAGAAACGTGCAACGCGGCTTAATATCAAAACTCTAAGTTTTTCTTTTCCGACGTTTCATCCATTTTTCTTTTGATATAATTGGAGACTCTTGCGCGAACTTAGTCGTCAGAAGAAGCCGACGGATGATTGGATGAAGACGGCTGTCTTGTGGGCTGTTGCGCCGTGTAGTCCGGTAGAAGTTTACAGACGTTTCAGAGGTCCTCGCTAACTCCATCATCAGGGCGGAATACGCAGTAGAACTGAATTTTCTCTTTCGGAGGTTCGAAAAGGATGTCTCTCAGATAAAAGTTAGCTGTTTTACCACAGAGCCAACTTGGCAGATCTGAACATGCTACGTTCGCTGTAAATAAATGAGAAATTATTGTCGGAAAGGACTTTGTTTTGTAAGAATTCTCTTTCAGACACACTCATTGAATTCTTATCGTCCGTGTTAGCCGGGAGAAAATCAGCTGGGCCCGTAGTTTAGTTTTTCATTTATATGAAATCGTTATGTCCATTTGTGATAGAAATATCGGCTTAGTGACTTACAGATTTGCATTGAAATTAATGCCGTATAATGAGCGTTGAGTAAGGGCCTACTGTATGTTACGATGAAAAACACAATTTTAACAGACAACTTGTCATTTCAATTTATAATTGTGGGCCGTGAATATAATTATAATTAGCTTCGTTGTATCAGAATACGCACGGAGTTCTACAGTTTCGTTTCGTTCAGTAACGATTGTACTCATGCCTACCCTGGATTTCTGGGTCGTTGGCGCCTCGCGGTCTTGTAAGTGGGCGCCACAGCCCTGCAGACCACAGCTGACGTCCTCTAAATTCTCGCGTAGTGTCCTCGTGGGTTTTGCGTGACTCTCAGAATGCGCAAATATTATTTCCCTAAATAGCATGATCGAGTTGATTTCTGTACGGGTGAAGTGTTGAGCTTTTTTCTAAGGTGAGATCTGAAGTGTTTTGTATTATTTTGATCAGGTCGCCCTAAAGTACTCTTTCTTGTCAGCTTCAACATTTCAGAATTTCGCCAAATACTGCTCTCCCAAGGCTGACAAAATTCAAATTTCAGATTTATTGTAAAGACCCTCCCCCCCAACTTCACTTCTCTCATTTCGTTTCTCACAGATGTGGGTAATATTAAAATGTATTTAAAAAAGCTTGTGGATTGGATTATTTGGTGCAGGACAGGGTTCAGTGGCGTGTTCTTGTGAACACTGTGACGAACTTCTGGGTTCATTAAAGGTTGCTGCAGAGAAACCGAATTTTATTACGAAATACGACGTTATAGAGATTATGTAGGTGCTTATAGTCATTTAGATGAACTGAAGTTTTTATTGCTGTCAGATATAAATGACGTGCAGAAGGAGTACTGTGTCTCGCGAGCACCGGAGCTCGTCCTCGTGAAAGAATTGACGCTGAGACACGAGCGGTCCCTTTCCGTTGAGTCAGTAAGCCAACGAACATTCGCTATTCATATGTGCAATGGAAATCCAATACCACGAAAGAAAATGTAATAGTCCCTCATAGCCCCAGGCGCGTTGTTTTAACTTTCCATTTTTGAGGACGACAGAACTTTAGCCTGAGGTAAAGGACCGAAATGTGCAGCTTTTACCAAGGACATATATTTGTTATGATTCTTCGTATCCTTTATTTTCCTTCCACTTCATACCACGTTTCTCTTTTATTTTCTGTTTCTTATTTATCTTTATTTTTTATTTCCATCTGTTTTTCGTGTTCTTTCCCTCTTTCTTCCTTTATATCTTGTCCTACTTCTTATTATCTTTCTGTCGCCTCTTCCACGTCGTATTTTTCTTCTCCGTCCTCTCTTATTCTTAATCTTCTCCTGTATCTCTTTAACCCCCCGCCCCCTTATTTTCTCAAGCTCTCCCTATGTCTTCTTAATTTTTTATTCACTTCTTCATTAGGTTAATTTTCTATCTTCTCGTCGTCTTCCACATATTATCCCAAACTTTCTTCTGTGTCTTCTACGCTTACTTCTTTGCCTCCTATGCGCCTGACCTGTTTCATCTTGAAATTAATTGCATGGTAGAGAATCTTTTAAGCATGTTTAGATTACGTGTGCGTGGTTTGTGGAGCTTTGTGTAAAGAGGTCCATGCACCGAACTTGTAAGGAACAAAATTAAATTCGCCTGGCAACGGCGCCAACCTTCATCAGAGTCCCAATTTTTTAAGGTAAACTAGTACCCGGACCGATATGCTCAGTCTCCTTATTACTCGTCCATTTCTTGCGCTTTGTGCAAGGAACACGTTAAAACCTACACCAGTTTCCTCACTAATGATGCCACTTCGCTCGCTGGGTACCAAAGACTATTTTTTTTTCTGATCTAGAAGCAAAACTTCGCTGTGAAGTTTTGTAAGAAGAAGACAGACAGCCTTTGATACCTCCTTAGGTTTGCACGTCGTACTCGGTGAAAGGTTATAAACTGTGTTCCGTTACTTAAGTTTATGTTTAGTCAAAGTGTTCCGCTTGTCAGCAGATTGGAGCTGGCAGCAAGAACCCCGCCTACTCAAAACTTTTATTGCGGCATAATCAGGCCTTTCTTTTGAGTAAATAACTGTTTGATCAAAAATAAGAATATTATGTTGGGCACTGTACACTGTCTGGTACTTTTTATATACACGACATTTCGGGAGTTAACCCCACTCTCGTCTTCAGGTGATTTATTGCCATGACACTGACAATTTATTATAATTATTATTGTTTATAACCACAGGGATCTAAATTGGGACGTTTTGAATGCTATGATTATAAGCTAACCTAACCTACACCACCGGTCTTAAATCATGCTATCTACGCGTTTTTAGAACATGAATTTATTCGTAAATAAATAAATTTTTGACTCTTGCAGTTCACTAATTTTCACGTCCTAGTGAAGAGATTAAATTGTCGTGCTGTGAGATTTATTAAAAATGTATTGTGAAGATTAATTATGAGATTACAAACATCAACTAAGTGTACAAAATGTGCGAGGACTATTATTTCGGTGCATTTTATTTTAAGGTGAACTCTGGCGAGGAACTGGTACTTTTGCTAATTTTTTATGAATATAATAAAGACAAATATTCATTATAATACTTTGCTAATTTCTTTTGTTCTAAATAAAAGAATAACTATCAACGCCAAATAAGGCCTGAAGATGTTGCAATATCGTTCAGTAATCGACGAATGTATCAAAGTGTACCAAGATTGGAAAACTGTCTTATAATAGCCGGGTGAAGACTGGGAATTATAAATGATGATTCAATCGATTTTGACTAAACTTTAAATTGGGAAGGGGGCACGCTGATAACATGAAAGTGAATAGGAACGACTCTTTCGTTGGAATGTAGTTTCGGTTATGAATTTCTACCTGATTAACGTCGAATCCGTCAGAAAAATTATATATGGACCCAGCAGAAATATCGCTTTAAAATACTGTCTTTTCGAAAAATTTATGATTTTATAGCCTACCGACTTCTGTAACATGTTTTCTCTTTTTATATAATATTTTACCATCGATAAAGCTGTTATCAATCATTTCGTATTTTCTTTGAGAATGACAAGCTCTTGCCCTTATATCGGTGGCTTCAGTTCGGAAATGATTCATATTTATCTAGGACATAATATCGTATAAAATATAACTGTCATTCAAATATATTAAAACTCACGACGGCAAATAAAAGTGAAACTCCATCACAATCTATCTTCACGTTACTCGTCCGAAGTCTGTCCCTGATAACAGTGACTGATAAGTTCTGTCAGCTTATACGTACTGTGGTAATTTGTCATATATGAATTAGTATTGCTAGAGACTACAAAAACTTGCTATGAAATTTAGAAGGAAAAAAACAGTACCAGGAGGGGTTTCTTATCCCTTGGGTCCAACGGGGAATCTATTCTTGTCCCGGAGGAAGACACCGTTTGAGCACTCTGACTTAGACTGGTGTTAGGGACTGCGCTTTGAAAATGAGAGATGGGTTCAACTGCCTAAGGCTTGTCTTGAGCAACTGGTTTATTATTTTAGTCAATTTGTTAATTAATTTGATATGTAGCCATCATATACAGATATGTAGGCCTATTAGCTTGATAACAGAGTTCATGCATCTAGAAAATATGATGTGTGTGAGGGTGTTTCCAGCGTTCCACTTTTCCAGCTTTCCAAGTATATTGAATCTCAGCTTAGGGTAATTTACCTTAGCGTATGTTGGTTAGGTTAGGTTAGGTTACATTGCGCCATTTTTTCTGCTAAGCGTACTTCAAGCGTTATCTCCTCATTACGACCTTTTACTTAATTCCTCATGGACTTTCCATGAACAAGCACTTAAAAGTAATTCCCTGATTCTAGTATCGTATCTGTAAACTTCGTAGGTCGAAGGGCCTTAGCTCAGTGTGATTTTTCTCCTTGACATGTGAACTCGTCTCATTATCCTTGCTCTGGAAGGTGTCTGTCTGTCTGTCTGTTTGATACGGTCCGAGCACAAGCCACTTAGTGCACGTATCGATTGCACTGCGCGTGCGAATATACACAACAGCGGAAACATTTGACCTGGTTAGTACAATAGCGGCTTATCTCACAGAGGACCTAGTTTTGTATGAATGAGAGAATATCTGGACCTTACAAGGACGAGGTGGTAGGAGGGGGGTTGAAAAATTGCGTTATGAGGAGCTCCATAATTTGTGCCCTTCACCAAATATTATTAGGGTGAACAACTCAAGGAGGATGAGATGGGCTGCGAATGTAGTACGCATTGTGTTGACGAGAAACATACACAAAATGTTGGTTGGTAGAGGGGAAGAGGCGAATTGGAATGCCTGGATGTAGGTGGGAGGTTAATATACATTCATTTTGTCCAAGATTCCTTTTTAATATGGCCCGTTGCTCCAGAATTAAAATCGAGTGTCTTATTGCGCGCTATTTGTTAAGTTAATTCCAAATTTTTATTCTCTCTTCAAATTAGGCGCTTAAACCGCGAGATGACCGTAACAGAAATTCGCTACGTGCAACTACGCCGCTTATCCGGGGGCGGATTAACAGATTTTTTATCTGGTTCAATCAAAACTTAAAAATTAATTTAGAAAATCTGTTGTAAAAGTTAGAACGTTTAAAATGAGAGGAGAAAGTAGAACAATGTCATATTACTTAACGTATCAACATAAATCAGTTGCTGCTAAAACTATGATTATACGACATTAAAGCTTTATTACCGTTAGAATCTTTTTTAATATTTGATATGCACTGTAATAAACTTAACGTAAAATCATTTCTGTAATTAGTAAATTTTTAAAATTTTAAGTAGTATATGTGTGTAAATGAACTTGCTTGTTTTCTTTAATTTTTGGGCATTATACGGGGTTTCGATTATATTTCCCAACCAACCCGGATAATCGATTGTGTGTTGTTATTTTATTTATTGCTATAGAGAAACGCTAAGAAACGTTGAGATGGCGAACGTGTGCACCGAGTTCTCATGCACCCTTCAAGTCTCCTCGTTGCCTAGCAACCAGTCGTTCTACAATTTCCGAGCTGCTAGATGAATTCATGTAAGCCACCCAGCCACCAGCAATATGGGTGTCTATTATCAGGATTGGGTCAAGGGGGTGATAGGGGGAGGAGGGTGTCTGGCGGAGCGACAAATTTGAGGTCTCAAACTCCACAGAACGTCTTCCATCATATATCTTAGCTTCTTCGTAAAACCGAATTTTAGCGCGTCACGTACGCGAGGAATCTCAGCTTCAGGAAATGTTGTGTTACGTCCGGAACAATTGTTGGCCCACTTTGATACCAAACGGCACAGTTGTAGAGTGAGCAGAACATGGGCTTCCCATCCTGGAGGATACGCGTTCGAATGTACACTAGAACTCCCCTGTTGTAACTGAAGGTTTTTGTGTTTTGCTCAGCACCTTCAACCAGAAGTTAATGTAATGAACCCCTTGGAAGGGTGATCATCTTGTAAAACTGACAGTCGCTCATCTGATTGAAGAAATGTCCTGTCTTTTCTAGAAATAGATGCGTTATTATCGTTTTTCACAAGATTCCACCATATGCCTTATCCTGAACCAGATGACCATATTCCTGTAAGAGTCCATTTTAATATTATTTATCCTTCTACTTCTAGGTCATTAAAGTAATTGTTTTCCTTCAGGTTTTTTTTTACTGACTTTTGTTTCTTGTCTGCCGCAGGTATAGTACAGGATCCGTCCATCTTGTCATTCTTGATTGGATCACGCTAATAGATAACTGTTCCTTTAATGCAGTATTTACTAGCAAGCTGTAAACAGAGACAAATATGGCCTCACTGTTTCTTTGTTATTTTATTGTAAGCGGAACTTCTGATTTTCCTTTTACATAAATAACATTTAACGAATAATTAATATGTTGTGCTTAATCACATGCATTTCCTGACATATTTTGTTTGATGCAGAGAGAGATACAACAGATATTTTATACGTCTGTTGGGTCGGAATGTCGAGAATCCTGCCACCACAATCAGCTGTCCAAAAAAAGCTTAATTTTGTACAAAGTTTTCGAGTCAAACAAAATAATGACAAAACAATTCAAATTTTTAAACGATAGCATAGGATACGCCCACAGGGTAGTATTTCGGTGTTTTAACCTCCCTATGCCTCAAATATTCGATTTGTATGCAAATTTTGTTCATTTTTATCGTGTGAACACGTTACAGCATTCAAAGATTTCCACGTACGGTGTTTTTTTATTACAGGTTCGGTCACATGTATTAGGATGCATCAGTGTTGATTGTGGCAGTTGATCACACGTGTGTTTGTTTCCCATAGCTTTATTTTTATTCATAGGCGTTTTCTAAATCCTATTTTGACAGTATTAAACCTATTATGGCCGTTCAGCACAACTTAAGGCTTTTATCTCCAAAAACTGATTAGGAATGTGTACACCATCGGGGTACACGTCTGTCCAAATGTATTATTCATAAATATGCTTGATTTTCGTTACTTGCAGGTACAAATACACTATTGTAAAACTGAATACATGACACTTCGAAAATCAAAAATTTATGTTACTCTTAAATATTTGCCATAACAAAAAAGATTCTAACGGAACTTTTAAATTATAATTATACGTATGCGTATTTTACAGCTTTTACCATTTCTTTTGTACGATAAGCCTTTTTAAGGAAATAATTAACTTTGGATATGATCTTCATGCAATGTCGGGGATATGTTTTTTCAGCATTGATCAAAATTAAATTCGCCTGACAAATTTAGTGTCCTCGATCTCACAAATGGTAAATCTACAAGTGGTTTCGAAGATCAAGATCAACATCTATCGATAGACAGAAACAACCTGTCGTTTATTGTTTCACTTTTTACAATGAACACATAAATTATAAAATATGGCGAAATGTCCATATTCTTATCTGGCGTTAAATGCCGGCTTCTTCCTTAAAAATCAACAGAGCAGTTTATATCTGAGTTTTTTTATGGTGGATGAATTTTCCCTGGGGCAGGGTTGTGTCCCAGTTACTTCTTTTTCCCCGCCAGTTACAATCCCCGCAATGTTCTACTGCCGTATATCACCGCCTGTGAAGTGCGTAGCAGACGCGTCCGTCCGTCCGTACCCATATCCTATGCCGCCATTAGTTGCGAGCGTCGTTTGCAGTCGATTCAGAATAAAGAATTATTATCAGATTATGATATCCTCAAATAAACACTGCTCTGAAGATGTGTGGTCCGTCCAGGTACATCTGAAGTAATTGTTAACCTCAACACTATGTTTGCGTGAGTGGTCAGATACAGGATCCGATCAGCTTATCCCCGAGTAAAATATATTCGCCCCAATTGTTTGTCTTGATGCGGTGGTACATGGAGAAATGGCTGTCCCTGCCGGGAATCGAACTCCAGTTTTCCAGCCCGTGACATCTTATTTTACTGATTGATATATGCCTATTCTTTAATAATATTAACAGCAATAAAATAATAATAATAATAATGTTGCCAACATATCATCGACGTTAAGTACTAATAAACTACAAGAACTATAAATCATAAATACTTCACCATAAATTGTCTCCAGAAAGGGAAATTATGTTAATTTATTGGAGAAGGGAATTTATCTATAATACGAAAATACAAACTATACATCTGATAGAAATGTCTATGCAAACAATTGTCTGCAGCAAGGCAACGAAGCCGAATGTAGGCTATGAGTTGTTTTGCGAACTATCCAGCATGATTCACGGTCTATAAAGACACTTTCACTAGATGAACGTTGTTATTTGAATTGTGTATGTATGAAATAAATATATTATATACTTTGAATTATTCATATGTCATCGGCATTAATGTTGCATGAAATGTGGGTCTGGGATCTGTGCCAGCCACATGCCGTGAATGCGTGATCCGCGTACGGTAACCATAGCAACACAGAAATATTAAGATATCAGGAAACAAACGCGATGCTTGAAGCACATTCTGCTTTCTACAGACAACTTTAAGCCCAATGGAGTATCGATTGAATCTGTCTGTCACTCGACTGCACATTTCAAGCTGTTTCCTCTACCTCTAGTGCTTCTCGCTAACATCGAGATTTTCTTTAAGAAACTAAATTGAACTAACACGCTAACCGAATGGCATTCCGTCTTGCTAGAACAATTATTTTGGTCAATAAATTACCTTCATGAGCTAATACATTCCAGAAGTTGGGTGATTTCTGGTATTTTTCGCCGTGAAATTTGGTAGTTTACCCATATTTCGGAGGCTTCTACTGCCGTTGTCATCAGGTTGATGATAAACCAATTTATTCCATTTTATAACTACATATTCTTGTTTTCTAAGATCCGCTTATCATAAATCCCTCAGATTCCCAAAGTTATCTCTTCTCTTGGAACTAAGCAACTAAACTTTAGTATGCATTTATCATTTCTTCCGTTCGTGCTTTATGCACCCCCAATTTCATTCGTTTTTATTATAATATAATATAAATTATAATGTGAGGTGAAGTGTACAAATTATGAATCTTCTGTTCGGCAATCACTCAATAAAGTATAAACACTGGTAAGATTTCAGGTTCTTACGGCTGCAAGTATGAATATTGTTGTCTTCCGTGTCGTCCTACCAGATTACACGTCTCAAAAACCGATAACGTAGTAATTTTTTAAACAAATATTGTTAGAAATTTCAAAGCCTGAGAATGAAAAGTAAGGATTCAAATGTTGCTACTAACTGCGTCTTTTAATTTCAAAATTCATTACCATCTCCGTGACTATCAGAGGGTGAATTACACAGTTGATGAGACATCTTTTTGAACGCAATTAATTAGTAGTCTTATCTCGCCGTATGGATTTCCCTACTTTCAGGAATGTCTGATTATTCCAAAATGGTGAAAGACGTAATTTCAGAGTGATTGATTATACTGTAAGGAATGTTTTTTTTAAAGGATCCTAGGAAATTCTAATAACTTAATGCAGTGGTTATTTGCAAAGCACCCAATTACGAACACGAACTCGTACACACTATAATTATAGTTTTCTTGTACTTGAAACATATTGTGTCGTGGTATGTATTTTTGTTGTTATACCATCCTGCTGGATGTTGAACGTCTCTTTTGGAAAATTATATTAATCGCATAGGAGCATTTGCTAAAATAGAGAGAATGTAACTAATCCAGGTTTATAAACCCATTGTGTCATTGCACAAGGTTGTTTGGTCTCGTTCGATGTTTTGCTATTTAAATTTGCACATTCAGTTGTTGTGTTGAAAAGAGAATATTCATTGTCCCTCACAATGCACGAAACAAGTGTTTTGAATTCATAATTGCTTCATAAAATGTAGGATTTTCTTTCGTATCACTTAAATATATTTTTTAATTACCACCAATATAAAAGTAGGCCTAAGTCAATTTAACTAACTTAAGTTAGTGTAATATATAGTACGCATGTTCACAGTCTGCTTTTTGAAATTCATTTTAGTGCTACTCTCCTATACAGATTTAGTTCTCTGAAATAATCTTTTCCGTACAGGTTTTCCCAATCATGTTACGTGAATTTCTCATATCCTTTGTCTAATGGCACTTTGTTATACCCATTTCAAGATAAAGCTCATCTACATATTTACAAATTTAATCCCTTTGATAAAGAAAATACAACACTTCTCCATTAAAAAGGTCAATTGGCTGATATTGTTTCAGTAATTAATCGTTGTTAATTCTGAAAATATTATTAAACCCATAAATCCGCTTTGTGGGTAAAATACACAGAATTGTTGATTGTTAAAACACATTAAAACATAAATAATTGCGTCTGAATGGCATATCTCATTTCCAGCATTGAAGGGCCTGTTTGAACTAACTCTGTGATGGCAAAATCCAGAGGAGAGAAGCTGCTAATACCAAAGTTCGTTTGGTTCCACAAGCATTTTCCAGTCTTTAGTAGCTCATATGGCCAACCAACTTCATGCATCAGAGATTCTTATTGAGAAGCTGATAATCGCTTAGCTAATCACACATGTTTCGCCTTTTATGAACACAGATATTCTTATCGTGTTTACAAGAGCCCGCAGCTGTCCTGATTATTGTGACTGTAATCCACACATTCAATTGCTCTTTCTTTAAAATCCATTTTAATATCATCCTCCTATTTACGCCATTTTACCTAGCTGTCTCTTCACTTAAATTTTCCTACAACATTTTATAGGTATTTTTCATCTTCCGTGCATCGTTCACCATCTGTCCATCTCTTCCAAAATTTGGATGATTTAAGATATCTCACATTACATTTCATGTTAATAAAAAAAGGGTTCTGGAATTCATAGAGGTGATACACGCAATAGCACAGACTTCTTTGCTGTACGCCTAAACCGAATCATCCCGTTCATATACGTGCAAAGCAGCCGTAGTATCCACTTTAGTGCAGTATGTAACTGTGTACATCCTAGAAGCTAATAATTCATAGCTCTAATTCTGTGAAGGGATTATGCCTATTAATTTCTAGTAATTAACCTAAGCCTTGAATTGCTTTGTTAATATATTTTTGTATGTGGTTCTATAGAACAATGGTGTGCTTGGGGAGTAGAAAGACTGTAATAACGTGTGGATTATTTTATTTGTAGAACAAGATACATAAAGTCATTAGGTGTCCTACGTAATGGAGATCCTTCTCCTGGAAAAATGAGGGTTTATTAATATGGCCCCCAACCAGTCAGGAAATCACATCTGAATTATTAGTTCGTATGATTTAAACGATTGATTAAATGATTTGGACAAATCCAACTGTCTGTTCGCACGGAATAATATTCCGCGTCCAGAACTAGGCAACGGATGTAAATTAAATTTGATATTGGAGGTCTACACTTAAAGTTGTTAGACATAATTAAATATTAGTCTTGTCCATTATAGACTGTATTTTGTATGGCGCTTAAATTGTCTAATTTTCTCAAATGTGGTTTCAGGAAAAGAATAAGAATTGTCAAGTCAATGGCAGAAACAAAGTTAAACCTGATTTATTCAGAACATGATTAGCTAAAAAAAATTCTAGTCGTAGCATAGAAAGAGTGAGAAATATACACGGAAGAAGTAAGGCTATTTAAACCAAGAGCCACATCGACATAAGATAGGTCTACGTACATACTTATTTGAGTCACATTCGTTATGCGAAACTGGTATCAACGAAAATCAAACTCGATGCTTGACTTTTAGTATAAAATAGCAGTTTCAACGCCAGCAGTTCGAATATAAAACATTCAGACGGACCTAAATGTAGTTAAGGTCTCCCCGTCAGTTCTGTTCTTGGCTTATTTGACGTTCTCAGGAGGTCGGATTAGGTAGCTTCGAATTATAGGACGATTAGTGAATGATAAGTTAGAAGAGACGTAGAAGAAACGATAAAGGTCCCTGCATTTGCAATGAGGGACTAAGGAAAACCACAAGAAACCGCAGTCAAGACAGCCGACTTACAGGACGAGATATGAACCCAGAATCTTCCGAATACA
>NW_019059811.1:272040-299962 GCF_000696155.1 Zootermopsis nevadensis
ATTTCGCTTCACGCAAAATGCGTACACAATTGGTTTTAATCGTCAGTCCGCATAGGGGCGTTGACGTTAATTTCAGTGTTACATCTGGACGACAGACAGAAGTCGTTTCGCTCTGCTGTGTCATTCTCCGGCTTCGTTCCGTTCCACGTCGATTTCCAATTAGGATTTGCCAGGACAATAGACCCTCCTACTTATTTTACGGTCCTTTGAAGATGCAGCTGTACCCATCCGATTTTGGTGCAAGCCTCATTGACCCTAAATGAGTTTTGTTGCCAGACGTATCTGAGAAACTGCAGTGTTCGCAGAATACATTTGTGCCCAACAAGAAATGCCGTAATCTGCCTGAAATATGAAACCCTTTTAAGGAAAATAGGGTAATCTGTGTCCAGTAGAACTCGATATATCGATTATTTTTTGAAGCGATAGAATGTCTTACACCATACTTCTCAATCTCGCGATTTTCTTCGGTGTAGAATTCAGTTGGATGTCAAGACAGTCTTCTGGGTTGTTGCACCGTGTAGTCCGGTAGAAGTTTACCGACGTTTCAGAGGTCCTTGCTGCCTGCATCATCTAGGCTATAGACTACACGGCGCTGGAACGCAACAGAGCAGTCCTCATACTCGCCGCTGTGATAACCTGAAATTTCACATTTTGTAGAATTTGTTTTATGATTCTGTGCTCCAAATTAACGTTTCTACGCTGTTTTTCTAGCCTTGGACTGAGGTGGTGGGAGAAGGGTGAGCTGGTAATGGCTGAGAAGTGGTAATATCAATAAATACAATATAAAGGACAATGAGCTGTTTTGCCCCTCGTACAATTAGACTGTTTCCATGCGCTCGTTTGCTACACTGCTTGATCAGAACGTACAATAATCCCCCTTGCACAAATATTAACAACTGATTAGGTAAATGCATTCAGTTGGCAGTGATGAACACACACGTACACATGGACGAACAAATCTTCATTGCTTCGCGGAGTCTGTGTCGGGATATAATTTAAATAAAAATGAGATCGTAATCCACAAATTAGAACAAGACATGGAATTAGATTGTCGGCGCCAGAAAATAGGGAAATGTGTAAATGGAGAAAAAAAGATTAATTGCCTGGACACGCGAAAGAATATATATATTTTTTTAAATCAGTCGCAATCATTGTCTGACCACCGCAAACAACATGCGAACTTTCGGCTCTCGAAAGAGGTTTAGTTTAATGGGAGATTTGTGTGCAGTTCACGTGATCAACAGCCCTTTCTCTCGGTCGTTTTAGTGGTAGTTGAGAGGCTTATTTCGAGCTCGTGCTGTACACGCTGTTATTATTTTAAAGTATCCGCGTATTCGCCATCTGGTTGCTTTTCGTCACGGAGAGGCTGCAGAGAACGTTGTGCAGTGAAGTGTTAGGGGTACGAGTTCCATACCCAAATACACCGATTAATATTTAAACACATAAAATGGGATGAGGAGTGTTTTATGCCTTGCAGAATCCCACATGGGATTGGTACTACGCCATCTGAAATAGGAAATAAGCTTATACAGCTGAAAACGCTGTTTCGTTTTAACTTAATTTCTCTGTAGTATTTCGGCGGGAAGGTGCAGGGAAGTAATGTAATGTCGTTGTACTTTCGCCGAAAAAATACGACGGTAGTGGGCGAAATAAGGTACGAGAACTGAATTCTACTCTCGGAAACGTTCGTAGATTATTAATGATACTGCCCTTTGTCATTTTAATAGCCCTAACACAGACTTTAGGTTCTGTTCGAAAAACCTAGGCGGAGAAGACAATGCCTTCATACGATATCTTCGTGTTAAAAGGGTATCATTAAAATAGTGTGTAGGAATATGAGGATGTGGAATAAACTTATGGAGATCAGAACAGGGTAAGGCTGTGGTAATTTCTTGAAGCGGTATTGAGTTTTAGGGTTTAGTAAGAAAAGGGGCAGTTGAACAAATTTTAAAGAAATCTCTCCAAAATGGAGTTATATATGTACGTTTACTTCACAGTTAGGAATTGTACCCGAAAGATTATCTTGAGATTTGCCTTCCTAGTTGCTACTCGGTTTGTCCGCCCGCATCAAGTTGGACATGAGCACGCGGTTGAGGAAAAGAGGTACTGATCTATGTATAAGGCATTTAAAAAGTCCAGTTTTTCTCATATTCTTTCTGAAGATGACAAATGCAATGTTTGCCAAAACGTTGGTTAATTTTTAACATTCGAAGCGTCTCATCCCCTAAAGCCGAAGTTATATATCTTCCGAATCTTTAAATATCATATCTGTAATGTGGCAAATTGTTTGATATCAGATTTGTATCTTTAATAAATGAAGACAAAGGACAGCGAGGTAAAGAAAATCGAAAAAATAGCAAAATTTCGGATTACGTTCCGTTAATAATGTAGCTACATGTGTGTGTATGTATATACGGTCTGTTATCATATGAATCACAAGCGATGGTGTTATACAAGCAGGACATACATCATTCATCGTCGTTTGTGCCTAATAGCGATAAATTTCTATGTCAGTATGCAAATAAAAGCAATCGATAAGTCAATTAAATTCGCACCAGAAAGAAACAAATCATCCCATGTCATTGTATTGGGCGTGTTTGCATAAGATAAGCCTTTATTAAACGATTGTAATTTCAACAGTAAAATTCTTCATTTTGATCCATGTGAAATGGTTGAGAGAGAATTTTTACATTTATATAATTCGGAATTAAACAGATAGACATCACTGGCGATGAACAGGAGATCGTGTAAAACAAAGAAGAAAGTTTTTGAATAAATGTATTTGAAAAAGTTAACGCCGAGGACGTTTTTAAAAAAATGCATTAATAAAAGACAAAGTAGATTCTGGGATGTAATAATTAACCTAGACTACTTTAAATATTTGTAAGCTAATTGCTTCTAGAAAAATACTTGAAAATGTTTTTGAAAACGCGTCTGGAAACAATGATTTATAAGTTATCGCTGTCACACTGTGAACTAAGGGACATTTTCACATGTATGTTATTGTTTTGCATTCTATGTGAAAAGATTACCTTAAAATCTGTATACTTTCTTAAAAATCTACTGCTATGTATCATTTATTGATCCTGTATTTCGTGTCGCTGGTGTCAGTCGGAATTTATAAATTACCGTATCTGCAATGTTTTATTACTGATTACAGGATATTAAAATGTGCAAGGTTGGGATTTGGCTTCCAGTAACGTAACGTTAATACGAAGTTTCGTGAAAATCACTAAAATAATTTTAAATTTAAAAGGTGAATACACAGGCAGCAAGAGGATCACAAAACCTATTTTATTTCTTTATGAAAGGAGGACAGGATAAACGAAGGTAAAAGGATTGTGGAAGCAATTTTAAGGATAAATATTTTTTACGTTATTGTCGTGCGCTTTAAGCATTGCACTAACGAAGCAGATTCTTTCTTTAAAAGATAATAAATACTCACAGTACTTTCATGTAGATAAAAATTCCGCTCATTTTTAGAACATGAAGACTCATTACTACATTCAAAACATTACACCACTCTCATGTAGATAAAAATTTCGCTCATTATTGGAACATGAAGACTAATTACTACATTCAAAACATTACACCACTGCTCATTGTCCTGATGAATTAGACTTATTAAATAAATATTTTATCCCATGATTATACGAGAGTAAAAGATTGTTTCAATACCAAATGAAATCACGCAAATATTTCAAGCAGTTAATATTTCGAATTGTTGGAGTGCATGGATTTAATCATTTTATATTATTAATAGAATATTTATGTTGTGTCGGAAGAAAATTCACGGTTAGAATATGATTTATAAGAAAAAAAGTATCAGTGAGTATTGCATAATATATTAATACACAGTTCACTGAGTTGTTCATGCAAGATTTCTTAGGTTTTGGAACTCAACTGCAGTTGAAAACTACAATCGGTTTTCTGCGTGATTTGTTATTCATGTACAAAGTGTCGGCTCTGGATGCCAACTAATCCTTTTTCCTTGGCCGCTAGCCATCTCTTTGGCCTAAAAATAACTCCATTTTGACTGGGCACTTTGAATTTCTCGGTGCGTAGATCGATTAATCTGTAATTAAATTTCTATTTATTTTTCGTTACGTTTCACGCCATCTTCTCCTTCAAGCGTGTTATATATCTGACTTTTCTATTTTGCCTTCAAATAACAAAACATAGTAGAATATACGCAATATGCTGTTACACTGTTTGTACCTACAATGCTCTAACTGTGACAGAACCAAGAACCTCAGGTAATATTTCATCACAGTTGTCAATACGCATAACTTGCAGGAGCTGGAAATGAAAAATGTATGCGTAATTTTAATCGTAAAATCTGAAGGAAGCAGACAATTTTAAGACGTAAACGCAAGCGATATGGAAAGTTTAAAACGATGTAAAGCCATGGATTGGATTCGACTGGCGAAAGATAGAAACCGTGTTTTGTCAATACGGTGAACGACTATCAATAATGAAGATTTGCTATGGGCTGCCATTCAGCCATTTATTTACGTTTTCCTGTGTCTGCGTTAGAGTACCAGTATCACACAACTGAACTGATGGTGATGAGCTGACACCTTCTTATGACCATCCGTAGGACTTGAGTCTAATTCCAGTTCGCCTACGAAGAACGCCCCTGCAGTCAGCTCGATACACACTGTTCTTACTTTCCTCTCCCTCAGTTTCTACTCGGCTTTTTTCTCTCTGCGATTCCTCATTTGTCTACATCTCAAGGCATTCTTCTACTTTCCCACCCCCTTTTTGCTCTCCCTCTAAGTCTCATCCTTCATTCAGCCGTTCTTTCTTTCGTGCAATCCTTTTTTATTCTTTTTGATCTAAACAGCCCCTCAGCTTTCGCCCTGTCTCCCTGGTACGCTGCCATGAAACCCTCAGACCCGTGCTGTTGTTACATGTACTGTCGAATCAGAGTTACCGTCCGCATTCGCTACAAATAGCTTTGAGTTCTGTTGGACTTTCTCCCGTGCGTCACACATTTCTGGTTCCCGCATCTTCACGTCTTCTGAATCGGTTTAAGTCTTGAACTGAGCGAAGTGTATACGCACACGATGATTCAAAATCGCACGCACCACAGTTCTGAATAACGCATAAGCATTATTATAAATTCTTGTCCTTTCGTTTCTTGGTTGGAGTTTAATGTACAGCTTCGATTTTTTGGGATTACCCGCGTCGAATGCTAAAAGTTATCCAACGTTCGTCAAAATGGATTCTGTATGATTTCTACTGTAAACTAGGATTATTTTCTTAAGCACTTGTTACCAGTTTGTCTTTATACGGTGAGGTGTAGTGTTTTCTGTGCGGTACGGACGGAAGTCAACCATTTTTAGGTGAGCAATGGCTAGAGTTCAGGACGCATTTGCGATGGGCCAACTCGATCAAGTTATCCGTGTCTTTCTTCGGTCCTCGAGCGATTTATAAAATTTGTACCCAGAATGCATGTTGCACTCTGTGTCTGTCGTGTCTCTCAAAATTAACCTAAAAATTCCGTCTTAAAATTCCTCACCCATTTTAACATTAAAATTTCAGCAAATGAGCACCTTCCCATGGTTGATATCAAATTAAAAATTCTGATCGAACGCAGTGTGCCCCTTCTCAACTTCTGACCTTTCAGTGTAACTTATCCACTTCCGAACGCCTTATATTGTCTTCAACTTACCTTTACCAGAAGGACGAACGGGCACTGCCTGGGAACCGTAATTTCCGTAAATTTGTGTTTTCCCCAGTTTATTGTAGTCTCTCACTACTTCTCCAGTTTTTCCACTCTGGTTCATTCGACTTAACGGTGTTTTGTGTGTAATATTTATTTCATCTTTTTATGTGGCTAATATTTAACGAGGAAACAAACTGAAATACCTTCTGGCTTTGGAAAATAATGCTTGTATACTATTGTTTGTACACCAGTGGCTTTGTACCTGCAACAAATGAACACCGAGATTAATGAGGTGTGTAGAAGCGTAAAGATCGCATTTGGAAAATATTTGTTCTTCACCCGCGGGCTAACCTTTCCGCTGCAGTAATTCTAAAATGGGGTGTGAAGTGGCTGGATCCGCCTCAATGTAGGCACTGGGTGTTGAGCGAATGAGACGCTTGTCTCTCGCGACTTCAGCGCTTGCACTCGCTGTCAAAGTAAATGGGGGTTTGGGAAACGAGAACAGAAGTCGCTTCCAGTCCCAAACCGCTGATTAAATTTTGTGATCGAATTAACATCTGGGATTTCAATGGGAAGCGAAGTTGATCAAATTTCCTCACTTTTTACATTGTCTAGTTGATTTTCTTATTGAATTAACACAGAAACTACAACAGCGCTCAGAACGTTCCGAATGTTACGGAGACAGCAGTTCGACACGAAACTAAGCAGTTCTGAATCAGTCAGTTTTGTAAAGTTGCAGCCATTTCAGTGCAGGTTGAGTAGAGGACGTAATTTGTCAATTCGTCATTACTGTTTGTCGTATAACGGCAGATATTAAAGTCTTACAAAAGGAATTACTTAACCGATTCACGAAATAAGAATTTATATTCGAAAACTAAATAAATTCTCTTAAAATCAATTCGCATTAAATTACCTCTGACACTTGGTAGTGTGATTTAACTAATGCAGTAGTATTAGTACGCTTATGTTAACCTAAAATTAACCCAAAAAGAACTAGTTGAATAACTGCAGCTACATAGCTGCTTATGCTAAGTGGCATCCAGTTTATGTTGCCGAACTCCTGCAATTTCGTAGTCAGGCAATACGCCGTACAGTCCTACCACAGAAGTTGCCGCAGAGGCACGGGGAACTGGCTTACAGTGCCAACACGAATATCGTGCTCTGTGTTGATGGTCAAAATACTATAAATCAAGAAATATCTTGACGTATTTACCTTGGCTGCTAACTCACTGCTTTCCGCAGACGTTAATCCAGTCTATGTAGACAGAGCCGCGAGGCAAACAATCATGGATATGTTGCTTTCAAGTCGTAAATGCCAGAATTCGCCCAAGAAATATCGATCTATGTTTGTCTTCTCGATTGTAACGCCGTATGGACTTAATGGTATATACCAAAGTTTTCGAGGAACAAACTGCCTCCGTCTGCATGACCTACCGTCTTGATGATAGAGGTAATATGTTCCCCCGAAACGTAGAATTAACTTTACAACCCAGAAGACCAACGCAGACATATTCACAGCCTTGTGGGAACCCCGAATATATTGCGTCAGAAGAAATGATTTTTTTCTATGCTAAGTGTAACAAAACGTATGATCCTATAGAAGTTTTTGTCAATGGTAGCCTCACGAAACACGGATTGTTTATTGTCAGTTGCCTTTGGCACATTTCAAACAAATGGCGTTTAGTAGGTTTACTCTTCAGTTGATTGGATGTCATGTCATTATACACACTTATTTCATAATAAAGTACTTGGGGACATCCACTCCTCTCGCTAGTTAGCGCAAAAGCAACCAGAGGTCAACAGCGTCATCATATGGCTCATAAGAGAATTCCGTATGTCCAATTATAGACACAATATTTATAAAATATTAAATAATATCATGTATCATTACAAAACACTTAATAATAACATTATTATTCTTGTTCCTGTTTTCGTGGCTGGAGTTTAATGTGTCACTTGGGCCTTCGAAAATAAGTCGCCTAGAATTTTGAAGGTTTTCCGTCGCTATGGCAAAAATTTCAGTTGCCATTTTCAAGTCAATTGTCTTAGGAGTGATTCAGACGCAGGAAGGACAGACATCTGAGGATGTGGATCCTCGTTTAGTCAAAGTTAACATAGTCTGTTGTGGTAATAGACTTGTTCGTTAAAAAGGGAATCCTAGATCCGAAATAAAAAATAAAGAACAATAAAGTTGCATTCTTTGTATGTGATTAACTTTACATTTATATTTAGAATTATCTCAAATTTTGTAGTTTGTTTAGAATATTAATTAATGTGACCATGTACTTTATATAATCACGAATTGAACTACTTATTAAGACCTGTATAAGTAAAGAGCAGGATATTCATAAATCTGAAACGTTTGTGCTTACATTAACTCTGGTATATGTCTGATTATTTTGGTTAAATATTAGGATTTAGATACAAATTATTTTATATTAATACTTAAATTTGTTTAATGGATCATCAGAAAGCTTTCTTATGAACTTGGTTGACACCAGAGACAAGGCTTCTTGTTAAACTGTTAGCCCGGATAACATGGTTAACATGACTGTCCGCCCCTGGTTTAAACGTAAATTATTTCAATACACAAAGTTGTTATTATCAACTTTTCATATTATAATGAAGTCAGATTTATTTCTAAACGTGATGTTAACCCAAAAATTTAACAACACAACATTTAACAATTGCTGTGTGGATGGAAACCAAGTCAAATAAATTAATGAAATGTGCACAATTGTTGGTGCAGACCATTTCTTAACCCTGTAAATGTCATTTAATGAAACAAGTAATGTGTGTTAGAAATTAAAGTCAACGTACTAACGAATTTCAAATAAATTATTTAAATCGGAGTAATCAGTCACATTTCATACAGAATAAAATCTCAAGGCTAGTAGAGATATCATCACATAGACGGTAGAATTAAGGTTGAGTTTATTTTGCAATAAAAATTAAATAATTGTGTTACTTTCGTTTAATTCCTATTACTAAATTAGCAGATGTCAAAGCGAAATTATAGCTTCTGCTCTCTGCTTCTCCTTCCACCAAACTGTCCGTTCGAGTAATCGAATCACTTGTCTTCATTTATTAACACCGTTACTAACAGTTATCGAGTTAAAATAACAGGCAGAGAACACGCGTTTCGCTGGCATAAAGAATTACAGGAGTTAATTATGTCTCTGCTTACATCCCGGTTTTGACGTGCTCTGGCGTACAGCATTTGTTAGTGCTTCTTGTCGGAAATATGAGTTGCAGCGTTAAGATTGTAGGTTGTGGAGATGCTGAGTGTAAAACGTACTGATAACTAAGAATAATCTTATGTGTAAGAAGAAAAATCCAATAGACAGTAAGATGGACAAGGCGTGTAGAGCAGAGTAATTATGTATGATGCGTCGAGGATATTGTGGGAGGACATTACCAGAATCTCGTACCGAGGGACATAGTACGACTATTAGTAATAAAGCGTAAACCAAAAATGATTACATCTGCTGTTAAAATTCCGGATGCGAAGAAAATATACGAATTATCGCACTGCATTGCAACATTAATTTTTAAAGTATTTGACGACGTTACAACTGACGCGTCGAATTAATAATCCGTTTTACATTTTGTGTTAGAAACTGCGTAGCCTTGATGAGGGAGAGCAGAGAACGGCTTGAGAACAGGCAGTTCAGGTGATCGGTGATCCGGCTGATCCCATGTCATTAATTTAGTGCAGACACCCGCTACTGGCGATCAAAAAGTTCGCCTAACCCCGGGGGTTAGCAGGTAACCTCCTTAACGGACTAGCGCCCTGATGTCACGGAGATTTGAGAGCAACCGCAGAACCGCGTCACTCAGCTCGTGGGCTGCGTGCCAACAGAGGTTTTACGCTGGGTAGAATTACGACTTTCGCTGCGAACTGTGGGGATTTAGTAAGGTCCTAGTCAGGCCCTTTTGTGTTTGTCTCGGCGAACCAAAGTAAAACATGACAAGTAGGCCTTTTGTTAATAAGTAACAGGAAGAAGATGGCTGTCTCCTGGGACGTTACGACATGTAAACTGGTAGATATTGACCGACGTTTCGGGGCTTCTTCTTGAGATCATTCATAGTCAGAAATGGCGTTTGAACATAGTAGGATTTTTCGAATATATATAATTGATGATAGTGGAGTGGACAGCATCGGCGGTAGTGATTAATCGAGAGATATGTCAGAAGGCGATGGTCTATGAGGAGTGGAAGAATTGGAAGAGGACCGAAGAGTTGTGAAGAAGATAAAATTATCTAATACTCTCTGCAGTGTTAATTTTCTAGTGATGTGTTGTGTAGTGAAATCGACTTTCCTGTGTTAAATAACATGATGATATTTTATTTGGAGCGTTCTGTACGCGGCCTGCTACCATCCCTTCCACCAAACTTCTTGTAAGTGACTCGCTCCGAGGTTCCATTCACAAAGTTCAAAACGCTGGAACGCAGTATATGTACCAACGTTTCGGATATACTTTCTGCTTCCATCTTCAAGGCTCTTATTACTACCAGAAGATTAAAAGCGAAAGGGTATCTAGTTGCTCTGCTGAGATTCAGACGCGGAGCCCTTCTCAAAGTGTAAAGTTGTACCACTCTAGCATCTTGCCTCGTGAGACATGTAAGTGGTTTCTGTAGCAAGACTCGCGGGAGAGGGGTTCTTGATATGAATGTCTCGTGGTCTTGTCTGTAGTAGATTCGTTTAATTTCTTGTCGCTAGACGCAGTTGACCGGCTTGGGCGCCTTTGGGAGCTGGAGAGAAAGAAGAATATCGATTCCGTTGTATGTGAACTGTGACTATAACTTGTCTGCGTATAAGCGGATTGGAAGGCGTGGTAGAGTCGGCGGTGTGTGAAGAAGAGGGAGGTTGAAGCCTGAAGTGGCCCCATTGAATTTCACGACATGTCCCTCGCGGATAGAGAGAGAAACCCCTGAAAGCCGTTTAGTTTGGTTTAATTGCAAACCACCACCAACCATCGAGACTGCAGTACGTAGTGCCTGGGGGACGGGGGTGTATTCCTTTGTGAAAGCAAAGGCGTGCAATTTCTAGTAAAAGGGATGAGTTTGGTTCTGGAGGGTGAGAGATGGTTTTGCGGGCTGAGGAAGGAGTTAGTTTTTGAGGGTTCGTAACAGAAAAGCTGCGTAGGAAATCGATATTGTAATTATTGTGTGGCGGCGAGGTTCCGTTGACGATGGGACGCCTTATAATCGAGCTTGGGTCAACGTGAACTGAAGAAGCAACGTGCCTCTCTGCAGTACGTCAGCGTCTTACAGTTAGGTTTAATCTCAAGATGACTGATCACCCGATACGTTTAGGATATCAGGTCACCAGATATATTTAGGATAACATCTTCAGATAAGTTTAGGATAGTAGATCCCAGACATGTTTAGTACAGCATCACCGGATACGTTTAGAATAAGATTACCTGACAATCAGTAAGAAATTTAAATTTAATTCATTGGATACTTTTGGAGATTAAACAAAGGAAAACGGACATGACCCTCCCTTTGAATATCCACTTCATTCAATTTGTTAAAAAAGCGTAAAAAATATATAATTTGATGACTCTTTTCTGTACCAAATACATTTAAGAGAAAATGTTAATTAACTTACGAAAAAGTAGTGGAACGAGTGTTATGCAGTTTTCTTGCCACTAAATAATATTATATATTAATATAATACAGTCTTCATTTCTTGATGCCGCGATAATTTTGCAAAATCAGAAACTCAGAATTTTTCCTACTGTGTGATATTAGGCAGTAAGGTTTTGCAGTTCTGTCAAGCTGAGAGCAGAAGAGACAGTATCGCCTGTAGGCTTATGAGAGACGCCGTCCAAGAGAGCTGAGCTTCGCGGTCATAATTACAGCTCAATTAGCTCCTCCCAGACGACGCGGACTCAACTCCTCGGGGTAAACACCACTAACACTAACCGGATGTTTAGCAACTTAAAATCTAATTCGACTCACGACGTTGTGACTCTAATTAAAATTATGATCTTACTGAGACGTTTAAACAGTGAAGAGACGCTAAAATTACATTTCTTGTTGTGACTTGACTGTTTAACCAGGGAGGACTGGAAAATCGGAATGAACATTGTAATGAGTTATTAACTCTAGAATAATGAACCGACGGCATGTGCTACTTAACTTTTAGGTTCTTGGTTGGAATCCTTCAGAGGTTTCGATATTTGTCCGATTTCTTTTGTCTAATTGTGTGACACTGGGCCTCGCAGTAAACTGTCTCTCCGTCCCAGGACTTATAATGCTACATGTCTGGGCGACCATTAAGACCTGACGACTATTGCTGCCTGTGGCGACCAAGGCGACCGTGGTAACTCACGTGACCTTGGTGTGTCGCTTTCAGTGGCATCGTGACGTCCATCTGTCACAAATATGGCGTCTTGTAGTCATGACGCTCTGCGTCGGTCTTCCTACTTAGTGTCCATGCGTCTCTTATCATGTATACAATAATGGCGTCGTCTTTGCGTTGTGTCAATTAGCGTACCGAGGCTTAGCTTCGCTTCATATAGCGTCTTATATCTGCGTTTCGACGCTTTTTGTCAGTTTGTCACAGTCGTTGCACATAAAGGCCTGAGACCCCTTGCTGGTTTATTTTTGTCAAGGAGGTTTGCTTTCGGCATCTCGCTGCTTCCATCATCAGGGCGACTCATTGCAAGGGCTTCTGAAACGTTGATAAACTTTTAACAGGCTACATGGCGATACCTACCGAATGTTAAGAAGTTTTAATACAGAGCATTCGAGAGTTCGGTAGGTACCAGAAGGATGGAGCTATGGGCTGTACTTAGGTCCTTTATTGCGCTCATAAATTGGATTTAGTCTTTCGTGTATGTTGAAGCTTTTGTTACATTTTTCCCCTGTTATATTTTCTGATGAAAGAAAAAGAATAAAGGATTAGCTAATATTCTGCGCGTAATGCAGAGTTTAAGCTGATTTTGGCTGTAAAAGGAGGTTAAATCCTTCGTTCAAACAGCTTGAGGACACAGAGTGGCAGGTACTTAGCGCTCAGCTGCAAGAGTTTTAACACCAGTAAACCCATTAAGGCATTTTATATTCCTTTATATGGATCAGAAGTCAACTGCTGAAAGTTTTATTCTCCGAGTTATCGACTTATCGCTAAATTACGATATCTGATTACCCATCTATAGGCGGTGCAGCAATAATGATATGTGAAGGAATGTTAATTTCTAACCTTGAAGATGTTCGTGAACTCAAATGAAGACAGCGAACGTCGTACCCAATGCCGTGGTAAATTCAAATCCTATCAAATTTATGAGGATCTTGACATTTGTTCAAGAATAATTAAGTTCGCAAATTATGTTTAATCTACTAAAGTTCCTGAAGATGGAGGCAGTATGTTTACCCGAAATTTCTGTGAAACCCAGGCGTTATAATCCAGAATATGAACATCCACTTGTTTTCATTAACCCTTTATAGCCTATTGGTACGTGTCTATTCCACCTGTTTGACAGTCTATAGGTCTTCAGATCTTCTTCGGGTATATCTCAGTGCTAACAGCTATTATTTCCTCAGACAGCGTTAAGAAACATTTAGTGAGCTCGTCTTCGGTCGTCCAGCGCTTTGTTGAATGCTGATCAGAGGCTCATCTTCCCTAAATATGACGTCTTTTGGCGGCGTCGTACAACCAGAGTATCGGAGCTAAGTATGCAAATTTTAGTGTAAATCGGTAGATCCGTTCTCGAGCTATAAGCAACCAAATACATGAACTCGAAATTCCAAAGTTATATGTAAAGTTATGTAGGCGAGCTTTGGCTTTAGAGGGGTAATGTTACACAGAACTACGTGATGAGGATACCAAAATGTGTTATCCTTAATTAAATGGGTATTTCTTATGTTCTGTATTATGGTAACCGAAAGTGTTAAACTGAATATTGTTAAACGAGTATCTGTTGATATGCAGGCCTACGGAATAAACATTTGAGCTAATACCGTAAAAATAAGTTAGCCATTGGCAAGTAAAGGAAAAATCTGGTGATGTAACATCCGTATAAACTTGTCCTATAATATGCGTGGTAAATTTTGTAATAGAGATAAAGTAATCACATTCTTCAGGGCTTTGTCGTCTGTAAATACCAAGGTTTTGAAGAACGAACTGTCTCCATCTACCGACGAGTCTGCAGTCTACACGGCACCAAAATCCAGTTAAAAAAATCATACTCACCTCCGTGAAGACTTCAAATGTTAAGCTTAAAGTTGCCATATTCTGTATTTTCTTTTTACAAATATAGAACCAGTAACAAATATAATTTAAGAATGGTGAGATCTAGGAGCTAAAGTTTACTATTAATGGTCCTAAGTTTATGTCTCGGTCCGGAGACTGTCTGAGCTTCTTTCTCCTCCGTACCTCCAAACCAAATGCTGGGATAATACCTTAAAGTAGACCACGACCCTTTTTCCTACCACATCCTTACTGACTGAGTAATTGATATGCTCCGATTGAACATTACGCATCATATAATGACGTATAAGGTACGTGATAATTTTTCTGTCGGATGTTAGATGACTAGTCAAAGGAAACGACTTGATATGTTGGGATGTAAAGACATACCATTTCAATGCTGCTGTTAAATAATTACTTTGAAATTTATTCAAGTTCGTTTTAACTCACGTGGATTCCATATGGACCCTGCATCGGAATGAGTTCAGACTGTAATCAACCCGTCCCTCCCGCCCACAGTCTGATTATAATGTAAAGGGAACTCATTAAATATACCTTCTTGTGTATCAGTAATTCCACGCTCAAGCGAAGCTGTGGATGCGAACGCCCTAATGAAAGTGCGAGAGATAGCCACCACGTCGCCCGCACGTAGCGAATTTCACACAAATATCTGCGAATCTGAAGTGAAACTTTTATACTTTTACAATGAATCCTAAATGGGCCAGGTGGTGGCGGTCTACTTACCTAAATTAAACGCTTGCTTCGTTCCGTCTACGCCGAATAGCCCTGGATTCACATCATAAATTATACCGTGCCTTACCTGAAATGAAGAAATAGGTTGGTTAGTACTTCCGTTACTTAAGTGTGCTTTTCATCTGCAAAAAATTATTTAACACATTTATTCTCGGCTTTCTCACATTAAGAAATAAACATGACTTGCATAAGTACAATTGAAATAAATATATTAATTAAATCAACATTGCAATCAATTTTAATTAAGGTTCGGCTGTTTAGTTGTGACACTTTTGTGAAGATCGGGGCAGAACATTCGTACGGCATGACGGTGAGGCTACACGTTGTCAGAATTCAGAAGAACAAATTCGGTAATTAATAGTGAAATAAGACATTAGGCTATAACAAATGAGTATAAGAAAATTATAGTGGCATAATATTGATCATTAGGTGTTAGCAAACCAAAATACGTAAATAATAAATTATAGAAGTGTAAATAGGAGCATATTCTTACGTACGTAGTTTCAAAAATCTCTGAGATCACCACAATTTACTAAATAGAAAAGAGTAGGAAATGTACGCATGGCGTAACAATTCTGGCCCGCTCGCCAGAATTTGACCTTTGACTTTGCGAATGGCGCCACTGACGTCGGAGGTGTGTGGGTGTAAAGGGATTTCTCAGACGGCCATATCAACCAAAGTTAACCATGCTAATCGTAGCATTCGTGGTAACCAAGCTAGCCTGGGAAATCCGTGCCCATAAACACATATGTGTCTTCACGTAAAGTGTATTTTATTGTTGTCAAACCCTAGCAAGATTTCGATGTGTCGACAAATTTTAGTAACTGTCCTTAATATCGAATTTTATAAAAAGAAAAACCTTTCATCGGGTCTCTGGTAGTTGCTTGCGGACAGGAGAGACGGTGGCGAAGCTACCAGACGCATGTTTGCTACTTTTAGTTGCGAGCACACGTATAAACCACGAAACCCCTCAATCAGAATAGCAGGTTCTCCAGCAGAGATTTGAGGCAGAGACCGGCCGAATACAAATCAGGCGCCGGTGTGCTGGGTCAGGTACGGAATTTCTGCCGGTAATCAGACTCTCCTAGAATGTGAAGTGAGTGGCTTGCATTCTGTTTGGTCGAGTTTCACTGATACCTCGCTATAATAGTAACACAAAATTCAACCATACACCTCGAGTTAACGGGTTTTAGAATAAATATAGGAGCGCTTCAATTTAAGTTTTCTACACTAATTAAGTAACGAGTTAGTTAATTAGGCGGTCAATCTGTTGGTTGGTGATTTAGTTAAATAGTCACCCAGTTACCTGATTATTTAGTTAGTTTGTTACAGAATTATTCAGTTAGTTACTGATTTAGTTTTTGACAGCAATCAGGAGAGAAAACTCAGATAATAAGACAGCCATTTTTATAATTTTTTGTTTAGATAGCGAATGAATATTTTAACTGTAAGCAGCGATAAAACGACTGACTTCTTTTGAAATTAGTGGAATGAAGTGTGTGGAGGCTGGCTTGTGAATGAGTGAACCGGACGGTGGGATGTCCGCTTGCGAAGAACAGGGTTACTGGTGCACTGACACGCGTCCAGCTCAAGGGGGAAAGAGAGGTTTTCATTACACACGTGAGTGCGGGGTTAGGATTCCAGCTTTGTCACTCTGTAATGTGGTCCAATTTCTATAACCATGCGGGATTAATTTGTTTGTTTAGCTTCGCTCTTGATTGTTTAGAGTAATTCCAAGCTGGTATGTGAATTGTGTGGCTATGAATAATGTATATTACTTTTATTCGCTTGTTTCAGGCCTGTACATAATACCTCAAACACACATAGAGCCTCGAAAAGTTTATAGAAATTCTGAATAATAGAGCTGTATTATTTAATTTACGCGCGTGTAAAATGAGAATTCTCTAGCCCGCTATAATTCACTCGGAAGTTGCTCCGTTTCTCACTTTCTTGTTTCGCGTCTTCCACGTTTCTACCACAAAATGTTTAGCTTTTTTATCCACGATGTTCTTGGCGTTCTTTATACTTTAGTGTAAGCGATGAACAATTTACGAGCCCATTCATACCTGTTTGTCTACCGCGTCTTTCATTAAATTGTTACGATGACCTTGAAACGTGATGATTATGGTTCAAATTGTAGAAATAATTACCTTCAATACTATTCTTGCATTTCTTATGCTCATGGTTTTCCCCGTTGACGTCATCGCCCTTAGCTTGGCGTAAAGAATATCTTTGGAATTTTATTACTTCGAAGATTACATCTCATTAATATTTTATTTCTGGTACACTCGATGTTGTGTGCAGAATGGCAAAGAGTTTTTGGTATTATCTTATATTATTATCCCATCTATTCACCACTTTATGGGGTATGTACTTCCATGCACCCGAGACAGACCTTGTCCCTAAGGTAATATGTTGGAACTTCAAATCTGATTTCATACATCCATCTCGTGCCGAGATTATTAATTCGTGAAGCTATACTATACGCACGTTATCTTGAGATTTTCCTTCCTAGTTGCCGCATGTTCTGTCCGGCCGCGTCAGTGTCGCTAGAGCAGGGGCTCTAGTGAGTGTCAAGATAACATTGATTGATAATGTTATTATTATTAAATAATTATCTCACTGTCGTCGCTGGCCGAATCATTTAATTAAACCTTCTTGTGTTGGTTTTAGCTATTGTGGCCGTGTAGATGGAGGATCGGTTCAAGGCATATGTTTTCTGCCACACTAGTATATACAGAAACTTTCTTCCGTCATTGCCCTCCAACCCGCTCGTTACTCATTTGGCTCCAAGATAACCTGCCCGTAGTGTACATAACAGAACGCCATGGAAATTGTGACAGAGGCGATACGCGAATTGAATGCGTCTGAAAAATCATTCGCTTTGTGTAAAACTGAGTGATGTGTCTGGTAAAAAGCTGGTTGCAGGATTGGGGCTGTGGATAAGTGGACGGAGTGGCTAGAGAGTGACTGATTTCGGACCGAGAGGCCGATGACTGATGGCACGGTTAGCTCAGTGCCGATGTGGGGCGCTGAGCGACGCCAGGCGCCGGGCGGTATAGTGAGTGGGAGGTGGGGCGGGGGGTGACTATGCTTTACGGGTTGCAGTTAGAGGCGGGCGCGGGTGTGGCTAAAGCCGGGGCGTCGCGACGTTAATGCAATAGCAAACACTTCAGTAATTATAACGAACCAGAATGTGATACTCATACTGTCATGATAAACATAAAGTTTATGATGTTATTAATATAATAATAATAGTAATAATAATAATAATTTAGTTATATTATTGGAATGTTTGCCACAGCAAAGATCCTGTGACGGGCAGATACATAAAAAAATGTTCAATAAAAAACTAAATGCGTATGGTCAGTCAAACATTTTCTCGTACCAAGAAAGTGTCGTCAAAGAACACTTTTTTTGGCTCAAAGTGTCAAAAATGTGCATGTAATTTGCAGCAATGACGCACCCAGCTGAATGGCTGTGCCTTACGACACTGCTCATGCTGAAAGTACGTAGTTCAATCGTAGTCACAGGCGTGTGAGTATTGTTCACAATGGAATTTCGCTTTCGAAAACATTTATGGAAATTATGCGTCCAAGTGTCGTCTGGATCCTGGGTGTGTGTGTCTCATCAATGACCAGCATTTCCATTCTTGCGCAACAGTGACGCCTGTCGCGTAGGTTGCCTACTCTCACAAAAAAAAGACTCGACATATTGTCAGACTGATATGAATGGTCCTAATAATAATCTTCTTTTATCACATTTACGTTTGCAAGCTTGATTTGTGTTCGAAAATATATTTTATGGTGATAAAATCAAGGATGATGATAATGGCTGGGCATACAGCACTCATGGGGAGATGAAAAATGAGTACCAAACTTGGTTGTGGTTCTTGAATGGGATAGGCCACTCGGAAGACCTGATAGTGCATGAGAGGATAATATTAAAGTGTATATTAGAACGTTAGGTTGGAGGGTGTGGATTAAATTCATCTGGCTCTTGATAGGACATGTGGAAACTGTCGGTGTGACGATACGAATTGCACCTTCATGTTCTTCGGCTTTAGAGGGTTGACTCGTCGGTATTTTACCTCTTATTAAGTATGCTAAGAGACAAACCAATCATTAATATTCTTCAGTTCTTTCACAGTTGTCAGTTTTGGCTGTGAGTTTCCGTGGTTTATTCCCCTTTCGTCATTATAATATTCTAAGAGCGCGCATTCCATTTTGATGAGAACGAGGGGGCAAAGCGCTTAGCAATTCTTTTCGTCTATTTTATCCACAATTCTTTGTGAGGGAAGAAAGCTAATTTTTCGGTTCAAGGCCCACACCGAAGGTAGCATAATCTTCTTTATTCGTTTAGATGGAGCTCGGAAACTTCAGTTCAAGCGGAACAATTATCGGTAAACGATAACAGATCATCCGTGTTTGGAGAAGATTACAGAAAATGGTATTTATGCTTAAAATATTTCGGCAGATTTATGTGGCGCATTAAATTCTTTTTTTTCCCGTGTTCTGAACGGAATTGTTCTTTTAAGTTACGCCTTCTTCATCCTCTCTCGTCTTTTTCGAAAGATAAAGGCGTGGATTGACCTGGTTGTTATGATCATATTATTCCGATAATGAACCATATATTCTTGTAAGTCTTGAGAGAATTTGGCTTATACGACTAGAAATTCCATAATAATTTTACCGCCTCTAGTGACAGTTTTACGAACTGCATGAGTAGGCGTTTTTAGTGTCTTTTGAGATGTGATAAAAGTAACTGCCTAATAACAATGAAGGATTGTTGAAGGACACAGCTCGAAAACAATGACACGTGATCCGCTGTATGCCACAGTTATTAAACCCTCTGAATCAAAAGCTTCTCTAAATAATATTTAATAATTCAGTCCGTACCGCAAAGAAAACATTACACGTTACCATTACGAAGATCAGCTGAATTAAGCAATTTAAGTAAAGAATGGATATTTACAATAATAATCATACTAATTCCATAAATACAAAATCAAGAATTACTGATTGTTCAAGAGGGTGGTACATGTTCAGTTACAATCGTTATTTAAAGGATTAAAATCCGTTTCACAAAAACAAGTTTTTGTCAATTTTTGAAACCTTAAAAAATGGCTACGTTTTGAAGCATGGATCTTCCTTCGTCTTCAGGTAAAAAGGAGTAGACACCCATTCCGTTGAATCCGGCAGACTGAACTGCACTCAATCTGTCCCTATCTGTTCATATGCCGAGAATAGCTCGGTTTACCGAGTCCACCAGATTAGGTGCTTCCTCAATTTTTACCTAAAGACGAAAGAAAATCCAGCCTTTCATACGTAGTGATTTTTAAAACTTAAAAGAACATTATTCAAAAGTCGATAGATAAAAGACTGAAACAAAGAAAGTAGCAATACGTTTTCTTTATTAAAAAACTGTAAGAAACGTACACAAAAGCTTTTCCAAGTACTCATTTATTAAATTTATATATAAAAAAACACGTTAATGGGTTGTTTGATTCATTTTCTCCATTTATTAATTTTATGAAAATCGTATTGTTGGCATGCAGCGTGCCCTGACTGGGCCGTATAGACGACATCTACTTCCTGTCATATACTTCCGTTCACACAATTGTGTAAAACATCATATGCTATGCCAAATTCATTCAAAGCAACATTATATATGTACGATCTTGTATTATTGCGAGGTTTTCATAACTCCAGTTTTGTCGAATTGTTGACGTAAATGTTTGTCGATTGAGCAGTGACGCTCTCGGCACAAGAGCTTACAAAATTTAATTACATTTTACCTGAACTGCAATTGACCGTCGGATTAATTTTTTTTTCTGGCGAACACATTTTCAGTTAAAAAACGCTTAAGCGGAGGAAATGAAAATGTTTCCGCCGGAAAAAGTCTTGGACGCTGTGCGGGAAGTATGGATACAGGGCGCGATTTGCATATTGAATCCTCATTTGCTTTTCTTTTCTGACGAGTTACTTAGTGTGGTACTTAAGTTGTAACGTTACAGATTTTTATTCGGCAGGTACCCTGTTCGAGTCTCAGCCGAGTTATCGATAATCCTGACTGAAGATTTATTTGGCTTTCAAGGTATTTCTAGAGAAATAGACGAGTGGTTACTTCAACAAGCATATTTTACTCCAACGTTTTTGAAAACCGCTGTTTTTCCTTCGTTCGTTATCATCATCTGTATAATCCATGCACCTGAAAGGGCGGTTTTAAATAACCAAATGGATCAGCCATCTGTTCTTGTTTCCTTCTAGCCTGTCATTTCATAGCGAGGTCCAGAAAATTGAAATCGGGTTGTACGTGGTTACGTATAAGGTGTAGGTTTCTAATCTCTGTTCAAAAGGCCAGCGGCTCGAACTCTTACAGACAGAATTTATTGTGGTGTTCTGCAGTATTCGCATCCGAATACTAGGATAGCATCTTGCCTTATAAGGGGTCAGGACAGATTCTGTTCCGAGTCATCTAGTCCTGTCAATTTTTTCCCATTCGACCCAACGTAATCTCCACAGTTAACGTAGCGTCGTTAAATAACGGGATAATCAAACATTTTAAGATCCTCCGGAATTCTTGCTTCATTTGTTATCTGACAAACGCTGACGTAAATGTACTTGGAATTTATGCATTCCAATACAATCTATTTATACACTTAAGGGTTGGAGCGTTTATGTTAACCGTGTTAGCCGTTTTAGCATGAGAATGACCAAGTTTTATATAAGATACTGACTCAAATAATAAAAATATATGACTTTCTATAGACAGAACGGTTTTCAACATAAAATGTCAGATGAGAATTGTATTTTTTTTAGAGAATAAATTCAGAGAAGGACGATTTAGATGCTTGTACAAAAGAATTCTAAGAATGGAAAATTGTAAAACAGAAAATGGAGTCAGTTGTGTTAAATAGTCGATTGTTAGTGGGCAGGAGAAGGAATGTAAACAATTAAAAGCTGCCCTGAACAAAAGAGGCCTTCGCCATCACATTACGAAACAAAATAGCATCGTCACTTCCTTTTCCAGTCTGTCTTCATTATAACGGCATGTGGCGAAGGAAAATTAATGCATCGCTACAGGCGCTTTGTTCTGAAAGTCAAACAATACTGCAGTGAATAAGAACATTTTCCAAATGAGTTATTTGCTGTTTTGAATTCTGTATAGCTCTGGTGCTATTTTGTTACATGGCCAAATAAGCTTATTTATGTTAATATAACGGAGCAACAGATAAATATTTTTTATGTGTCACGAGTATTCACCACAACTTTAATATGTTTTGTAATTCACACTTTCATGGCGTTTACCAACTTTTTAGGCTGTTTTTTTTTTCCAGAAAATTTGTACAATTCTGTTTCAGTTTTGTGCAGGGCTTACATTGGAAAGATTCTAATCAGATTTGAATTTGCTAGACACCTTTTAGCGCTGACTTCAAGTATCAAGTTTCGCCGAAATCCTATCAGTGGCGTGGACCCGGGTGGCTTCAAATGTGATTCGTTGCTTATGAATTGGCACTGCAGAAACTTTTTTTTTCTATTTCTTGTTTCCCCCGTCTAACCTTCTTAATGCCATACAGAGTTCCTCAGAGATCTCAGATTCTTTTATCTAACTACTTAACACAGATTGATCGAACAGACGGCACGCGGGTCACATAAAGCCCGAGATCACACGCATTAAGGCAAGCGAATTTGCTAACTACAAGCTCGTTATTTTATTCACTTAAAAGTGTCTGAAAAACCTTGATTTTTATCTCGTCTTTTGCTTTACGAATAAGCGCCACGCATGCTAATGACTTTAAAATCCTACCGAAAAAAAAAATGTTTTTCAGGTAGAAATTATGTTGGATATCTACAAGCTGTTACAGGAGCAAATTTAAAATAGTATGTAACTGTACATTAATTATGAGCCGGGATAGCTCAGTCAGTAGCTACGGGCTGGACGGCCGGGGTTCGATCCCCGACGGGGGCAGAGGATTTTTCCTCTAGCCTCTGCGTCCAGACCGACTCTGGGGCCCACCCAGCCTCCTTTACAATGGGTACCGGGGTCCTTTCCTGGGGGTGATGCTGACCACTCACCCCCACCTAGTGCCGAGGTCAAGGAAGAGAGGAGCTCTACCTCCACTCACCCCAAACGCCTACATGGCGTATAGTGGGACAAACTTTACTTTACTTTACTGTACATTAATTTGTGCACATTTCATTGAAATTTATATTCAAACATGCTGTGATAACTGGCCATTTCTGAATAAGTGTTGTTAAGGATATCAAAAACCAACTATTAGTTGTTGTTTTTAAACAGTGCCAGGATAAGTTTATTGCCCTTTGGGTCCAACGGGCAAGAGTATTCTAGACCCGAGAAAAAACTTTGACAACTCTGGATTGAGAGGTGCCTGTGACAGCTGGCCGTATGCTTATTCCACACTTTACTGACACGCCAGTCTGTGAAAAACTTCAACAGAATGTTTTATTACATTTCTACGGTCTCCTGACCTTTTTCCTCCGCCCCAGCTGAAGTTTAACAAACAGTTTTGACGCACAATCTTTTTTTTGTAATGTCGTTATGAATTTCTTTGTTACAGTCGCATTGTTATGACGGTTACTTCTGAAGTAATTCGCTTCCCGGACGCCCAGTTTGCACTGGACAATCAACCGAAACTTCCTAAATTTGTAATCCATTTAAATACATAGTGAGGTTAAATTCTAAGTATCCAGAACGCACGTTAATTATAAAGTTAGATTAACTTTACAGGGTACCTTTTAAATATGTAATACATTATTCATCTCTAACGTCCGCCCACATAAATATACTAAATGTATTAAAACTTCAGACTGCCTGTTGTAGAAAGGATTTTCGTGATTTTCCTCATACGGTACAATGCAGTCAGTAGGCTCATGACTACGTCCTCACTTCTTTCTTCCGGTCTCACGATTACTATACTGACCGACACTAAATATGGCAGCTGAATTTTTGAAATATGAGGTTTTCATGCAATGAGGATTATAATGTTATTTTGGGTTTTGGCGCCAGATACCAGATTTTAGGTTATCACGGCGGTGAATCTGAAGATCGCTGTCTTCTGGGTTGTTGCGCCTTGTAGTCTGGTAGATGTCCTTCAACGTTTCAGGGATCCATGCTGCCTCCATCATCAGGGCGATGTAATTGTTTTATAATAAAAATTTGTGCACGTATAATTGCTTTCAGGTAATCGAGTGAATTGGTACATAGTGTCATCACACACTATTTGAAGTGAAATTAAACATATCCCACCGTCAAGGCGGATATATATAATTTTTTTTCGGGGAATATGAGTTTACCCGCAATGTATCTGCAGTGTTAAAGTAATGAACCACGTTGTTTGGTTTCTAGCAGGAAAACATGAAGTAGATGAAAAGGAAGGGACAGCTCTAGTATATTATGTGCGAACTTCTGCTGTAACTACGTACTATAATAGCACGCTGTGTGGTTTGCCGGGAGCTAGCGTCCAGGTCTGTTACAGTGACGTCACACACCCTGGAGCTCATGCGAACGCGGGCTCACAGAGAGTAGGCCAGTGACACGCGGTCAAAGGCGAAGGTACACACACACACGCACAAAGGGCATTGTCCCTTGACAAAAGGGATCAGTCGTGCAAAGGGACAGAGTGACAAGCAGTGATAAGCGTACTTGACTTTGTACCGAAGGAAATCTGAAAACGGATGGGATGGAGTCATCGGCACGGTGTTGAGAATTGTAAGTCATTAAACAATCTGTAACAAGATAGAAATGACTTACGGTGTATCCTTTGTTTGTTTCTCATCCTTTCTCATTCCTTCCTCTTCACCTCATTTCCCCCTCGCTTTATTCATTTACACATATTCTGCAGTCAGCATTCAGGAATTTTAAATATGAAGTTGAATTTGTTCTGGGGATTTGCGTTGTGTAATCAGGCACAAACTAACATGCGATTCGGTGGTGCTTAGTGATACCATCATCAGGGTGATGTCATAACATTGATGTTTTCGCCCTGATGATGGAAGCAGTAAGCACCTCCTAAACGTAATTGAATTTTAGCGGACTACATGGCACAACGTCACATAAGACTTCTTCTCCTTACTTTCCCCATAATCGACAACACCAGCGTTGTCTACGTCAGATTATAAAGAGAATTCTGTGATGGAGTACAGAGTAAAATGCGTTGAAAAATGGATGTAATTTAATTGTTCTGGGGTGTATTATACGTTCTGCTCAGTGGGTATACGTCCAATTCTTGGAATGCCCGATTAATCTTTTCTAACGGTGATGTAACCTACCGATTAGTGTTCTACTAAACGAGGTGTCGATCTAATTAATTCTGGATCCTAGTGAGTTACTGTCTAATTTATTACTCGCTCGAAGTGTTGAAATTGCATGCTCGTTTAATGTCTTGTTCTGTTCTGCTAGTAAGAAAAATCTTTGACTCGCAACGCTTCGTTTGTCCAGATGAAGTGAGATGTACGGCGTTTTAGAATTGTAATCCTTTGTGCCGCCAAACATAAGAAATTTAGTAAATTTCGATTTCCCCCCGCCTCTCTCTTAAAATCTTGATGCATAAAGGGCACTTAACAAAGATTAGTGTAAAAACATGGAAATACAATTAATTTAAATAGCGCGACGTGAGCTGATTTTAATGTGCTTGGCATCTTTTCGAGTATGCAACATCGAACTTGTGTGTGTCTTTGATTATAGCTGAAGAACGGATGTATCGGTTTGTACCAAAAGGTTTTCATGATTATTTCCTGAGACTAGGAGGAGGTTTTATCAAGAGCAAAACTCTGACAAAGTGTCCTGGGTTAGAAACCCAGCGAGAGTGATTTCTGTATCTTGGAAATTGAGCACGACAGGAGGAAGTAGTTAAGATCCGAGTTGTTTGTTTTAACGAGGATATTACAGAAACAGCGACCGCAACCCAAAAATCAGTCCTGGGTTGGGTTCCTGGTGAAGATGGCGCAAGGAACAAATTTGTTTTTATCGGCAGTTAAGATTACAGGAACTACATTCAACAACATATGTCGGATGATAATGCTCGTAACAAGCTTTTGTTCAGAAAAGGTTGCTAAGAAATGCAAACATTTGACGAATTTCCCCTCATTAACAATTGAGAATTCTGCTGATATTTTTGTAGAGATGTCATTAGGCCTATGTTCTGCACGCACAAATCTTTAATTAGCGTTTGTTACTTTAATTCTAATAATACATTTATCGTAATTATTATATATGATTTATAAACGTTTCCACAAATATTTTTTGTTATTCCTTGCACCAAAGATAGTCTGGATAATTTTAAGTTGTTTATCGATTTCCATAAGTCAGCTTAACTCTCAATAACAGTGTGAATTATTAATTTTTGTCGGTAATTGTTGCATTAAAATAGTGATTAAGCTATCCCCCGATGAAATTTCAAATGTTAATATTATAACCACTAACTTAACGACTTAAGGCAAAACAGTGTGAGTATAACGTATTGGACAACACTCCATCTTATTACGTTGTAACTCACTATCTTCAACAATATCAACATGAAGACAAAGCGAATCGATAGTGGGAAATACATTGGAGCCATTCGATGCAAGGTTTCTTAATTTTGAATGATAATGTGCGAAAAAATGAAATGTTTATTATTGCTAAATTTTATTGAAGTAGAACAGCGAACAAGCGAATTATTTAGGTCTTTTCGCAATTGGCGACGCCGTTATATTGCGGAGTGTTAAATTTGGTGTTGGCAGGCCTGGCCTATACGTATTTTAATTTTCGTATTATAGAACTCACGATGCCTGTGTGACTGCCGTTAACGTTTATCGCCTTTCTAAATTCTGCTGCTGTTTAAATGACGCAGGAAGAAACTTTGATGGTTTCTAGTGAGAATTTAACAAAAGGGATAGACTATTAGACATAATAAGAAACACGGCTGGGAAATACAAAGAGAACATTTGAAAGGCGACGTGTTTATATATGCTAATGAGGCACGGGGAATCTATATGCCATATTTTGTTTCCATAACATGTTGACGAAATGTAAATTGTGCGCTGTGTTTATGTGTCAGAAGATAGGCAGTGCCTGTTGTTCTGTTTGGCTCCTAAAGAAGAGAATAATAGCCCGGATAGTAAAACTGGGTTGTTTATTGTAATTAGCATCTGCCACGTTGATGCAGAAAATTGAGAAATACTTCTTTGTTCGTAATGTTTGAACAAATGCTCATGAGAGAGTAAAAGACAGTATAAAATGGCAAAATTACATTCTGATTAAATGTATAATTTGTAATGTTAACTAAATATTATTACGATGATCGAATGAAACAAGATGTGGTGGGCGAGACATGTAGAGCGCATGAAGGGAATAGGAAATTCGAACTTTTTTGGTTGGAAAATCTGAGGGAAGGGATCGCTTTGAAAAATAAATCATGCTTAAATGGAAGGGTGATGATAATTAATCTTAGTTAAATAGGTTTGTGATGTAATTTATCTGGTTCAAGATAAGGACCAGTTTTCGGGGTCTTGTGAACACGTTAATAAGCGTGGGGTTCCATAAAAGAGAGAATTTAAGTAGCTAAATGTACTATTAGTTTTTCAAAAAGCTCTTTACCCTATAGGCTTAGTTAAATTTCGACTGTGTTGTAAGAGAACGTACTGAGAAACAACAAGAACTTCGGAAATTTTGCGGTAAAAATGAACTGATTGTAGATTGTGTGTGGATGTTATATGGTTCATGTCATTTGGGAAATTCTGATTTGATGCAGGAAATGCATCGTAGGGTAACAAAGTTTTGGCCTTTAGCAGAAAATACATCTAGTGATATTAAGGTGACGGCCTAGACAAAGAGGGAGACGTATAAGATACTTCCTCCTTTTGTCAAGGGTCAAAAATCTTCGCCTAACGAAAAAGACGCATTTATAGAAATTGGGTTTCCCTAACTGTTGAACGGTTTAAATACGCAGACAGAAAGCGAAGAATTAAATAAAAGCAATGAATTCCTTCTCCCAGTCTGTCTTCTTCACAGTGTACTCTGTTTCTGAAGTTTCTGAGATCTGGGGTTTCCGCAGCCGCGAGGATGAAACTTTTCTTTTCGCTTTCGGAGCCACGTAGACTTGGAGATAGATGTCAACGTTTTCCTATCGGCCGGAACCTTTTCCCTCTCATCCATCGTCTGTGATTGGTATCTTCCTCTAACCCCTTTTTTCCAGCATCACCATTTCAGTCCTGAAAATGCTGACAGTATTTTCCCCGAAAAACTGGTGTATGTGTGTGTTTTTATATATATATATATATATATATATATATATA
>NW_019059811.1:301740-339026 GCF_000696155.1 Zootermopsis nevadensis
GCTTAAACTGCAGCTCATTAATATAAATTACTCAAGTGATTCTTGGAATTAATTGAAGACTGGCGAAGCAGCTGCTGTTTCGAGGCGCTGATGTTGTTAGAGAGACGTTCAACGGGAGACATTTCCATTTACCTTCACAATGTGGATAAAACGTGTTAATTCTCCTTCAGATTGCACGGATCCTATAATTTTTATTCACTTTCTTCTTCGATGGAATTAAGATGGCTTAGAGATATAATAGAGGGGTTAAAATTCTTACATTCCTATTTTAAATTTAAACCCTTTGGATTTCAGGCCTTATCCGATGTCTGATCCAAATAGAGTTGTCAATCTGTATGGAAATTATACGTAATATTTGCCAATGACTTACCTATTTTATGATAAATCAAATTTATCTTAAGATGGCTGTCTTCTGGGGTGTTGCGCCGTGTAGTCTGTTAGAAGTTTACCGACGTTTCAGAGGTGCTTCCTGTCTCCATCATCAGGGCGATAAGTGACTCGTCGCTCTGAGGATGGAGACAGCACTCCTGCGTGCAGTAGTCTACATATTGGGATCCAGTAATAGCCATCTTAGCTCGAAAAATGTATGGCCTTTCTCGGTGTGAAAATAATTTAAGGGAAACGAACAGTTTCTCTGCATCAAGGAGTCTTGGTCTGCTACTGACAATCATACGAAACGTAAATAAAAATGTATTTATATTGACTGTTAAAAGCAGGTGGTACTTATAGGCTTCAGAAGGTTAAATACGTATAAACATTTATAAGAACGGGCGAAAATATAATAGTTTGTCATCGGTTTATTCTCAAAGACATTACACTTACCTTCAGGAAGTGACGTGCCCGAACTATGCCCGTAGCTGCGGTGCTGCCCCCTTCGTCTTTGGCGATGAGTAAGTCCACAGCCTCTCACGCAAAAATCACGTTTATCCGCATCATTACCATGGTTACTTCACTTGTTGAGAATTCGCAGCGTAAGACTGCAACTAGTCTGCAAGAACGTAACGAAGCCAAGCTGAAGTGTCTTCATGAGCCTCTTGTTTGAGTTGGCTTCCACTGCACGTCCACTGTCCACTGCCCACTGACATCGGTCATCTATTAGAGTTAACGAGGAGACAGTTCGTGGTAGACATGTCCGGAGTGTGTCGTGGTGATCCGTGAGTTTATATTTCTGTGTTTATTACCGCGCACATAAAGCCGTCGGTTGTCACTGTTTGTAGAATTCTACACTGACACTTGAATCTGGCATGTTTGTAATATCTACTTTGTGAAGTCAGAAGTCTTAATTGTAATACAATAGATTTATAATTGTTCCAAAGCTCTTCCTGTGACTTTATTACTTTAAAGTTGCTATAACAAAGCACCCAATTGGGTCATTTAAATTATAACGTAGGAACTTAAAATATCTTATTTCATAATGCAATTCTTTCACATCTAAAATAGGTTGAATAAAGTAAATTTTAACTGGTGTTAAAATAATTTAAACGAACTTATTTATGGTTATATTCCAAAAGAAAATTAAGAAAAACTGATAACAATAAAACTAAGACATAATTAATGCTTTATTGTTTTATGTGCACGTAAAAATTCGGAGCTATTTGACCTATACCTAATGGAATGTGAATATCGCGTGCCTTTTATCCACGCCTACTGTAACGCATCGACGGCCGAAATTTTGCGCTGTATTTCCGTTTGATCGACTTTTACACTTTAATTGAACACCCACGGTTTTGTGCGATACTACCAATGAAGCTGTTTGCTGCTATTGGCGTAAAAAGTCGCTGAACTCAGATCGAGCTCACTCGACATTTACCTGACACTGCGCACGTCGAACTCTCCCTCACTAATAAATATGTGCGAGGAAATTTTTTATTACGGTGTTCTTTAATCTGATTTTCATACATCTCCATTCTACATGTAATGTTTTGTTTTCACTTCTCTTACTTTAGATAATTTCTTAAAATATCATGAAATAAATAGACAATGAAGAAACATAGCAACGGAGTTAAATCAACAACAGGAATGTGTTATTTGGAATTTGCGTGTTCCGCATTTGTTGCTACGGCTATTATTAATTGTGTTATATTGACACGCAAGAGTTGGCATTACTACCCAGTTTCAGTAATTTCATGTTCGTATCTCTGATTTGATAATCGAAGAAAATTACAAAAAGAAGAGCACGGAATTCGAAAGATTCTTTTGATCTGTTTGCAAGGACCGGATGTTGCGATAGTTCTAATCAATATCGTTGTCACAGTTTTGATACACCTTTCAACATCATTTATGGTTCAGGTCAGCCAGTGCGGTTCTCACTGTAATAACACGGCGGTGTTCAGACACGTCAACCACAACTGAGTTTTCACTGTACACTGTCCTTAACTGTCTTCTTGTTTACTTGCACAGGAACTCAGTTCCATAATCCCCTACCCTTGCCCTTGCTGGAAGCGGAGGTCTCTATTAAAACAAGAAATGGTAGTGGTAGTAACGAACCCAACGCCAGGTTGACCCAGTTGCAATTTTCTTGTCCCGCTCCTGAAATCCGACGATCGGGGCCACCGACTAAAGTTCTTCGGCCGTCGAAGGAGCGACACCGCGGCGATGACGACGGAGGGTGGTGTTTGATGCCAGACCCGGGGGACGGAGGGTAAATGTTTAAAGGCCGTCCCGTCGCGCGACCAGGGTTGGACTGAGAGGCAAGCGAGTTCCAGCCGAGTGCAGGGGTGATGCTATATACCTCGCAGCCAGAATCACGAATGGCGTCGGATTTTACCGGGTTCTCGCGAATTCTGTGCCCATCGATCGTTCTGCTGGTGTATGTGTACTAGTTGGAAGCTTACACGAGCGCCAGGATCTACTACAGCTTCCCTTGTACCTAGGCTGCCCTCCCTACAGCAGTCTTTATTTCTCTCTGCGCGGTATTTCCGTTACCTGCTTCTTTCTCTCCCTCTGTCTCAATTCTGAAATCACATCCGTTCTCCTTGTCTTAATGTTTACCTTAGCGGTTCTTCTGCTTCCATCTACATTAGAACAGGCGACCCCCTATCGCGTGCAATTAATCCTGGAACCCCCTCCAAAAATAATCAACCCTCGAGAACTTACGCTTGTTCCAAAATGAATATCCAAGATGAATATGTTGCACTGCAGGGGGATGGGAGACAAAGTCTGTAAAGGCACTTTTCTCATTTGTTTTATTCAGCGGAACAGAAAACACTGAACAAGGTGACTTATGTTCTGGTAGAAATTGACCACAGTTTCAGAGGTGCTTCTATCATGAGGGCAATCGCCATAGAATTCTCTTTGTCTTCTAAGCTGTAACTCCGTGTAGACTCGTAGCAACATACTGGCGTTTCGGAGGAACATGTTGCCTCCATCTTTAGGGCTGGAAAAATAAAACAATTTTGTAAATATTTGCACAGAAACAAACTTCCTACACGTGGAATGGCTTCCTTGTGTGCAGAAATGTGTTAAATTATGTTTATATTATTGAGTAATGTTATAAAAGGGACACCGACTAAGATGAGGATAGTCTCATGGGATTAAGAGACGCGAACTTGATCATGCAGAAAGATAGAAAAGCTCTGAGCAGGTAATGAAATAAAGAAGGAATGCAGGTACAAGAAAGCAAAATAAAAAAGGAATTAATGCCCTTCAGGGAACAGACGTCCTTCATGTCTGGCACAAATTAAATTTCTACTTCAAACTTCCGTGATTTTGTCGAATCTTGAGTCGAAGTTCTCAGTCCAGACATACAATCTCTCTACCCGACGTAATTTGGTTTTAATATGTTGGATCTGGCACTGGCCTAGAGTCTACTGAGCACACCACTTTGCCCTCAGCCAAGAAGTACTTGGCTCGAGTCTCGACAGGTACCAGCTGTTATGGCTAACAGACGTGTCCCTTCCGTCGTAATCCGCCCGCGTATAATCAAGTGACATTCCTCGTAACATTAAAACCAGCTCATAATTTACTGCATCCAAAGATCTTGAAAATGTATTTTTGTTTAAAATTCGATGCACTTGTTTATTGACACAAAATGCTGCACAGATCATGCGCCATTAATTTATGTACAGTGTCTAACAAAAATAATGCATACACATCATAACACAGAATATTAAACGTGTTTTGAATCTCCATGTGTTTGTTTACGGAACATTTTGAACACCTTCGAATATACGCTAATTCACGAAGTTCCAATTCTGAAGTATGTAGTAGTTACTTTATTTAACTGCCTTTATTTCATGAACTGAATGTATGTGTACTTATATCTGGTACACCCTGTGTTTGTGATTCATGTGACATGTCAGAGGTCCATGCAGCTTGAGCATATTACGCGGTTAGCTTTTTCAGTTTTCTTTCTGCGCGTATCTTTAATAAATTTTATAAAGAGTAGAAATAACAACGGGGCGCATTAACCACTTAATCTTTCTTTTCTTTTTACTATAAAAATTCGTGATTAGTCGTTGTCGTCAACCAATTTGTCGTCAAAAAATGACGTCATCAACAATATCAACTATAAACTAACTCGGCATTGTTGTGTTCCACAACAATGCCGAGTTTAGTGTCTTACTTAAGATTTTAAAACGTCAAGTGTTTTAACCCTCCATTCGGGGGGTTTAGTTTAGTTTCTTACACAAGATTTTAAAACGCAAAATGACTTGAGTAAGACACTAAACTAACCCCCCCCCCGAAGGGGGGTTAGTTTAGTGTCTTACTCAAGATTTTAAAACGCAACCAACCCTCCTCCGAGGGTGGGTTGGTTGCGTTTTAAAAACTTGAGCAACTCCCCGAGGAACTCCGAAAGGAGCGCTCTGCTCTAGTTAATATAAAAATAAGCATACAAACAAACTGTTTACACTATGAATGATACTAGTGCTAAACGCTTTTCGACCTCAAGAGGTCATCATCAGTGACAAAAAGGGGGAATTGATTCATATAATATGATAAAAATGTGGTTTTAAACAGATCATGAAGGTGAGTTCTTTACAAAACCATAATAAGTAACACTTCACTGGATGTTGGTTTTCACAGGAGTTGGTGTATAGTATTCTGCACTTAGCTATTAGTCCACTGGTCTGGTGGCCGTTGCTGGTCTGCGGCGAGCCGTGGTTACGTCGTCTCTGCCTGTGAACACAAGCAGAATTATTGTCACTTTCTTTAAATTTAAGCTGTAATACCGAAAGGCTGTAATCACACGTATTTTATGCTATTTATTGCTATGGTTCCGCGTGGTGTAAGTCTTGCAACTTTCAAATGTAGGCCTGTCGTTTTATTCATTACATCGGATATGGTTGCCTAGCTACAAGACAGTGACCAACATAATCGCTTTATGCATTGTAAGCCTCATCTGACCTGACAAATGCCAGGCCGAAATGATAGGAAGAACGCAATTGGAAAGACAGACAAATTTTGTATTGGAATTCCCGTCCGTGTGAATGAAACCTCGCACCCGGGGTTTGCGACTGATGTCTGCTATAGGCCTACGCTCTGAACGGACTTGTCTCTAGTTAAATAACCCAAGAAACTACTTACGATAATTGAAAGCTTAAAAGTCTTGCGATTTGTTTACTCGAAGAAATCATTTATTTTTCTTAAGTGAAATTCCGGTTGAAATGTTTGCTTTCGTCTTTCTGAACAGACCCGCTCTCGCGAAATCCCAACAGGAATTTGATCAAGGATTCAAAATGCTTTTAAGGAAAAGAGCCTTGATGCAGGAACTTATAGGAGCGGTCACATTTTTTCCTTCCATCGATTACCGCTTATTACAGTATTATGAACGATACCGGCACAAACAGCTATTTTATTTAGACTCTCAGACAGAAAATTGATTTGGTGTGGATTGAACGATAAGGTGTGTCTTAGAATGACCTCGTGCCCTGGGATGAAATATTTTGGGTTAAGATCCAGTGACGGGCTCTTGATAACTCGGTAATAAGCTAAATGTTTGCTTTAAAGTTGAGGATTTATTCAACAGCAGAGACTATCGACTGTTCGAGAAACAGTTTACTGTAAAATTAGTGGGCTGCAAGAACACTGTAGACTGTGTTGTCGAGAAGTGAAGTCGATCTGTCTCACTGGACGTCCGTGTACCCCCGGAATTTACACTTACCTTACTAACAGGCAATACAGTTAGTTTAGTACTAAAAGGACATATCTCACAGAAATGCATATTGTGTTTTAATTTACACTTTATGAAGGTCTGTTGTGAACTCATTCATTCAGAGCATCTGTGGACGTAGTTATAAGATATATTTGCATAATACGTTGAGTTTTATGTTTTTCCTCCAACTTCACGAGGTCTTCCCATCTGCAGCATAACTTTTATCTCACCCTAGACTTCTTTTTATGCCTTACATTAGTTAGCAGGTCTTGTGTAATTCTGATGATAATTTGTGATCAGATATTCATCATTCAGCCTTTAATAGCATTATTTTATAACCACAAATAAGTTTATGCCGTAATAGGTGTGTCATAATGACGTTTGGACAAATTGACGGATCTTCATAAAACTTGACATGAACATGATGTCACTACAGGCTAGTTTACCTTTTATACTTCATAACTGACTGCCACTAATAATAATACGAATCATAATATCAATATGGCTGTCATGCGAATTTGTGAGGTGCGAACGACACTAACGTTACGTAATGTTAAGTAGATAAACAAAATGCTGCTAATAAAATAATTTTTGGTGAATTGTATAACAATAGCATGACGACCGAGGGACAACTATATTTACTTTTCGGTTTGACAGCGATAATTAATGAATCGTTGCAGGTAGATTTTCGGAACTTTGAGATTTGAAGTTTTAACGATAAAGAAAATTATGACACTGTTTCTCTGTGTTTCAGCTCCGTGTAAACTCATAGGCAGATGCCAAAGTTTCCGTATTTACCCAGATCTTTGTCCCCATTATTTCTCGTCTCTGATTGGTCCATTCCCTCAACTTTTCCTTCCTCTAGTCTCTTACTAATCTTTCCACTTACCAGCATTGACACTTCAGCACTGAAGATGGAGACAGTATATTTCTCTGAAACGTTGCTATCTACCGACGAGTCTACACGGCGCCAAGACCCAGAAGAATGATTTTATCATGCAAAATTTTGTATGGACACATAAGAAACATTACATGGAAATTGCATATGAAATATTCTTTATATGTCAGCACTTACGAACATAACGAAGGTTTTAAAGTTCGACATTACGGAGTTGGAATACACAGAAAGGGATTCATTGCTAGATGGTGTAATTATAAATGTGTCGTGTGTACTTCTTCCTAGACTCGCCAAGTGCATGGTAACATCTGATGGAAATTGGATATCGTCACTTTTTTGTGAGTGGTATCATAAACTAAACACGTAATCTCAAATCGATATTAATTTTTGTTGTAAATAAAAATCTCGACTTGTATCTTGGCTGTAAGAGTGTTGCTTAGTAACTGTGCGTCTTGACGTCAGTCTGAACCATCAATCATAAAGAAGATTTGATGTTTTCATAGCGATGTGAAAATAGATTATCTTTTATGTTGTTCAATTTATTATCAGGACTAAAGTAAGCACCGATGATGGAGGCGGTATGTTCCTCTGAAACGTTGGCACACGGCCACTGTATTACAGGCTCAAGTCACAAGATTCTTTTTGTATAAGTTATTAAGTATTCGCGTTGTAGGATGTGTCCTTCCTGTAAAGTAGGGGTTGTGGGCCCCCCCCCCCAAATAGAACAGCGGCGATATTGGCTGGGAACTGGAAATAAAGTAGTAACACTTTATTATTTGAGTTTATCTGCATAGTAGTTTTTTCTTTGTACTTTTTTAAGCGAATCACTGATATTTCTGAATAACACAATTCACATATCTGGTTAGATCCGCCACTGTCCACATGGTTCCAGATGCCTCGCAACATACACTGTTTATTTCATTTCAAATATTTGCCATAAAAACTGCTGTTTGGAAAAGGCTGCGAATATTGAGAAAGAAAATTTGATTTGGACCGAATTCCTGAAGTGCCACCTGATTGAAGTTTGTTGCTAGGTGACGGAGCATGAAATGTTTCTTTGAAAATGGACACAAAAATACGTCACGGTGACATAACGGACTCTGTAATACCAGCATCCTTTCCATGTTATATAGAAACCGTACTTCAATTTTATTACGCCCGTTACGAAAGCAGATAACTTCCATATTGTCCTTTCGACGTATCTGTGAACGTCAAGTGTGCCTTAGGAACGAAAATGCTTGAGTTGGCCTATAAAGACTTCAGCACAGGACTAGAGTAAACTGAAAAGTAATTATTTCCAGTCGAACGTTGAGTGATCATAAATAACAATTTGGTTCTAAATTTAATTTTGAACTCCCCACTTGCTTGCTGTCAGTACACCGGTAAACTTGAAAATGCGAGCAATCTGTGGGGAAAATGCTGTGGTAGATACGAATCTAATTTCTGTGACTCCAGACATGATAATTTCGTTGAACTCTCTTATTTAGAGACGTGTGTTAAATATACTTCGAAGAGAAGTCGATAAAATTTATAACAAAGTAACACCCACCTAAATAATCAATGTATATAATGTTTATAATAATTTAGATAGGGTTTATCCGTATGTTATTAAATAACTCCTTGTATCAGAATCGTACTTTAGAAGCTAATAGTTGTTAAGCTGGTCAACAAATTTCCAGTTTTTGTAAAACCTGTCTCGTTCACGATGCCACTCCACCTTATTCCTTATGATCCACTTTAATAGTATCCTACGTTTTACTATTTAGTCGTCCGAGGAAATTCCCATTCAGGTTTTTCTGTCATGGAAGCAAGCAGTAAGCTCCACCGAAACACTGGAAACTGTTTACAAGTCTACAATCTAGAAGATGAACGTCCATATGCGATATTCGAGATTTGCACTGCGGTGAGGATTTTGGTGTTGTTCTGCTAGGTTTCAGTGCCGTGTAGACTCGTCGGTACATGCCACCGTTTCGGAGAAACAGACTGTCTCCATCCCTTTATACAGCCCTGATGGTAGATACAGTATGTTATGTCGTGTTATGTTATGTTATGTTATGTTGCCAATGTTCAGGAATGTTTGAAAGAGGCGTCAGCATTCAACGCTGCCGCTGACAGTTCAGACTCATCTTCAGGGCCTCTATTCATATTTAATGTTTCTAGGCACAGTAACCGCGCTCGGTTCCGACGGTGGCTGAACAGAAGGGCAGAAAATCCATTCATCCCTTCCCGCACAGCGAGGTTAACTGCTGGCTGCAGGAACACTTTTCCTTCGAGCTATCATATTTGCGAACCGTAAAAAGTGCAAGGTCCCCCCGGGCTTTGTATAAATACAAACGCTTTCTTCTTATCGGTCTGACATTAGAGGACAATATTAAAATGGATCTGAAACAAATTGCATGCTTGGCTGCTTATTAGATTCATCAGTCTTGTTTTAGGGACGACTGTTCGGTCCTTGTGGTTGCCGAACTGAAACCTCACGTCCAGTAAAATTCCGTCATTTTCTCGACAGGCTGAGCGAAATGAAACATGACGAACGAGAAGGGTTTGAGTTTCTCACGACAGCTGTCTTTATGGCGCCGTGTATTTCATACGTGCCCGCTGCTTCCATCATCAGGGCGAATAATGGAGGCGGAAAACACCCCTGAAATGTCAGTAAACTTCTACCAGACCGCACGACGCAATAACCCAGAATACTGTAATCTTCATGCTTGCTGCCGTCAGAACCTCAAATCTCACTTTGTAAATTAATTGTTCTCTGCTAATCAGAATTTATTCGGTTTCCAGTGCCCGTCTCAGAGATGAATACAGTGAACAGTCACACAAGATATCAGGGAATAAGAATAAATGGATGGAGCCTAAGTAAATAATTTTAGTATACGAGGTGCGATCGGAAAGTTTCAAGACTGCGCCTATAAAAACCCGTACACTTATCTCAGGTATTAAATTCATCCATCACCCTCGAAGTAGTTCCCCTGGGAGTGAACACAACGATCCCAGCGCCGCTGCCAAGCCTGGAAGCATCCCTGGAAATCTTTCTTTGCCAGCCTGTCAAGCACCATCTGCGATTCTGCCTGAATCTCTTCTATCGTCTCAAATCTCATTCCCTTTAGCTGAATTTTCATCTTTGGGAAGAGGAAGAAGTCACACAGAGCTTCTTCGTGAATGGCCTGCCGACTCTTCGTAACATTTTCGGGCGTTGTGCTCGAAGATGGTCGTCCCGCACGCTCGTCATCATCGACAGAGGTTTGGCCATTTTTAAAACGTGAATGCCACACAAACGTTTGTGCACGACCCATTGCGGACTCCCCAAATGCTTGCTTTAGCATTTCATAGGTTTCCGTAGCCGTTTTGGCGAGTCTTTGGCAAAATTTGATGCACACGCCATTCCGAAATCGCAGGAGGGTCGGTGTAATGCACTACCAAAACGCCCGTAACTAAGAAACAAATCCTAATTCGATGATGCCGGCTGGCACACTGATTCATTATGAATGTAGGCCGCATCCCGTAAAGGCAGAAGCTCGTACTACATCCGGTTCGCCCTCTATTGACACAGTCTTGAAACTTTCCGATCGCACCTCGTACATCTACTTCTTCTTCTTCGTCTTGTTAAAGTAGCTGAATTTTGGGTTTGGTACAGCTTTACTCGTATATCGACAACGTTTGTCATAACTGTTTGCAAGTATTGTGCCATTCTAAATGTGGTGCTCTGTTACTGATTTTATATTCATCATAAAATACCAAATTTGATATTATAACGTTAACACTTGGACGTGATGTGGTAATATAATAAGCCTTCTCATTAGGTAGGAAGTAAAATTGATGTTTAAGTGAGGATACGTATGCTTATACCTGTGACAAAATAGTCTCCTACCTACAGAGACAGCATTCAGATTCTAATTATCTGGTAGTTTAATATTGAAACTTACAAAAATGAATTTAAATGCGATTATAAATTAAAGACTATTTAAATCTCGACCCTCACTGTAATCATTCTCATTACACATTTCATATGTATTTTTGTCACTTCGTTCTAGTCTGAGAGGCTAATCATATACTTCTCATTAAATATAATTCAGTACTTAAGTGTTAGATAAGAAGGTGGTGTTAAAATTTGTAATTTTGTGAAAAAGTTGCCAGCTTCCCCACCTCTCCATCCAACTTTTCCCTTGCAAACAAAGACAAACTCGCGAACGTACGGATCTGGGTAGAGGTTTATCCATGGCTGGCAAACATCAAACAGTTTCCAATTATAGAATAGGCCTTTCCTGTGTTTACCACCGCAGACAAGGGTGATACAAAATCTGGGAGTGGAATTAATGTTGTTAGCATTATGCTGCCATCTACAGCAAAGATATATAACTGTGTCACCTCGTGTGTACAACTCGTTGTCACAAAGTTGAGTTAAATTTTTCTTATTCCGTTTTATCGAAATTACCCGATCTATAAAAATAAGTATCTTTAATGTCAATAATAGTCGCCCTGATGACGGAGGCAGTATGACCTCTGAAACGTTGGTAAACATCGACCAGACTACACAGCGCAACAACCCAGAAGACAGAAATCTTCATACTCACCGCTGTGAGAACCTCAAGTCTTACATCAATAATAGTTACCTGATGTCAGAACTGGTAGGATCGATTCAACAATTGTCAAAGCCACCTATGTGACACATTCTTCGGCCAGTAACATCCACATTTCAATTGTTGGAATTTTTAAGTAAAGTTAAGACCCTGCACGCGTAATGGAGGTGCAGTTATGACATCTGAATGAAGTTAACAAATAAGCTAGGAAATGGCAACTTGCTGAAACGTTTCTCGTATGGTTTGTGGAGTAACTCCACCTCTGAATAAAGCTCTCTGCTGTTATTTGAGTTGATCCAAGCGGCAGTGACAAGTAGGCACTCCATTGTCAGATCGATCTTGGTCGCAGGTTAGTTCTGAGTGCAGCTGTTCGGGCCTTCTATCGAGATAGCAAGGGCAACAAATAATGTCAAAGTTTGTGTAGGGGACTTTGTGGCCAGTAGATACAAACTATCTGCTTTCTGGATTAAAGTTATATTCTTTCACCTTCGTGTAGATAAAGTTTCTTTATCTATGCGATGCTGTTGTGTTTTGGAGATGAATTACCAAGTGAGGTCCTGTTAGCACATTAATAAACATTGAGTCTTGTCAAGTCTTGCACTCCCTTAAGAAACTTCCTGCTACTTTGTAATTCCAAAGGTTTTCAGTTGAGGAATGGAAAAAAATATTTTTAAAAAATCATTAAAATTCATTAAGTTTTTGAGATTCTAAAATTAATCTGTTTAAGTCATCCCCACAGAAAGTCTACGATTCTTACAGAATAGCATTTGAAAAAAGAAAAGTATAAATTACAATGTCTCTTACATTTCACCAAATTCTGTATTAAAGAAAACTGCATGTCTCGAAGGTCTACCACTCGAATCCCGGCACAGAAGAAACTGCTCGTTTTTGGATATTGTTCTGTTCTATAAATTCTTTTTAGCTATATTCAGTTTAACGACAGTCCTTCATTTATCACGTTTGTAAGAAGTTTTGTGATTGTAATCGAAGATTCCTGAACGTATGATGTGGTTGAATGTGTTTGATCACAATATTGTCTCAATTTTTTTTCTTCCACTTTTGTAGTTTATTGCATAATTTAATTTCTGTTAATTTATTCATACTTGTCAGATTTCTGATATCCGTACAGCTAACGACCTTTTGCGCTTGAGTAAACTGTGACGTCTAAGAAATATCTTTTGTTGGAGGCTCGGGCCGAAATCATGCTTCATGTTAAGATGGCTGTCGTCTGGGTTGTAGTGCCGCGAAAACCTTAATCCCTGCTTACGTTTGATGTGAATAAAAACACGTATCCAGCCTTCATTTCAGCTTGAAGCAAGTTGTTTTACAACTGTCAGTGAACCTAGAAAGTAAATTTGTTATACATTATGGAAAAGTATAATTATTACAAGACGATTAATGCAGATATGTCTGGATAAAGTGGAAATGTAATTTGATGCAAAGCGGAATGTCTTTATAATCTATCTCTAATCAGGAATACACCCATGTTATTCGGGTAATCATAACATTTCTTTTGTTTTCACCTGTGGTAATTGCACACAGCAACAAAGACAAATGTGAAAGAGTCACGTAAATTACCAGTCGTATTTCCGTGCTGAAAGTAAGAATTAATCTTCCATGATCACGCCTTCAAACATCCACGAAACTTTGTTAATTAATAAGCATCAAATCTCTCATGTATTTCCGTATTATCATGCCATGCTAATTTGTCTGCACTAGGCTTCCTAAGGGCAAACAGCTGCACACCAACTGAAAGTGCACAAAGCAGGCAGTACTCATTTAAATTTCAACGGTATATCTCAAAACAAATGTATTACATCCACACTGCTACGATAAACTCATTCACTGTAATGTGTTCTTAATAAGAGTTTAATTTGACGGCAATTTCTTTTGTGGTTAAAATAAACGACGCTGTCATTAACTCATATTATATGGTTTAAAAAGGATACGGAATATAGCGCTCGTGGCATAATTTAAGGCACTATCCCGGCATACGAGTGGAGAAACTGGGGAAAACCACGAAAAACTTAAAGTCAGGGTAATCGGTCTCCGGGCCTACACGTGAACCCCGGACCTCCCGAATAGACAAACCGCCTAAGGTGCACATAGCAAGTAATAAAAGATGGCTCGCTTCTGGGCTGTAGCGCCATGTAGTCTGGTAGAAGTTTACTGACGTTTCAGAGGTCGTTGTTGCCTCCGTCATCAGAGCGATAAGGACATCACTCAAAACCTATTTTTATTAATATGTTTTTTATATGAAAATTTCATTATTTCAGGACGAATTTGTTTTATTTTTAGTGGAGGGTCCAGCATTTGGGCACGTGCTTACAATTGTTATTCGCTCGATCGTGTTTTTTGTTTGAATGGTTCAGTGGATGAAATCTTCATGTGTTGTTTACTTGTACTTTAATTAATGTAGTAATCGTCAGTGCACATTTGGACGAATTCATATACTTTACGTTGTTTGGTTCAGTATTCTTCGTTTTTAACTCTTTCGTGCATAATGCTGCGAGTAAAGTCTTCTTTTGTGAAGCTCGCGTGTTGTTCTGCATGGGTGTCAAACTTGGTCTCCCGCGTAAAAGGAAGAACGCAGACTGAGACTGTTTGAGAACAGGGTGCTTAGGATAATATTTGGACCTAAGAGGGTGGGTGGAGTGATAGGGCGATGGAAGAAATTTCAAAGTGATGTGCTTTATAATTTTTACTCTTCAAAAGTTGCTACTAAAATTATCAAATCAAGGAGAACGAGATGAGCGATGAATGTAGCATGCATGAGGATATGAAAAATGCTTACAAAATTTTGGTTTGAAAGCTTGAAGGGAACACACGGAAGGAATGGCCGTAAATGGGAGGATAATTTTAAAATAGGGCCTAGGGAAATAGGATGGAAGCATGTGAATTGGACTTATCTGGCTTAGGATAAGGATTGACGGCGGGCTGTTGTGAACACGGTAATGAACCTTCGGATTCCGTAAATGGCGGGGCGTACTGTAATTTTCTCATTAAGGACTATGGTCCATGGATATGGTATTATTTACTGATAAGCCCTCCATCAAGCTGTGGAGTAGGGTGTTCTGCGAACACCCTCTCGTCTGTGTGGGATATTGATTTGTGCAGCATCTCTGAACCTAGTCAGCATACTGCGAAGACTCAGTTTTGTCTCTTACACGTCAAACATATTAAGTTCAGCATCTTACTTTGTTTACCCAGAAAAATAATTTCGCCAGCGTTCATAATCATGTTCAAGTCTTCGGTCTTTCTACTGGTATAGTTACTGAACTAATTACTACAACCCCTTACCTAATTTTTACAAGTGCACCAATCATTAAGTGCAGTAATGTCATGCCAAACAAAATATGTTAGAAGCGTAGGCATAGAACTTGAAGTTCAGTCTATGCAAATGGCGCAAGTGACGTCAGACTCGTCTGAAGTCAGTGACCTGTGGGTATGTGTGTCGCGTGTTAGAGACATCATCACGGAGGATTCCCCCATGAAGTTGTAATTCTGGTTGAGGAATCCCCAAGAATTCACGACATCTTCGGTAAACATATTAACAGAGGGAAACAGGAATTTTGGGATTCTCTACCCAGTAACTACCGCGCACAGAAGCACATTCTAGTCTTCGTGTGAAGTTCCCTTTATTTTGTACGAGTCTGAAGAAAATTCAAGCTGTCGAGGAAGTTTAGTAACATCCCCAAAGACGTATTTATTGAAAATCCATTCAGAATTTCTTCCTTCATAGATGCGGACGGACGTCCGTATGTCTGGAATTGTGATTCATAAAGTTAAGTTACCTTTAAGTGCAAGTAGGAAAGGCCTATTAATACTTGGAAGCCGAAGATCGCATAAATATTATTTAATAATTCAGTCCGTACCGCGAAGAAAACACGAAGCAGATGGACATACGGTTTCAATGTTGTTGAAATTGTGGACGGATGCATAAGCTATAGTAAACGAGGTTTAAGCTGTTTCGTGTGTAACAGATACAAAGTATGTGCCTGAGAATTAAATTCTAGTTCCATCTTCAGAATTACCGCTGTAAAATAGCAGCAACGACGCAGAACGCAGAGGAAAGGAAATGGCCTTCCATTAGCCCCTTGTTTCGGCAGTTGTTTCCGTGAGTCATGCCCATGTGCGTGCGTGCGTGTGTAAGCCGTACTCAATTAATGTTCACTCTGTCAGATCGGCTACGACCTCTTCGGCCGTGAACACTCGGGGTAAGGAATTTCCTGCATCCACGTTTGTGTGTAGTTCTAAAATAAGTTTTCCGTATCACGTGAACTGGTTTGTAGCGGGACAACTTAACATGATTCGAATTAACGGTAAAAGAGATAAAATGCGAGTTGCTAGAAGACGATCATGCCCGAGTTACCGTCTGTCCAGAAATTTACTCAACTTCGGCGCAGGAGAACCTTCAGCCTAGCGCTCCCCTGATGATGGAGGCAGTAAACAACTGTGAAACGTCGGTGAACTTATGCCAGACTACACGGCCACAAGATAGCCTCCTTCATTCTCGCCGCCGTAAAAACCTCAAATCTTAGAAATCTTCACACAGTGCGTTTATTTCATAACCTTAGTTGTTTAAGTATATATTTTGACCAAATATATACGATGTTCCAAAAGAGAGAAATTAATACAATAAGGAATATTACATTTTGTGTGTTTACATAGCTTTTGGACGTTTTGTATATATTTATTTAAAACTGCTTACAAAGGCAAAGGAACTGTCTCTAGAAATGTGCTGTTTTACAGAGCTCAGTGAGTTGCGCGTAATACAATGAAGCCGTGTATATTGCCCGTCATGGGCTCAGATAAATGAAACGTAAGTTTCCACTCCGAACAGACGAAACGAGGAAGGAAACGGCAGTCTGATCTCAGTGGGTCATGTCGTCTCACAGGTTCAGGCAGCGAGAGAGCATCAAAGGAGCAATAGGTTTAGAGAAGGAATCGATTTTAAGCCTCCAGAAATTATCAGATTGCGTGAGATATCATGGAACTAAGCCACACGTAAAACTTTTTAAACGTAATTTACCGTGGAACGTAAAAAACGTCTGCATCTGAACGTGCAGCACTGGACTTCTCGAGCTTTCCAAAGAAGCTTCGATATTGCTCAGAGAACTGAAAATTCAGCATCCGTAATATTTCGTGTTTACTACATAGAGTTCAACTCGAAATTGTTTGTACCGAGTTTGACCAAAATCCATCTGATATGTTTGACGCTGTTATTGACGAAACTAACAGGCGAATTTTCGACTGCGTTTTATACATGCAACTAAAAACTACTAATTCATTACGATTTTGAAGCAAGCAAACATATACCTAATTATTATTTTGTTTGTATCATTCATAACGAGTTTGAAGCAAGCAAACAAATACCTAATTATTATTTTGTTTGTATCACTGAATTGGACTGTTGGTAGCTGCTCTGTGTCCCTTAAATTAAATGTCTTCACGGTGCCGATTTATTATTACCGTAGTATTATGAAATATTTCAAAATATTTGGCTACTTTGAGAAACAAAACTGTCTTATCTTTTATATGAACTAAAATTTACCTTAAAAAGGGAGTAAATTGTTTAGCCTTTGTCCACGGAATAACCTGTACAAAGGACACTTACGAAGGTCTTTGAAAAATTCATATTCTTGCTGCACCGGAAACAGTTGTACGTCAGACAGTTCGATAACAGCAGTCCTACTCGTCAACGGCTAAAAACAAAGAATTTCTCAAAGAGGTCTTGTCTCTCCAGGATAGAAGCAAATAAAATTGTGTATAGTAAAAGAAACGTGAAGTGACATGGCGATAAACTGAAAAGACATTGAAATCCAATGACGTAAGAAATCGGAAAGGAGAATTTATACCTACGAGAGCTGTATCCAGACTGACGGGAAATCCACAACGCGACGAAATTCTGCCATCCTTGTGTCTACTTTTCAGGGTGGATTTAGTTCATGTGTATCTGTTGCTTCGGTCTGCATCTAAATTAGCTATAAACATGAAATATGACTTCATTCTCCTCCCCAGGAAAAACAGAAATAATATCCTGTTAGGTCGCTAGGATACTAATCAAACAACACTGTATTGTTGGGTGATCTGCCAAATACTCCTGCGTAACTGTCGCTAACAATATTAAATTCAGATGGCCAATTAAACTCTTAGCTTTTGTAACAAATGTTTTTGTTCAAATTTATTACAGATCTCTTAAGTATAAATAAGCTATTCTTAATATAAGAGTAATTACAGGAAAATACATGTTTCTGGGCTACAATAAATATCTGGTATTTTAGTCTTCCCCAGCAGTGAACATAATTTTACTCCGAACGGCTATGATTATGTATACTCTTATAGCTGAGTTACCAAAATTTCAGAGTAAAATGGCCCCCATCTCAAATCCCGAAGATGGAGACAGTATGTTTCTCCAAAACGTTGTCATGTACCGACGAGTCTACACGGTACCAAAACCCAGAAGACATTGGAGCTGGTTACATTTAATATGGTATGATCATAAATATACCTCAATTTCACACATGAGATATTGTTTTTAAATCAACAATTAAAATATGGCGACGGTGCAGTTCTTAAAGTTATATCCGACGTAAAACGTTACAGAATGTAATAATATCTTTCAAACAAAGTAATTACAATGTTAACAATATAACCTGTTGATAGGAATAGCATCCTCACATTTGAGTTTTAATTGTTGCATTCTGTTGCGTGTTGAATGTTAGGTTGACAGTCCGTTAACACAACAATTTTGTTGATTACAGTTTCAGTGTTTATTAAGAATCCACTACATGTTTCCATCTTAATTAATTATCTTCAGTTAATTCTCTTTAATTGTTCGAAACTAACAGAAATGACTGCTAGTTTGTACACACGTTTTCTGTTTGTTGACTTCATTTTTAATCCTCAGATATTTAAAATTTCCATCAGTAACAAAGGAAATCGAACGCGAATGCCAGTCGATCGTTTGACCATCTGCGCACAAGTCCAGACATTACTACTCCCGCACTTCATCGGATTTAATTCCTGTCTCCTGAACTCAAATTACCTAAATGTAATATTAACAATAGAAGATACTGCATTACACTATATCAAGAAATAGGAAAGTGACCCTTATGAGCCCTACCCTGAGCAACTTCTTTTATATTGAATGTATATTTAAATCTGCTCTGGTTTCTTGCTTTTATTTCGTTTGTTATTGTTTTTAGATATTTTTGTCAAAAAAAATTTAATTTCCGCCAACTGCAATTTGTCTTTAAACTTTTTTCCTTTTTTATGTATATATATATAGATATACTGCTGTTTCATGGTGTCTTCATTCATTCAAAGATTATGAGAGAAGAATTCATGTAGGGATTTCCTTATTAAGAATTATTGTGTGTTTTTAACTAAAGTGTTGAAAGCGTTTTGTCATTTAGTGGACTAATATTATTTCTTTAGCTACTCTTAAAAATTAATCGGTTGCTTCTGAAACATTACTTTTATGACATTTCTTAAGAGTCTTCGCATCTTGCAGCGTAATTTTCCTCTGCTTAAATTCACGTTTCCTTACCTCTCGATGGTCTTCGTCAGTTTTAATCTGTTTTCGATATTTTATAAAGAAACAAGGCAGGTATTATCTTCATTCAGAGTGTCCATGTATGGACCACTTGGTGGATTTTTATGAAGCTTTATATGAACGTCGCACCACTGCATAACACCCGTCTTCTAAACCTTTCAGTGTCTGCGGTCAGTAATTTCAACATGGCAGTCATACAACGTTCTAAAACGGAGGCACTGAAAATTTATGTAATAACAGACTTTAAATAAATATGAAACTTTTCTTGAAATAATTCCTGGTCGGCTTACTGGTAGTCCTGATGATGATGATGATGATGAAAGCAAGCAAATCTGTTCTATCAGACTGCATGACTTATCAATCCAGAAGAAAGCCATCTCCATGGTCTGACATCCTTTGTGGGCCCATGAATCATTGGTTGATAACCACTGATATTATGTAATCTTCTTTAGACGCGTAGAATTCCAAGGAGGGCGACATCCCACCTCAGGCAGCGTTCGTGAACATCAGCCAGCAAGGCTCCATATCTGATCCTCTCATGTTGCGCTATCAGACCGAACTCTGGTAAGCTAGATCCTCTTCTGCATTCGAAATTTCGACCGAAGACGTCCTACTTCCTTCCAAGGGATATTAATTCGGCTTTTATACGCGTTTTATGTTGAACATGGAACTAAATCACCAAGTCCCATAAGAAAACTCGGCACTGTAACATCGAAACACGCTGCTGTGTATATGTACTCTGTTTATGGAGACGTTCTTTCACATAAAGCATCAAATCCCATAACACCACATTTACCCGACTTTCTCGTCTTTTCGACGTCTGGATTCTTGAATTTATAGGTGCTGTCTCGCGTATTATTTCTATCGCCACATAATTTGCTAACCAAACATTATAAAACAATTACATTTTTTGTAGCTCTGCTTCGTCAATCGAAACAAACATGAAGATACTTCCTTAAAATATTCTACTACCGCCTTAATCCATTGACCATTATCCCATCATATCTCATTCTATGCTACATAACCTCATCAGATGATACACTCTACTTCGCCTTACTTATCGACATCCATTCAAGCACCACATGGAAGATGAACTATTCGGTCATGATTTCCAATAAATGGTTTATAAATTAGCTCAGACAGGAAATCCGAGCATCAAAGTTGTCTTAAATAATCTTAAGAAGGACCACCTTCAGTTATGATCCATTTTGTCCACCCTGATACAAATATGTCATAGGTCACGAGGAATATTTGAAATGGCCGCTCTTATGCAGATTTTATATAAGACTTCCAGTAATAAGAGAGCAGTACTTGACGTTGCATTTTATAGTAAGAATTTATAATTTGTAACCGAAAGAACCGTTCTTTAGAATAAGAAGGATATTTCGAAAGAAAAGTATTTTTGCAAGAAATTCATAAATAATTCACGCCCAACCACATTTAAATTTGGTAAGGAATTGCCCGAAGGAGTTGTGCCTGCGCCCAAACATTCTTCTTTTGTTTGTTTCGCTTTCCTTTTTGGCTCCTTTTCATTTCAAAAACAAAGAAGTGGTGAATATTTTAGCGTTTTATTTTTATGATTTTCTGTACATAATATGCAAAATGAAAGCATTCTGTAGAAGTCCTTTCTATTCTGCTGTCCGTCCGCGTGTTTCATCTAGAGAATCCGTTCATTTCTTGATTATATTTTATATTCTTTGTCAACACTAACATTTGTAGGTCTGATGTAATTTTGGTTCGTATCTGACCATTATAAACCCTACACGTCAAACTTTACATTTTCCTCGCAAACGTCTCATCAAATTAAAAGTTAAATAAGTTAAGTTTACAAGGACATATAATTTATTCCTTTATGTAGCGTGGATTAACTCTCTTTACCAATAATAATGAACATCGCGTTATTGCATAAAATTGGGCGCACAACGGACATCTACTCATAAAACTAAGGACATATTCATTTTCATATTGAGTTTATCCATGAGGAATACAGATAAATGCCAATAGGAGAACTGGCTTAAATTTTACGTATTATTTTGATACTTGTAGTAATAATACAGTCATATCTGTCGTGTAGAGATTATCATAATCATGATTCATGATTCAGAGATACGTTGGCACGACTTTCGTCTTTGGATCGAAATTCATTTAATCGACAATTTACGCGATATGTGAGGTTCTCACGGTTTCTCAAGAGTATAAATGTGGTTTTCTCCTGGGATATTTCGTCGTGTGCGCGCTTAAATTTGATTGTTTATGTTGCTGGCCCTGTTGCACGTGCTGTGTGATGTAGTGCTTCCATTTTGGATTGCAAAGCGGCCCTCGGTGATTTGCGCATTTGTTAACTACGTCACCAACTTGTTTGCAGTGAAAGACATCTCTAGAGTTGTGCAAGGAATCAGTATACATGTTATTCACGCATATTGTGATCATTCGCCTCATACTAAATCAAAAACCTCATTCCTTGCTGGTGGTAGCACTCATCTCTGAAGCTGTGGTGTAATTACAGCCATCTTCGTACTTGCCGCTATGAGAATCTGAAATCTGCATTCATTATTCGCTGCTGTGGAACACTTGAATGCTACAGGCTTGTGCGTGCTGTACACTTCAGTCCTTTTCTTGGATGAAAGCGAAGGTCGAAATGTTGAAGAATCTTGATTTCCCGACAGGACACGGAGAACCTTGGGAAAATAAGATACAGAAATGCATAGGAATGAAGATTACGGAGAAAGTCGCAAAGATGGAAGCGAATAACTCGAAAAACCAGGCAGAGAGAGCGATAAGATGTCGTTCTCCCAGTATCTTTAAGCCTTATAGGATCAGTGATGGTTGTACGATCTATCAGTATATACGTCACTGTCAACAGCACTGATGTGCAGGGTTGCCTGATGCCTGTACCGTCAGGATTAAGATCGGTTTCGATCTCACTGCGAGCAACCAGGAAATTCCTCGGTTGTTACTGGATGCATCTTTCGATCGCTTTCGTATATTCATAGATAAAGATGTTGATCGAGTGTAGATGTGTTAAGCACTGTGCAACAAAAATGTTTACAAATGTTCTAGCACTTTCCGAATCACCCTGTAATAATTTATTTACCTTGTTATCTAGTGTCTTTTGGTTATTTATTTAGTTGGTTACTCTGATGAATACTTCTGTCCGTTGAGACAATAAGAAATCTACTTTGAGGTTAGATTGCACTTCTCTGCATTAGTGTTCTACAGAATGGCCAACTCTCGTAGTTGATTAAGGTAAATGAAACAACAGACGCGACTTTAGTTGAAATTTCTTTCAGAAAACCATACAGTTTCTCAAGAACTTACTGAACACTGTGGACCATGAAACCAGCTTTCTTTTATATAGGCCGTTTCGTTTCACACCAACAGCAACTGCCGAGGAGATTCGCTCGCACGAGCAGAAAAAAGTTTCTCCGGGAGAAAGGAAGGAGACGGAAATTGGAGGGCTCTAGAAACTAAAAGCGGTCTCCCCTTCACGACCTCAAAAACTCCTTCAATTGTGAAGCCAACTTTCAGCCACTTCCATTTAACGATGCACTTAATTTTCACCACATGGCTGCTGCCACCAACATGAATTATTGTCTTATTTTGTCATATTGTTTTCTCTTGGATTAATGTTTAAGACTGTATTTTCAGAAGTTCCATTTATTAAATTACGATAGAGACTTACTACTCTAGAGATCTGATAGACGTCTGACAGAACGTTAAATGTCGTGATTAGATTATCACTCCACCCCCGTATCTGGGAGGTCCCGGTTCGAATTGTAGCCCATTACCAGCTATCCTAACTTAGATTATTCATGATTTTTCTCAATTGTTTCTATGAAATTATAGGTTAGGCCACTACCTTTTCCTTTCAGGACTCTGTAATAAAAATATGGAAACTTATGAATATTTAAGTTCAAATTTCTCATGTATGGTACATAGATAACCTGGAAGAACAAGAAAGAAAAATTAAAACGTGATAAAATTATTTTGATATAGATGTACGTTTTTTGGGTCCCTAGTATAGCATTTTAATTTTTAACTCACGATGCATTTAGCTGGATATGTTAAAGTCAAAATGTTTTTGCCAGTGTGTTCTGGATGGCCGGGGTTTGAATCTTTGACCGTAAAATGGCTATCCTTGATATGTTTTCGTTGTTTTGTTCAGTACTTCGACGAGAATGCTGACAAAATTCCTTATAATAGGACGCGACGGCATAATTCTACATTCTTCAGTATTCTTGATTCATTGTCATCCAACCATAAGAATGCTGAGAAAACTCCTTATAATAGGACGCGACGGCATCATTCCACATTCTTTATTATTCTTGATTCATTGTCATCCAACCATTGAACTTTGCATAACGTATGCAATTTAAAAGTCGTTAAATAACCGAAGGCTCGGTAACGAGAAAGTCGTGTGGACTTAAAACTCCAAACTGGATTAAGTTAATATGTCATAAGTTTATCATGTCCGAATTAGGCCCATAATGTTTCTGTATACTTTGGAAAATCTGTTAAGTACAAGAATAGTGTGACCCGTCAAAGTTAAAGGGAATATGCCGTGTTTGTTGCAGTCCATTGCAGCATTGTTTCTGATAATCTCATTAAAACCACAAAATTTTTAAATCTTATTTTTAAAGTAAATCGAATGTGAAAAAGTCTTCACGGTGCCCGAAACGGGTTCCTGTCAAATGCAGACTATACCACACCCCATCATTGCCTAGTTTGCATTTCTTTCTACCAGAGTCGCCACCGTCAGAACTTTTTCCCCACATCTCATTACAAAAGTTGCCTCGCGAAGATATTCGGCCCACGTGTCAAATTTACAAATATGAAATTAAATCCTTTAGTCCTATATTACGTTATAAACCTGTGTCTTGTATTCTATAGCGCGTATATAATATCTGAATACTAGTTTCACAGAGTGTACACTAGAGGACACTCGAATGCGACCTCGCTGGGTACTTGGCCCTTCGTCTCGATGTGTAACGGAACTGTTTGCGCCTGACAGTTCTGCAATTTCACCGCTAGTTTACAGCTTTAGCTAGATGCCTACCTGCTAGGAGCAGTACATTTCTGTACGGGACCTTGTTTTCAACATGATAGACGACACGCCGTCGAACCCTATGGCGGTTTTCATATATACATACACTCACGCACACATGTATATTTCCTGTGTTTTGCTGCTGTCAATTTTTCCAGTCATATTTTCTGCTTTGTGTTTTCTTAAGGGATACTGCGTGGGGGTAATATTTCTTTTAAAAATGTATCGAGCGCCATTTTTGGCGTTCCCGTGCCTTCAGAATTGAGCTGTTATCATATTTTAACATTCTTCTCAGAGTTGCTCCAACCAGAATTTACTTTGTTAAAAGCCGAAACAACATTCGTGATTTAAATTATCACTTTTGTCGTTCAAGATAAATTTACTTCTCCCTTACTAAAATCAAAACCTGTTTGGCAAATTCCGTTTGTTCTGGGTTGAGACCCCGTCCAGAATCCTGCGTGGGTACCAACGTTTCGGATAAATACGGGCTCCCGAATTGGATTGGTGCTAACCACTGTTCACTCTTTGGCTCTTCAGGCATCGGATTTTGACTGCAGAGTCCACGTCTCCCGTCTGCGTTTGGGTCGATACCACGAGCTACTAAGCTTCTTACGCAAACTTACATCATCCATTTTCTCTAAACGTATCTGCCATCTTAGTTGATAATCATTTATTGTCAGCGAGTCTCCTTGGCAACGAGAGTGATAAATCAAGATTACGGCCACGAAAAAATTAAGAATTAAATTAAATTCGTTGAATGCTTACCGACATTCGGTTTGACTTCTGTCTTCCAGACTCCAATCGAACGAGATAGAAAAAAAGTTCTTTGGAGTTCACTGACTTCAAAAGGAATTCTCTGTGCCGCATCATGTGGGCCGTTGTAGCACTGTCATGCCGTATCATTCTTCAGCAATAGCGCCACAGATCTTTGTTGAACTAACGTGGTCCGAAATTATTGTTGCTGAAGAAAGTTTGCACAGACGTGGACGGTCCATACAGTGTCATCCGCTTATGCCACAGCGTGAAGAGCGCCTAAAAACGAATAGAATAAAATATAGAAACCTGTTATTTTACCTGTTTTGTGTGGGTGTCAAACTTGGTTTTTCACTCGAAGGGAAGAACATTAGAACGACAGAACGTTTTTGCTAAAATTAGAGAAAAGAGTTCATTGGCGTTGTACGGGGAGATGAAATCAGGGTGGAATAGACAGGGATACATTGGTTGTTATACAAGGGTGGAGAGGAAGGGTGGATATGGATGAAAGAATATGCTCTTTATCCGGGGCGGAGGAGAACGAGATTCACATATTATCAAAGTGTACGGAAACGGCTTCTGAGGAACAAGTGGCTTACCGTTGCTGAAGAGTTGGCCTTCAAGAAAATATTAAACTCTACGAAGGACACGGAGGTCAGGGATGTAGGGAACTTTCTGTTCAAAGTAAGATGTAAACCACAGGTCAAAATTAGGAATTTAGAACTGCCACTGGGATAGAAAGCACGAGAGCAATAAGAAAGAGTTATGTATAGTAGCTTTAGGGAATAGTTGTAGTAGGAAAAAATGCTAATAGTGCTACGTATGTAAGGACTGTGGTCGTGAAAACCTGGTGTTAGGCGGCCACAGATCTCTGTATATAGTTCTTAACCCCCCGAAAAATATATTATGTTATACATTGCACAAGCAGACTGAGAGCGAGATTAATATTTAGACCTAAAGAATATGACAGGACGAGAATATTTTCGCCGTCACCCAGTTAATCGTCTTATCGAAATACGTTTATAGTATTAAACATGGTTACAAACGGACAGACAAGGCGTACCCCAGTGCACTTCAGTTTACATGAAATTCGCCTAAATAACGTGTAATGTTATTTTACAGATAATGATAAAAGTATCGTGTTCGTGTTTTACAGTTCCGCCATGTTAGACACGCGCAAGTATAAGGGATCTTGCCGCTCGATCAATATAAAAATGTGTTCTGTTCGGCCAGCATCCTTCCCTCTGAAGGAGGATGAGCTCTTACGTGACAGGAAAACTCTAGTGACCGATTACATCCAACGCGACGTGTGTGATGCGCTCTCCATCAAAACTGCTGACTTGAATATCACGGCAAATGCCCCTTTCACGAAATTCCATCCCGCAGAAGCTGACCGTCTTCTGGGACAGGTCACTTCTTGTAATGCTGCCGGCAGGTGCAGGTGGCGGATTGACAAGATCAGTCGAGTGGGAGTGTCGTCTTCATTTTGTTCAAGAAAATGCCCTTAATTCCGTCACCCGTGTCAGCTACACTACACCAGAATGTTTTGTTTAACCCTTGAACGACTTTCTGCCTCTTCAACGATAAATCTCATTTTGTATTTATGTGCATTTGTACGATTCTCATTGCAAACAGCGATTATTCTCATAAGCAGCGTTAAATAAGTTATCTTTGTAATGTCGACGTATTGTGTGGTTTGTTTGCAGTACGAATTGAATTCTTTAATATTATTTAACCGAGTTTCGTGCTTCAAAGTATTAAATTTAATTGCAGAACAGGTTTCACGTTTTAATCTTTGGGTTCTCTTGGAAAGTCTGTCCCAGGTCTATTACAACAGTTTGATAGAAAAATCTGAGTATATAATCGTCTTAATACAAAGATTGGCGGAGGGATATTGCACGCATCGGAGAAAAGAAAATTGCATGGTTTAAAATTTTACTTGGGAAATCTGAATAGAACAACTGCTGGGAGGCCCAAGCAAAGATGGATAATATTAAAGTGGATGATAATGAAATGGGATGTGAGAGTTTTGACTGAATGTCAATTGGCCCAAGGTAACGCCTGGTGGTTGGCTTTTGTGAAATCAAGAGTTCCAAATAAGGCTACGAATTCGTTCACAAGCCGAGCAACAATTAGTTTTCCGTACGGCGCTCTGTTCCTCTAATTAATTCAGACAGTGGGCCTGCACATAAAACTGTGCCATCAACAGCTACCTGTGTAATGTAATCCACGAGGGGTTCGCGTGCCCTTTGTTGAGTAACGGGACGTTGTCCACGTGAGTTAGGATTGAGGGCAGAGTACAGTAGCACGATCCCTGGAGAGGTTCCCCGAGCCTGTTCAGGGCCCTTGAATTATGTACATCATCATAAACTGTAGCACAAGCCAGACTGGAATGCTACACATGTGGCGCGACCCATTTCAGCAAGAGTGACGCATGGAACACTTGCCATCTGCCTTTCTATCAAACCCTAGGACTAGAAAGCCCATTGAGTCCGGAGCTATTCGTGAAGACTGGAATTAAGAGAATCGTTATTGATAAAAATACGAAACTAGGGAATCTGCGCAGTAGTAGTTAACAAGTGTTAAAAGATCTCGCTGTTGACGTTGCTGCATTGTGCGGTTCTGAAGGGTCACATCCTCCTCGTTTTAACACTAAGAGAGTCGGAATGGAACACTGTGGCAAGACAGTGATTGTTGTGTACAAAGAGACAGAGATATGTATTTGCGATGTTTCGAGATCGATACCAATCGAATTCATTACTGCTAAGATGATCGTGGAGTCCATAAATTGTAACTGTATTACTGTGTATTTGTTATACTTAGATTCCCATCTCAATAACGATGCTTTGGGTCGGGAAGCCTGAAGGGACGAGATCACTTCGGCAACCTAAGCGTAAATAGTACGATAATATTAAAATGGATTTTATATAAATATTGTGTTGGCATTCGGACTGGATTTAAGGGCCTTCTGCCTCAGGATAGGGAGAAGAGACAATCTTTTTAGGAACGGTGTGATTTTTAGGATCTCTGCCTCAGGATAGGGAGACGAGACAATATTTTTAGGAACGGTGTGATTTTTAGGATTACATGAAATTCGGGAATGTCTTGGCTAGCTGAGCGTCTTCTAGCTTCTCTGTTCCATGGAGTTTTTTTATTTATTTTTCAGAAATATATCCATTCCTTAGATGGGTAATTAATCTTTAGATGTCACAGTAGATTGGCTTTGAAACACAAATATTGAAGAGGTGCTACCCATTTTCCTAAAATTAATTTCCCAATTTGTTAAACTCGATTATCAGGTTTTCACATAGCTCAAGTGTCGGAGCTGAAAGCCGCTTAGCATTAGCGACACTATAGTAAAAGCACATGAGTCCCAAGACAATTTCTTTACTTTAAGCCATAGGTCTACATATTTCCACCTCGATGTTCAGACGCTGTGTCCTGTAGCATTTCCATCATTATTAATCTCGCATACCCATAGACGTCATACATAGTGCTTTTTAGACAAAAGTAAAATGATATACGTATTCCAGTTTAGATAACATAACGTAAGAGACATACTGCAGAGTATGAATTTATTTTTCCATCTAATTCCTTAAAATTTTCAGTGTTTAAAAAAAATTTAAATTCTGTTGCTGAAAATTTTTAAGTTCAAAATTCTGTTCCAATACATAAACATATGAGTACATTCAATTCAGCCCAAACTATTCACCGTTAACCTATACTGATTATCCTCATAAGTTAAATCATTAATATAAAAGTGGCTTCGATTGTAACCCTGATGATAGAGGCAGCAAGAGGTTCTAAAACGTCGGAAACTTTCTACCAGACTGCACGTCGCAACAAAACAGAAGACAGACGTCTTCATATTCTGCGCCGTGAGAACCTAAAATCTCACTCAGCATTTGTGCTTTCCATAAGTACTTAAATTTAAAAGTAATTGCAGTACTGATAAGGAATTGTAATCTGTGGTAAAACTGAGACCATCGTGGAGTTCTATTGTATCAGAGAGCGTGGTTATTAACTAAACCGAAAAGTGGTTATATTGTACTATACGAGCCTGCCCTCTGATTAGACGAGCTTGAGTCTCGAAATACAATCCACTGTGTTTTCTGCACCAAGCCACGGGCTTTATATAAAACAGAACCATCACAGTTCCAGTAAAGTTTAACGTTATAAAAATATAGGCTATCGTGAAAGCTACAGAAAGTTGGAAATGTTGTAAACACGTGTAAAAAATTAGTCATTTTTTTCTTCAAATTTCTACTTTTTCAGCGCCATGTATAACGCTGCATCTAAATAACTGTTCCATAAGCAGACCCGAAGATGGTGAATTAAATCACCGAAACATGTTGCCTTAATATAAATTATCGTGCATTAAGTGTGAACATTTCAATGAAAATATTTTCGGATTTGAGGTGTTTGCGGTGGTGATTATGATGACGATGTTCGTATGTGTTTAGGGAGCCTGCTCGGCAACAGGTCCCAGAAGAACATAGTCAAAAATATTTTCGCCGATAAATAAACTAAGATACTTCGATAATCTAAAAGAATAATCGATTTTTCTCTTTAACACTTAGTTAAGATAAAAGATTGTCTGCATACCAGTTTCATTGGGGAACTGAGAAAAGCGACTAGGCTTCAAGACACGTATCGTTGGTCGCTCACGTAATAAGAAGCGATGTACAGCATCTTACCATTTCCTCATCGGTAACGGATGCGTGTAGCTAAGCTTCCATTCCTCCAAACGTCTTCATGACGTCGTACTTAATTAACCCCTTTAAAACTAAGTGGTGGTAACAGTATGTACCCGCTGCTTATAATAGTAATCGATAACTGCATTCTGCCCACGGTCTATCAAGTTCTTTTTGAATTACGGTCGATCTAGCGTGAACCATTGGATTCCTTATTGTATGTCTGTCGCTTTCTTCCTAGGAACTATGCAACTCGCATTACCTGAGATCATTATCTGAGCGCATTGCAAAATTATGAATGGGAGGAAACACACTGTTGTGAACCGAAGTCATCGTATGGGCTCATTGTTATAGTGTGAATAGGGCCATTGTTTCATAAGACTTTGCAATATTTAACACTGATCACGTTGCAACAATGCCCTCGGATACCATTCTTGCATTTATTATCATTTTTATCTTTATCTTTCAAACCGCAGATAGACATAAAATGTTAACTGTACTTATAAGGTAAGCACCAAACAATTAGAATATCCCATACAAGCTAATTGTTAATGATGCGATTATTAGCTTATGTATGTTAGTATACGTATAAATTATGTTCTGTCGGGGAGAATTATTGGTAACTATTTCTCGTTGCAAGACTTTTTCTCTCCAGAACTTTCAATCCGTTATCATTTTAATAGACCTGTCCGGCCTCTGATTAAAAGAAGAATTGTCTCCGCCTTATCTAGAGAGTCGATGTTGTAGTTTTCATATGATTAAAAGAAGAATTGTCTCTGCCTTTTCTAGAGAGTCGATGTTGTAGTTTTCATCGTTAATACGCATAAATGTTAAGCTGTCACACTCGTGGCCTGTAGTTACATTACGAACTACGCGTAAAGACAAATGGTTTGTTTTTCTACAGTCCTTTGATACAATCTCCTCCCCTTTTCGATAGATCAATAGGCTTTCTCCTTCTTTGTGGTACAAAAATAGAACTGTCCATAAAGAGTACCCCCACATTAGATTCCATTACGGCCAGAACAAATATACGATTTGGAAGTTCACATTGCTCACTTAGACTGAAAAACACAATAGACCACGAAAAAGAAATTCACTCATGTTGTCCTTTCTCTAGCGTAGTACGGCTCTGGTAACAAATGAACGAGAAAGTAAGCACAGAACGTTAAATCTTGCGCCAAAATTCAGTAAAATTAATAATACGCCAAAATAAAGAACCTCATGATTTGTAGTTTTCGGTAAATATTATTAGGGATATCAGATCAAGGACGATCATATGATATGTATGAGACACACAGTATGCATGCTGGCCATTGGGCTGTGACAGTCTGCTTCGAAACGTGTATGTGGAATGTACCTCAATGCACCTTGGTCCAGTGGTGATCTCTGGTCCACACCCATCCCGAGATCACTTGTGATTAGGCCCGAGAATTTGTTTGTTAATTTATTACTAATTACTACAAGTTTATTTATTTTCTGTAGTTTGAAAAATTAAGCAATCGTGATTCTTATCTTATCTGCTGCTTTACAAATACGTTCCACACACACTATTGACTTTAAAATGTTAATATAGATTGTTAGTTTTCCAGGTAAAAATTGTGTAAGGTATAAGCTGTTGCAGGAGAAAATTTAAATTAATATGTATATCTATAGTAATTTGTGTCGATTTCAATTAAACGTGTATTTGAGTTCATACTATAGCAATTTGTCATTTCTGAATAAGTATTATTAAAGGTAAAGAAAGTTGGCTATTATTTTTAAGAAATCCCAGATAAGGGTTTCGTGGTCCTTAGTCCCGCGGAAGAAAAGTTTAACCGCCCTGCTTCAATGGATAACATTAAACATACTAAAGACCTACGTAAAATGAACTGGCCGTGGTAGTCCTTCCTCAGTAGCCTCCGAGAAAAGGTCTAGCCACAGAATGAGAGGAAACAAATATTTGCGGTATCTCGAATCGCATCTCGCGTTAGAATTTTCGGAGGGGGTGTTATATATCCCGAGAAATATGTTGGGCAGGGGTTGGTTGGCTTTTTGCCAAAGTTTACTAATGTAATATTCACCACGTAGGAAAGTTTGTTGGCGTTGATAAACACCTGGAAGGCACTTCTGGACTTAAATAACGGGGTTGTTCACAGCGCACTGCAGGGCATGATCTGTATTGTTTAGTGTCGAACTTGTGGCAGTAGCAGACAGACTTCCTGCTGCTACATATCGATTACCAACCTAAACGTTGTAACGGTTATATGAAGTTTAAAATGTGCCAAAAATAGCAAATATCGTTTCATACAAAGCCATGAGAAAATTTTATTGATGGTTATTATACTGTAGAAGAAGTGTTTGTAATCTACAAGTATACACATGGATTTCACATAAAATATTCTCTACAATCGTAATGTTACGACTTAAAATACAATTACATTACGATAAGTAGTTACTAAGCCACGGTGGTCTGGCGGTTAGAACGCTGGCCTTGTAATCCTGGGGTCTCGGGTTCGATTCCCGGCGGTGCCCGAATTTATAACTTGTGTTGGGCAAGGCCGTGGTCTAGGCAACACGGAGTTTTCCTCCGAGGGCTTCCCCGGTTTCTCCGTGGCATCCCAACAATTACTCCATTCACACACAGAAGAAGGCAATGGCAAACCACTTCTGGATCATCTGCCAAGAACGTATATGAACAGGTCCCAGTCCGAGAAAAGGATGGAAGGATCCTGTTCATATGGACCTGTCGTCAGACAGAACACTAAATAAATAAAATAAATAAGTAGTTACTAAATAACTGTATCAACTGTATCTGCTAAATGCAAACAGTGCATAGGTCTTTCTTAAAACTGAACTATTTAATAACTAGCATATCAGCGAAATTAACACAAAGTGTTACACTTCTAGCTTGTCAACAAGACCTGTGGAACTGTGCACCATGAAGTGAGTTTGGTGTTTTTATTTTGTACATTAAATTGTCAAGTATCACAAACGAATTAAAAGTGAATGTCGATGTGGCCCTTCTGGGTTATGACACCGTGTTGAAAGTTAAGAAATGTATGCATAGCATAACAATTCTAGCGTTTTTATAAACCAAAAACAAGCGAGGCAGATGAGCAACAGCTTTCAATACAAAACTGTATCAAAAGTAGCCCAACAGTTGTCGAGTTACGAAACTGTAGAATAAGAAACTATTATGTGTAAGTATTATTAAAACTTTGAGACATAAACAGTTGGTTTGCCGGGCATGAGGTGTGTTACATTACTACCAAATTTAGATATTGAATAAAACATTTGAGCACGTACACGCAAATCTTATTAAATATACACGAACATCTGAATCCGTGCTTTGGTTATGTTTGAGTCCGTTCTTAGTGGTCGTGGCCGATTGCGCTTATCCACCTCGCGAATTTCAGGTCTTCATGCGTCTTTATTACAAGAGTTATGACAAATTAAAGTATTAAAATCATTAACTTACCTGTGGCATGACGTCCATACAGAATTTCAATAATAATAAACAACCATTCATTAATTCTTCCTCAAATTGCAGCGAAGGACGCCATTTTCAACTTGCTCAGCCCACCCCAATTTTGGTGTTTTTTTGTTAACTTAGGTTAGGTTAGGTTAAGTTATTGGGTAATAATTTCAGAAGGTAGTGCGCAGTCTTGTCATATATCTTTTGCATACCGGGGCACATCTTCAACACTCAAAGGCTACTACGTAATGAAAATAATTTAAATTTATTCTGTCGAAGCATTCCGTATAAAGCAACAAATTTTTATAGGACATGATGTAATTTACTTAAATATATTTAAATTCTGTCGTAATATTTGTAATTATGTATGATGCATTGCACGCGACAATCATTACGTATGATCGTACATAGATTTTTCATACATATTTTCACTATTTTTTCTCGCTATTAAAATGGTTCTGCATTCAATCACTAAATTTTCATGTCTATTTATATATTTGAGGTCGGAAGGCACTTCCTATTAAATATATACAAACATCACTTCCATAATTGAGCTATGAATATTTTCTTCGCGACTTTGAGGTCTTCGTGCGTCTTTATTACAAACGTTATAACAAAATAAAGTATTAAAATCATTAACTTACCTGTGGCATGACGCCCATACAAAATTTCAATCAGATCCGACAACTCCTTATTTGTTTCTGAAACTCGTGCGCAGGACGCCATTTTGAAGTTGTTCGGCGCACCCCGATTTCGGTGGTTTGGGTTAAGTTAGGTTAGGTTAGGTTATTGGGGCATCTGCGCAGAAGGTTGAGCGCAGTGGTGTCATATATCTTTTGCATACCAGGGCACATCTTTAACTTTATTATTTATTGCTGAAAATTAAACGTAGAAATATTTTTAAGAATTCACATTTTAAGGAATAATCTGGTATTTGAGTTACTTTCGTGCCTATTTGGCGCAATCATTTTACAATGGCTGCTTACATGGATACTTTGTAAAGAACTCAACACAACCCACGTCATGATGTTTTTATGCACTGTTCGTTGTTGCTTTCTATAAGTTGTCTGCACACACACACACACATTTTTAATTTTTTTAAATCTATTTTGCAAGTCATTCTGAAATTATTAGAGAGATCATATTCTTCCTCAAAAATAAAAGAAATGTTTATGTAAATTAATCAGATTGGCGCAGAACCAGCTTGTGGATGTGAATGTAATCTGGTCGTCACTGACTTGTTACTAAACGAACGAACGAGTAATATAAAGTCAATTTTCATTCCAATCGATTGTAATGACGTATCTTGTCGTCTCACAGGCACACTTGTATCACATGTTAGGTTTAAAGTTTTGTTTGACTCCATCTTGTTTACGTCCTTGAAGGGACATCCTGCAATCATGTTCTCTGTATGAATCAAATAGTATATTTCGAACTATCTAAAGAAATTTTCGTACTTATGCTCCATACGAACTGTATCCTTAAGCACGAATGAAGACTACCTTGTTCCTACCGAAACTCAATAAATTTCTACAAATTCAATCGCAACCAATCACTCACGACCAGCACAGTTCCACGACAAAATCAATACTGACAGACTTTCACTTACGGCGCTAGACATTGATCGCACCCATCAAAGAAGTAATATAGATATCGTAGGAATCGGTTGCCGTGAACATTGGTTCATGCCCCATCCGTTAGAGTGTGTCAGTGTGTTTGTTTGAAAGTCCTTATTTACCTATGTGGCTCGATGATCGATATATGTTGTAGCATCGTGCCATCTCGAGACTTTGAATAGAAGTGTCTTAGTGTCAGTGCCATCTGTACGCAACACTCAGAGGCTTCTACGTAAAGAAAATAATTTAAATTTCTTCTGGGGAAGCATTCCGTATTAAGCAACAAATTTTTATAGGACATGGTAAATTTACTTAAATATATTTAAATTCTGTCGTAATATTTGAAATTATGTATGATGCATTGCACGCGAGAATCATTACGTATGAACGTACACCGATTTTTCATACATATTTTCACACTTTTTCTCGCTATTAAAATGGTTCTGCATTCAATCACTAAATTTTCATGTCTATTTATATATTTGAGGTCGGAAGGCACTTCTTATTAAATATATAAAAACATCACTTCCATAATTGAGCTATGAATGAATATTTTCTTAGTGGTCGTGGCCGATTGCGCGTCTTCCACTTCGCGACTTTGAGGTCTTCGTGCGTCTTTATTACAAAAGTAATAGCAAAATAAAGTATTAAAATCTTTAACTTACCTGTGGCATTATGTCCATACAAAATTTCAATCAAACCCGACAACTCCTTCTTTGTTCTTCAAACTCGTGCGTAGAACGCCATTTTGAACTTGTTCAGCGCACCCCGATTTCGGTGGTTTGGGTTAACTTAGGTTAGGTTAGGTTATTGGGGAATCTGCCCAGAAGGTTGTGCGCAGTGGTGTCATATCTTTTGCATACCGGGGCACATCTTTAACTTTATTATTGATTGCGGAAAATTAAACGTAGAAATATTTTTAAGAATTCACATTTTAAGGAATAATCTGGTATTTGAGTTACTTTCGTGCCTATTTGGCGCAATCATTTTACAATGGCTGCTTACATGGATACTTTGTAAAGAACTCAACACAACCCACGTCATGATGTTTTTATGCACTGTTCGTTGTTGCTTTCTATAAGTTGTCTGCACACGCACACACACACACACACATTTTTATTTTTTTCATTTATTTTTCAAGTCATTCTGAAATTACAGAGATCCTATTCTTCATCAAAACATAAAAGAAATGTTTATGTATATAAATCAGATTGGCGCAGAACCAGCTTATGGATGAGAATGTATTCTGGACGTGACTGACGTGTTACTAAAAGAACGAACAAATGTCTTTCGTTGGAGTAAATTTCACGTCTAAATTTATTCCACACGACCGTAATCATACTTCTTGTCGATTCACAGGCACACTAGTATCACATCTTAGATTTATAGTTCTATTTGACTCCAAATTGATTACGTCACTGAAATGACATCCTGCAAACAACATCTCTGTGTGAATCACATAGTAGATTCCGACCCATCTCAAGCAATTTTTCCATCTAATGTTCCAGGTGGACAGTATCTTTCAGCACGATACTACACAAACATGTTCATGTCGAAATTGTGTAATTCCAACTCAAATTCAATCTCAACCAATCACTCATGATCATTACAGCTCCAAGACTCAAGCAATACTGTCACACCTTCACTTACGGCCATATAGAACTAATATAGATTTCGTTGTAATCGGTCGCCGTGAACTTTGGATTCATTGCGCTTTCCGGTAGAGAGTGTCAGTGTGTAGGCTTTGAATGTCCTTGAAAAATTATGTAGCAGGATAATCGATATATGTAGTTGAAGCATCTGGCCGTCTTCAGACCTTCAGCAGATTTGTCTTAGGGTCAGTGCCTTCTTTACGTCAAATTGGGTTGCTGGTAATTAATGCATATATTTTAGTACATTTACTTGGAGAAGCATTTCATTTTTCACTCTAAGTTATTACGGTACATACAGTTATTCAGATCAAGATTTTTCGATTTAGATGTAACATCTATATTTACGTATGATGAATTTTATACGCGTTTCATTAAGTATGAAACTGCAAAGATATTTAAATTTATGTCCAATTTCCGTTTTCTCGGTATAAGTATTATTATGCATCCAATCTCTAAAAATATCTTTCTAATGGTATATTTATTGTATGGTTTATTCAACAAATTTCTTGCTCCTCTGTCTGTCGCCTCCCTTTAATTACGTAAATAGATAATATTCAGGAAATTTCTTTTTCTTAATGTGGTACATGTGTGAATAACATTTAATACATATAAACTGAATTGAAGTCACAGAAACGTTATTTTTTGTCGATCCATGTTAACGTGTGAAGGCTGATTTTAAGGTGGAATACAAATATGCATGAAGAAGACATGTTTTTGGTGACAATTTTCAAACCTCGACTAACCTCCGTCGTTATAGATATCAGACTACTTTAAGGTGCAATAGATTTCAGTAAGGGGAGTATGAATTGATATGGATGAAATGCTTATTGTTCTAAGTGTATCTTTTCTTATGGAACCCTCCTGTTGCGGGGATGTCTTCAACTGACGGCAATATTTGTGTGAAAATTATTATACGTAGTCATTTTTACTCCAAAGATGGTTC
>NW_019059811.1:339055-360223 GCF_000696155.1 Zootermopsis nevadensis
GTTTTAAAATGAATCATGGTTTGTGTGTTGGCTTTATCGGTGAGGGTTTTGGAATTTTGAGTAGATAGCCTTTTTACCGACTGGGCTACTGTTACGTGTCCGTTATGTTTACTGGTGATTTGCTCACAGGTCGCAGCACAATATGTTCGAACAACAGTTTTTCTTATAGAATGACACTTACCTCTCCGATTTCCTCTGAGAATTCGATTGTTCCTCAGTATTCGATAAGTTTCCATCGAATGGTGTATGTAAGTTAATTTTGTTTTGTTTCTAATTTAGTTTGATTATGATCTCTGTAATTTTTGTGTAACTGCAGAGGTGTGAGAACACAATGTTGTTTAATGTTTTGATGCTGTTGAAAAATAATTTCTTTCACACTATACCGTTTTTAAGTATTGTAGGTTCTGAGGTTAGATATCTTAATGTATTGCACCATGGGTTACATCGCTTAAAAGTGCAATAAATACCGGTAGAGACTGAGGAACAACTATTCCATGAAAATGCTACTTGGTTTATATTGCTGGTTTTATTTACAATTCCTATTCTTTACTCGAATCATATGAAACCCTAAAGACAGGCCAATAATTGTACTGTGGAGACATTTTATGTTGAAGAAGACTGAGTTTTCTACTTATATACTTCTTGCTTTTAATGTGCATAACAGTAATTAATAATATTTTTCCTGTCTTCTTTCAGAACAATCCTCAATATGGAAATAAAAGGAAGTGAATGGATAACAGAAGACACGAAGAAGAGCAATATTCACATAGGACAGAAAAATCCCCATGCTGTGTCAGGGGAGCAAACAAAAAAGAATATAGCAAAGAGAAAAGGAGGAGAAAAGTTACTGGAAGGAGGAAAGAGTAATGATATTGAACAAGAACCAAAACAGAAGAGAAAGAAGAAGAAAAATAAGGCAAAGAAAGCCCAGAAGATGCAAGCAGTGCAAAAATCAGACAGAAACATAGAAAAATGTATCAGTTATCTAAAAAGATGGCATGAAGATCGACAGAACTGGAAGTTTGAAAAGTTAAGACAGATATGGTTATTACAAAATATGCTTGATCCTTCAAAGGTGAGTAGAAAGAGTTTGTTGCAGTTGCATTGTTACATATTTTGTTGTTTTGAATTATTGACTGATGAATGCCTCCTCTCTGGAGGATTATCTTATAGACATTGAACCCATCATTGGAATGCATTGCAAGTGTTTAACTATTCTTTTGCTGAACCCTTAACTGGACTACAGTATTGCAGAAGACAGTTTTAACTCCGTCAGTACTGTGCTTGCATTTGAGTTCAGACTGTGTTAACAGAAATGGAATCTTTTTTGTGATGGGGAAGCGAAAATTGGTGGAATTAAGTTTATAAAATGTTATTGAGGCTGAGGTGTAATGTGCAATGCATGGGAGTGGGCTTCAAAATATTATTATTAATACTATTGTCATTAATTCTTAATTCAAGTGAGCCTACAATAGCTAGTGTATGTAAGTAAATAGATTATTTTGTCATTAGACCACAATCTGACTTTTCTCCTTCCCTCTATCTTGGACACCTATGCAAATTGGACACATTTTCGTGGAACCCCAAGTGTCCAACTTAGAGACGTTTTACTGTATTGCTGTTTATAGCTAAGTATAATGTTTTTGTACCACGCTCATTTTTATAGAATATGTTACTGCAAAGTTCTTGTTACTGGAAAGTGAGGATTTTTTAAAAGTATTTTACATTGAACAATTTTGTAATTTAGCTTCTTTAAACTTATGGATGTTATTAATTGTACATTGAATAGCATTATAAAGTGAGTGGTCTTGGTCTGCTTTAATCCACTTTGATCATTTTCCTGCCTCATTCATTGTTTAGTTCTGTTTGTGGGGTTTTAGCTGGGTTTTTTTTATTATTTCAAAGCAGGTTTTGATAAACACATGTCTGTACATGAATCTTACACGTTTTCATGTCTTGGGAGTAGTTCATTTGACAATCAGTCAAATCTTTGAACTCCCAAATGTTTTGTCATGTTTTGATTAAATGTCGCCTAGGAGACATCTTACTGCTAGTTATCAGATGATGCTAATGACTGTTGTACTTTCAATTCCAATCACATTCAACTCACCACACTTCTGTTCTCTCCATTCTTTTTGGAAAGCCATTTCAATGTGAATTATGTGCATGACAGTAGAGTGATTATTCTTGTAAAACCAGTTTTTGAACATACCCACAAAATACATGTGCAAAGTCCTGAAATCAGTACAGTCCTGTCCCAGATGTAATCACTCAATTCAAAAGTGGCATCTGAAGTGAAATGAATAAGAATAAAAATTCCTCATCCCATTGAGACATACCAAACTGTTTTGTTATTAAGGTTCCAGATTCAAGTTTCAAAATACTAGTGGACTATATTTCTGGCACTCGAGGGCATGCAAGACAGATGATTGTGGAAAAGACTATGAAAGTGATAAAAGCAATGGAGCTATGGTCAAAACTCTCAGAAGAAGGTTTGAAAGAGGAAGATATTGCTATCCAAGTCCCAGATGGAAAAGTTCCAGAAGTGATGTACGAACGGTCAAGATCAATTCTTCAATCTCTTGATGATGTGTAATAAGTTACTTTCTAATAAAAATCATCTGTGCAAAGAGTGTTTCACATCCTCCCACCATTTATTGATATATATATTTACAGTAGAACTTTGTAGTGTAGAGTTTTCTTTCATAGTATCTCAAATCATGACAGCTGGGAAAACGTAAGTACAATGTACAAATGGCATATTTGAAAAAGTCCTGAATCTTTGCTGCATGCCAAAGTTAATTATGTTGCTTGCAAGTAAGTTTTCTCTTTCAGCTTTTAATAATGCTGCAGTGCTGATGTTATGTTGTACTCGGACAATGTTAATATGATTACATGGTTTCTCATCATATACTGGAAGGAGATATATACACTTGTAATAAAGTCCCTGCTATTGGTTGAAAATAAGTTACTATCAATCAGTTTTATGAATTAGCTGGTCTACAAACTTCCTAAGCTTGTCAATATCCTGTAAACCAACCAGTCGTTCTTGCACTTTTCCATTCTTAATAGCAACAAGAGCTGGAACAGAACCCACCTGTAAAGAAATTGTAAATATGTTATAATATCAAGAATGTTTGTAACATCACAACCAACTACACTGATATCCTCAGATTTACAAATGTCATGTGTTTTGAGCATTATTTAATGATTATGGGTACATTTCTCAATAATAAAACACTTTCTTGTCCATGTAATGTTAAGTACTTGATTGGTGTAGTGATGGTGTTTGCAATTTTTATTTATATATGTGCAAATTCAGATTTTTAGTTCAAAATTATATATTAAGAAATATGTGAAAAAAGAAATGTGCATCAAAAGGGTTGCAGGCAATGTAGCAAAACATCCATTTTAATTTTAATTACTTCCACAATAGTACCTCATAATCCAAGGCCAACTCTGTATTTTCGTCAATATCCACTTTTGCGAGTAGTACCTTCCCTTTCTTTTCAGCAATGACAGATTCAAGGCGTGGTGTCAGCATTTTGCATGGATTGCACCATCTGTAATGGAACATGCTATTAATTTTACACTTCACTCTACTGCAATCTACCAGTTTATTCATAAGTGGCTTGGGAATAATTTGCTTCCACACACTTTCTGAGAGTCGGTTATTACTGATTATGTGGCTGTTTCATGCTCGGCAATTAGATTCATAGGTAGCCCTGATGATGGAAATAATGTTTCTCCGAATCGTTGGTATCTACCCGAGTCTACATAGCGTCACAACCCAAAACACATCCTCACTGCCGTGGGAACCTAAAATCCCAAACAGCTTATCTTGATAATCAATACAATGTATCAAACGTACGTAGCGAAGAAATCTACGACGACTGGGACCTTACTATTCTTCACTCTTTCTTGAAAATCCTTTTGGTCTTGCACTTTAAACGAATCGAGTCTCACACGACTTGCCACAAAACTTCGTACTGATTCCTTTAGAACAGCTGACGTACGAGTTTCTTTGGTGACATTTCTCAAAACTCCACTCATGAATGCATATGAATGTTGCATGATTGTTTCGAGAATATATTTATACAAAAAAACTATTTATCCTATTCACTGCTTTCTTTTCTTATCAGTGCTACTAACCAAACAAATTTTGAGATGGGCCAACCTGCCAACCTTGATGTACATGATACAAACATCCCCGGCTACAAAATCAGCATGGTTAAGAGTACAGACTTGCCATAGATAACTATCATACCACTACCATCACAGAGAATTAGATCATACTGTTTCCACTGGCACATCTATGGTAGTTTTCTGTCCACTATGTCTTTGTTTACGGCAGGCACTGCAGTTCCGTTTCTGTTCCTGTGAGTTGTTGGGGTTCAGTGGAATAATATGTTTGCAGAAGTATAACTGTAACCCAACTGCAAATAAACATGAAATAATACGGTTGTCTACTGGGTTATAGCGCAGTGTGGAGTATTAGAAGTTTAGAGTTCTGTATGTGTTCTCTCCATACCTCTTGTTTATAATACACTGGATTATTCTCCTGATTACATGAACCAAATATCTTAATACCAACTAACCATGCATTCTTAGATTCTTTCATTTATATAAAAAACGCCTTAAGAGTAATCAGAAAATGTATTTCTCAGTTGGTCTTTAAGGTTATCCCTAGAAACATATCTCAAAAGACACATTTCTGCTGTTTCTGTTTTTATTTAGTTCTCTGCCATACAAGTGTACAAGTACTGGCATCATGTTATGAAACTTTACCATTTCATACTTTGTGGTGGTGTCTCATTAAAATTATAATTGTATCAAGATTTCCTTCTAGGTATAAATCAGGAAAGCTTTCTGTTTATTTGGAATGTTAACACTGCATATTTATAATATGGTATTTACTAGTATTCTCTTGTTGAGTAAGAAATTAAGTAATGAAACATATTCAGAATAATAATAGGACTCAAACAGTACTAATGATATTGCATTTCTAGCACATACTCTGATCAGGCTGGAAAAAACTACAAACAGGATGGCAACTAGTGTCTGCCACATCCCTAATTTTTCTTCTGCTATACTGCCTCATGTGACTAACAGTAAGTGTAGGTTGAAAAGATTTAGTTGTTACTTTTTATTTCATAAATGTTGCTAAAATAAAGAAAATAATAATTTCAAAATGATATCCTAATTGGGATAATTCTGCCTTCACCAGAGTCTTAGGTCCTCAGAAACAGGCTACTTTTGACTGTAAGCAAGCCATGTTTTAGGATTTTCTATCGTAATCTTGTCAGTTGTCTCCTGAGAGATTCCTTTTGTCTGCATTTTTGGTAAGACGTTGTTGAGAATATGTGAATATCCGTGACCACCAAATTTGATCTGGAAAATTAAAAACATGGGTCTCATTTGTCAACTCCAGAACAATGTATCTTTGTGACAGCACTGAAAGACTAATAAACCAGAAGCTATCAGTTATTTTGGTTTTCAGGCCAAAAAACCTTACCAGTCTGTGTTTGGTGTGAATGTCATGGGCTAAAAGAATTCTGTCTTCTTTGCCAGCCTCAATGAGAGAAACCACCTTGTCCATTCTCTGTGCATCAGAAGGCATGTCTACTGTGGGGCTCATCTGATACAGTGAGCATTCAATCCCAAATAAATCAAACTGACAGTAGGTTCCAAGATTAGAGAACTCAAGTAAATCTTCACTCTTAATAATTGTCCCTGAAAAACATGAAAAGTATATGTGAGACTGAGTGAGAGAACAGGAATACAAAGGAGTACACATTTTTAAAATGCATTCTTTGATATTTTGCATGTGTTGTTGCCTTTGATGTTCATTTATTACAGATGCAAGTCTTTTGTTGTAACGATGATCTCAGTACTGATGCTGTATTGCATAGAGTCAAAAATTATTATTTTCATTAACCTCTATTGTCCACACTGTTGGCCATACATCACTCTAGCATTCCTCTAAACCATTGACCTTCTAATGTCCTGTAATATGGGAATTAAATCCCTTAATTCCCATATTATTAATGTTAAATAGTCACATGCTAAAAGTGTTTAAAATATTTTCTGTAATGTACTAATATTCTGCTTGATTTTACATTTTACAGATATTGGATTAAAATATAAAATTTGATTTGGGCTTCATGTAAAGTAAGGTTTATAGCTGATTGGTACATTTTGATCTTCCTGAGACAATTTCACTTCACGTGGGTCATCAACATTAAGTTTCGGTGATAAATGATAGTGCGAACCTCCAATGCTGATTATAGCTTGGATGTCATTCATACACATTTGAAATAACTCACTATCAAGATGCGACATGACTGTCTTCTTCACATTCCCACCAGCTTCTTGAAACAAACGGATTATTTCAAATGGAGCTTCTGGATGTCTCCCTGGATGAAAGCTGACAGGACAACCCAAATGGGCTTGTACTTCTCCAGTGGCTATGATTGCTCGTCTTTCAAAGTCTGGAGCAGTCAAGAATCAAACTTAAGTAAAATTGATGAGAGAGGGAATGCAGAAATTAACTTCTTGCACTTTTTTCAATCATAGCGAAAGTAAAGAAACAGTGGCAAAATTAAAAATACCATCAATATCAGATGTGATATATCAGGGCTGGGAAAGATGTTCATCACAGACTCCTGGTGAACTGCAAATCAATTTTGGGTGGATCACCAATACATGGGAGAACAGTAATCCTTTTTGTTACTTATAATTTATATTAGCTTGCAATGTAAGATGTTGAATTCTTCCACTCTAAGCTAGTTGTCAGTTCTAGTGACCTTCTACTTACTTCAGTGTTACATATCTATATGAATCTGCCTTCTTGAGGAATATAATCTAGTCAAAATATCACTCTTGCATCAGAGACAACTTGGACTTGTGTTTAAAGTTATCAAAAATTACATATTGAAATTCACAAAATTATTTGACTCTGTGCACTGTAAGTCCTCTTCAACTTACTAATTAAATGTGTTTCCATGTGTTAAATATTGTTGTTAGTACAGAATCTTTTTTTTTATTTTTTCATGTTGGTAAAATGTTGTATTATATATAAGTTAGTGTAAATTCTGAAATAAAAATTAGTATTTGAGATTCACATTGTACTTCTCCTCTTTATTATTCACTAACTCATTGCATCATTTTGTGCTGTATAATCTGAGAAATTTACAGCATTATTAAGTAATCCATAAATAAATAACACTCACCATGAAGTGGCCATCCACTTCCCACTTCTCCAATGAAACCACATTTAACATCAGGTTGATCTTCACAGCCATCTGTCAGTTCTTTCAGCATTAAGTTGTACATATTCTCTTGTGACAACTTGAGGACACTTGGAGGCTGAACATAGGAGATGTAATGACCTACGTACAGCACACAGTAAGTTAGTATATCAGCTTGTCCATTGTTCTGTTTTTATAGTTTCTTGTACTACCGGCAACAGAAAATGTCTGTACACATGTTACATCTCTAAAATTTCTTAATGTATTTTGATTAAATTTGGTATTATGGGTCTGCACTAAAAGTTATGGGGAAACTTTTATTTTTGGTTCAGTATAACCTCCATTTTGGATGGCATTCTAATGGGGCTTATAAGAGTTCTCAAAAATGGCTCAACATATGAAAAACTGGCCTTAAGTTTTCTACTAAAATTTGTCAGCACATTCCTGGTTTGGTTAACACTGAACAACATTGACAGGCATTAAGTGGGAATTTCTTATTCAAGTGAAAAATTCTTAACTCCTCAAGTTTGACCTTGTGTTACAGAAACTTGTAAAATATAAAAAGAGCTTCAGATATGTTAACCTGATTTTACTGTTCAAATATTGCAAGACAAGAATCTTTATCATTCTGACCTGTACCAGCAATGACATGTACTCCTGTCTTTTGACTCACTTCCTTCATAAACTTAACATTTCTCTGCAGTCCATGGCTTGAGTTTTCCACAACTGATCCACCTCCAAATTGTTTGTACAATGTCATGTCGTACAGAACTGCTGCATGTGTCTCAGCATCATTAAACAAGCAATTGTATTTACTGCTGTAGCTACACCAGTAACAAAAATCAGTTCATTTTAATCACAATCCTATGTCTCAAAATCTTGTGTTGAACTAATCAGTCTCCGAACTTTAAAAGTTGATCACAGTTGTTCTACTCAACCACAAATTCTCATCTATTAAAAATACGTGTAAGCAATAGTGTTTATGCTTTCGTCTATAATTATTTTTGCAGTAATACTGTGGATGACTGTAAATTACTGTCATAACTGTTTAATTCATATTTGTGTTACAAACAAGTATTGTATATGTGATATTAAATATTATACATCCTTGGCTTGGGCCTATGAAGGCACTGTGGATTGCAGAAAAATTCTGTTCTATTCTTTCCTTGGTACTGACAGTATTTTGTTGTGCAGAAACAGAATCATGGTTGAAAATACCTTCTGTGGTGGTGAAAGAAATTTTTACTTATATGCTGATTATTGAAGCCATATGCATTTTCATGCCATGCAGCAACAGAACCCCTAGAGCACTGAATTTATATATTTTATGAAGTCTGTTCCCATGAGTGCAACATGTTCTTATGATGATCCTTATCTTATGATGAAAGTTGGAAAGAATATTAAGCTGGCACCCTTGGGTTTCCATTTTCTTTAACCTAACTTCTATGAATAACAGGTATTTTTCAACCAGCCCTTCTATCCTGAACTTATTTTTAAAACACTAACAAATCTGGTGGTGTTTTAAATGTAGTGGTATTTTTTAACATAATGAACACAAAATAACACTAGGAGAGAAATATATTAACTTACGGATATTGTTTTATAAATCCAACATTATCAAGTGATATTTTATTTTCAAAAAATGACTTAAGCTCCTTGGGTGGTTCAACATACAGCTGCTGAAAATCCATTGAGAAGTGTTCGTGAGTCAAAGTTCGCCCCAGTTCTTCAGGTGAAATCGATCCCAAAACTGAAAGTTAAATACAGATTTGGTATCGGACTAGGTGTTTGGTTATGTTAAATAGTTTATATACACACACAGATACACAATAGGAACCATAAGTAAAGCCAGAATGTAGTTACAGGTTAGAACATTTGATCACTTTATTTTAAAGATTTTTCCAAGATTTTATTTTGTGAAATGTGTATGGGAAGTGCATGCATCATATTTTTAATTCTTTGTGAACATTTAAGAATTTCAGAATTGAAAGGTTGATTTATTTTACATTGATTATAAAATATATGTGAAAAAAGATTGTATAAATAGAAATCTTAAAACAATAATTCATTATATTTTTTTAAATTCTTTAGTGTCAATTTTAATGAAGTCTAAAGATGTTATAATATTAAAAAGTGTACCTGTATGTATTTTACTACCCATTATTGCAGAGTAACAATGTAAGTGTTTAAGCTAATATGAAGAAAGCTTATTCTCAGTTATATATTTCATAAAAGATGTTTAAGGAGGAGAGAGGTTAGAGTTAACTCATTCCTCTGTTATCTCTTAGCAAATAATTCGAAGTTCAGTGATATCAGGCTGCTTATGTAATGTGTGTACAGTTCAAATTCCTGTATTTTTTAAAGGATAATACCCTCAACTTAAAACTCAAATTACTCTCATCTTCATTAAATAGCAGTAATATTAATAGTAATAGTAGCAAGAGCAGAAGTTCAAAGCCTTTTGGATACTGAACCAAGATTATTTAGTTGTCTTTGTACCTTCTCACAGCTATATAGATAATTAAATATCTAAAATTGGAATATAAATGTTTCTTCATGTTACTTGATTATTATTATTATTATTTAATCTTGAACTGAGAAATTGAGATTTGTACTTATTTCCATGGCTACATTTTAACTCAAAGCTGATGTGTAAATTAGAGCTCTAACTCTTTTTGTGTTTTATAATTATCTATAATATATATGTATATATATATATATTTGCTTTAGTTACACTTCATCTTGCATAAGCAATAAGGTTTCATTCTGTTTGCATTTGAGGCCTGCATATGCCTGAATAAAAATTGTAATTTAGTTCATCTACTCTTTGCATATGTCAGCTGATGACTTGATATCATAAAAACTTTGAAGATATTGGAACTATTAATATTACATTTCTTTTAGTGTCTGCACAGTAAGTATAAAGTGAATATATGATGAAGAGATTGGGTTTGCATACAATGAAATCTTCACTGTGATCATGGGTTGAACCTCTGTTGGAGGTAGAGACTGTCTCCAGAATACTGGACATTAATTCCATTCTCAGAACTTTTGCGCCCTTCAACTATTATTTCTTTGTCGCAGTTACTGTCAGTAGTAATTTTATTAAAAGAATTTGTAATGTTTAATTTCTTCAGGTGCATGTATTGGTATATCCTTTCGGCGAAGGGTCGATGGAGGCGGTCACGTAAGGTCACCGCACAGCAGTTTGGGATGTTAATGCTACACCATATTGTTTCTATCGCAAGTGAATTTCCGAGTGGACTTCAATTTATAATCCATGATAAACGACAGAGATAAAAGAATTGATTCAAAGTTATTAATATAAACCGTGCTCGAGAATCTTATGTTGGTAATCTGTAATCGAGACCTCTCCGACAAGTGCTCTTGAAGATAGCTGAAGTGGCTAGCAGACGACGTGGGCTATTTCTTTCTTCCGAGAAACTCTTTACAACATTACTGCAATGTATTACCGGTTTAATAGCTTCACAGGCAGGCTTATCGGCTCAGCTCACATTCAACCTTACTTTCCTATTGTAAGAGCTAATTTGTTACCTTATCTGTACATTCCTAAAGGGCATTCATAGGAGTGAATGTTACTGTATTGTTTAGCGAGTTTTAGAACAAATAACAAAGCTACTAATTTGCCTTAAATTACTACTTAATATAATTATTGAAAAATAAACTTTTGTTCGCCATTTATTAGTTCAGTAATGGGTTCGTACTAATAATCCACTGTAGTTTATATCTTCAAAGTTCATTTTTAATCGCTGTGTGTATATTCTATAAGTACGAGAGAATACCAAGTAATAATTGGCTAGTAGTTCACACACACAGCTCAGGGCGGTGGACTCACGAAGCAGAGCTTTTATAGTATTGTGTGCATGTTTATAGAATCGAATTTATTTACATACCATAGTTCCTTCATAGGCCTAAACCAAAGATGTAGAACAGGTCATATCACAAATACAATACTTGTTTCTAGTACAAGATAAGTAGTTATAACAGCTATTATATAATAGTATGAATTGTACTTTATAATATGTATTGTATTATTATTATTATGACTTTTTCCACATCCTATTGTCATCTCACTGTCTTATGGATCCATGGAATGTAATAAAATATTATTGACAAAATAATTATTATGGGAACCATCACCATTATTACTGACATTTATTTATAAATTCTTCGGTTGAGTAGAAGGAGTGAGATAGGAGATACTCTTTTAACGCTGGCCTAAACATTTTTATTTTGTAGTTTAAACTTTTTATAGTAGGTGGAAGATTATTGAATAACTTAATTCCAGTATAGTAAACTCCTTTTTGATATTTACTGAGGTTAGAAATTGGCACATGAAGGTTGTATCTGAATCTTTTTCTTATATAGTACCAAATTTTACATGCTAGAAGTGGTTTATGAGTTACAACTATCGAAGTAACTGTATTAACGAAACTTGAAAAGCCAATGCCAATAATACCGAAACTAACAATTTATAACAATCCAGAAATAGTTCAGTCCAGTACGCAGAGCTATAAGCCATTTTACTGTGTTCCTATTCAACGTTATTCTCACACATCTTTTAGGTCTCGTAGAGGCTTCCCTTTCAGGATTCTTTATATAAATTTATATTGCCTGTTCAGTCAACATTATATATCCTATCTAAACTTTGATATGCAGTAATTACTATAATTTAGGCTAACATGTTATACTAACCTTGCTGGCTGACTTGGTCTTCAGGATAAGTGTTGTAATAAACACATGGTTAAGATTATTTGAGACCGATGTTACTTTCTTTTTGTATGTCTATGAAAGTAACACGTAAACAGATAAAGTATAAAATTCTCAATTACAGTCGACTGAAAAATGGGCATGTTTGTCAAATAAGGAATTCTAGAATAATCCAGTTTAAGACTGGAAAATATTGAGATGTTAATTTTCTGGGAGAGTGTCTTTTGTTGCAATTCATAAGACATCATAATGCCATAATATCATGTGAAAGTGAATACAATAGAAATTAAGCTGAGATCTTATAATTTTAACATTTCTAACAGAGTGTAAAACTGCTGAACAAGAATGACCCACCAAAGATTGTTTTTCAAGATGCCAGTGTGAAGCCTGTAACACAGACATCTACAAGATATTCATCAACTAATAAAAGTGATCTGTACGCAGCCCTCAAAAAGAAACAGGCCCTATTCCAGGTAAGATTATTTGAACTCTCCTTTAATCATTATTAAAGACTACAGTGTTTTAACATTGCTATGCCAACTGTAGAATGCGAAGAGTGGTCAATTTGAAAGTCTGTGTCATTCCTAGTGGTGCTGTAACTTGTGATATGCTTGCTGCCATGTGGATAACAACATAAGAAGGAAATATACTGCAGCAAATGTACTGAATGAGAATGTGTCATTGTTTTAAAATCTTGTGAATGAAAACCTTGTACTTACCATAATCTTAGCAGCAGCCATTGAAAGACGTGTCCTGCAATATTGAAAGACATATTCAGATTAAACAAGGTGTTATGTAATAACAGCTGAAGTTCTTAATGCCATTTTGAACCTCACTTCCTAAAGCGTTCACATAGTCTGGTTTATTTCTCTATGCACATTCTGTCTTATACAGGGAGTGTGACGGTCTTTGCTCTTAGTTGAATACTTTTTTATCAAAGCTAGCCTGTAAAGACTTTACAGAACTTGTTGTGATGTTTGCAGGTGTATTGTGTTAAAGAATTTATGAGAAATTTCTTATTCAGATAGTTGTCCAGAGAGGGATTTCAGAATATTTATCATAATCCTTCATGACTGTCTGTTTTTAGTGCATGCTTAAGACAGCATCAGCTTTTATTAGCAATAGAAAGTATACATACATACTATTATATTATAGGGACTGTCATGCAGTAGAATACTATGATTTCTGCTGTTAGACGGACAGATATAATGACAATGTACTTGTGTCTCAGGTGGATGGTCTACAGTAAAAGTTATTCCAGATACACACATACCATATCCAAATTTAATGTTTGCAAAATGTCGCTATTAATTGTTCCATTTATTGATATTTCAAATTGTTATATCACTTCTTATAATCCTTGGAAGTCCCTAATCATGACAGGGTATTCCTGTGTGTTTCAGAAAAATGATGGTGTGCCTATACACCTCAAAGGAGGACCAGTGGACAAAGTTCTGTATGGCATAACTCTTGCATTGTGTGCTGTTGGAACAGTTCTTTCACTCCAGACGCTCTTTGTAATGGCTTATCCTAAGAAAGCCTGAATTGGCAACTTTGCAGTTTCCTTCTCGCTTGTAGCTTCTTGACAGTACTGTGCGAATGGCTATCCTTCCTTGCAGGGAGATGAATATCATAACAAAACTGGCATATAGCATGGTGCAATTTGTTTGTGCTTCATGTCAGTCCCGCTGTCAAGAAAAGTGTGAAGAATTTGAAATTAGCAGCATCCATGTAGAAATGTACTTATTTTTTGAACAGTATGTGATCACATTTTGTACATTAGTTTCAAGTTATAAATGTGGTTATTTTAATAACTTATTTATAATTTTTACATATATTTAATAAATTATTTTATGTTCTGTTTATTCTTATGCAAAACTAGCACCACCAGATCATCTCAAAACAAAGCTCTGTGACAAACTAAGACTATAAATTCATTTTTTGAATCCCCTTCATCATTTTCTGACATGCTACTAAGCTGACATTACTAATGCAGTTGTTTTCCTAATCCATTGTTCCTGTTTAACATCATTCTGTCTGTCTTTCTTTGTGATTTCCATAAGCATTGTGGCAAAAGTTGTGATATAAGATAATGCAAAAATGATAAAAAAGATAATGAAATATATGGCCGAAACCCATGAAATATGTCAAGTGTCGTACCAACTTACACTGGACTGAACTTCTGAGAATATGCATTAAATTTGAAAATTCTTGTTACGCTCCTGAAGTAAGTAACTTGGTAAAATGAACAACAGAATGTAGTAAACTTTTTGACTCTAGTATAAGTTGTGAACAAAAGTGTAAGGTTGTTCTCTTTTTTTTCTTTTCAATATTTAATTTTGATCTGTTATGTCATGTACATTTTGTTATATATTCATGGCTGTGGGTAGAGGGAGGGGAGGAGAAGGGAATAATAGTTTACTTTATCACTGAATTACTTATATCTTTATGGGGAACATATATTTTAAACATGTGCTGTACATATGTGTGATTACGTGTAATAGCTAACCAATTACATTGGGTCACTGACCTCCCATACATGCTACCATGTGCTTTTGTGTTGCTTGTGGTTTACAATTGTCGATATAATTGACATTGTGTTAACACTCCTAGAATTTTTCTCAGTTGCTGGTTTCTGATTCAGTAATTGATATTGAAAATGAACAAAATTGAGTAAAAGTTTATTGTGTCAACTGCAGAATATTCTGTTTAACATTATTGCTCACAATAAAAAGTTGGAAGTCTCTGGTTCGTTGGTATTAATCGTATGGTTCGTACCAGTTTCTATCAGACTACATGGTGCAAATCCCAGAAGACTGTCGTCTTAAGGTTTTAAAATTAATTGTACATGTGATGTGTCAAAGGGGAGTGGGATTGTAGTTAGTGTTTATACCGACTAGCCATCGGAGAATCCTTACTATAGTTTCGAGATAGATGCCAATAGATGGCAGAACAATATATACGTGTCATCATGGACTATGCTAGTTGTCAAGTTTTAATTTTTGAATTATCGGTGTTTGTGTGTTGGTATTCGTGTACGGTGCTGTGATAATACGTAATAGTGGGTTTGATTATATGTAGATTTTATAGAAGTGTGATAAGGGATGTGAAAAACAGATATGAAGGTTACAATAAGAAGTGAGACAATTCATATGCACTATTACTTAGCTATTATAACTTGAAATTGTGTCAGATTTATTATTTTTGATTTGCAAGTCTAATTTTTGAATTTCTTCTAGGTTGGACCGGAGTTGCTACATGGCGTTGGGTAGCAAATGACGACAATTGTGGTATCTGTCGAATGGCATTTGATGGTTGTTGTCCAGATTGCAAACTTCCTGGTGATGATTGCCCATTAGGTACATAGTTTTGCTTTATAATATCTCGCATACTAATGATTAAACAGAAGGTTGATGAATGAAAAATCTGTGTATTCTGAAGATTAACTTAAACTGTTGTGAGCAGTTCATCGAAAAAAGTCTTTTTAGCCTTTAATTTCGCGTGTCTGTTTCTGTATCTTTTTGCCACTCTCTCCCTTTCTAAGTTGTGATAGCCAGTCACCAGCAAAGATAACAGTGTGATAAATTTCTTGCTAGATTAATTTTTATACATAATCTTTGCATAATGCATTCACTCTAATTCTCATGCATACCATATATAGTATATCACTTACTGTTCTTATGTCTAAATACATGTATTGATTACAGTGTGGGGTCAATGTTCTCACTGTTTCCACATCCACTGTATTATGAAGTGGCTGAATTCTCAACAAGTTCAACACTTATGTCCAATGTGTCGGCAGGAATGGAAGTTCAAGGAGTAGAGAGTCAGATGTGATTTGTTTTTCTGTCAGGTATGAACATAACTTTCACTCTTTCAAAAATCTTCAAATTTACTGTATTGTTGTGAAGATGGTTTAAAACGTATCCAGAATTTTGTTTGTATCATATGTACACACTTGTCCTATCCCTGCTTATTTTAAGTTGCTGTCTCAAAATCTGCCCAGAGAAACAAAGCAAAAGAACCTTTAAAAATTCAGTTTTTGTAGTGAGTCAACAACTAAGATGATGTTAATGATAATTTTTTTGTTGGATTAATTTTTCATAAATATTCTTTGCATAATGCATTCAGCAACATCATTGTTATGAGGATACCTGGTGGTTGTGGGGTAAGGCACTGCATTTGATGGTTATGTGTTTGACCACTTCATCTCTGCCAAAGAAACAAATTTTGGAGTTGTCCTGGTTTTGGTAGTAATAGAATTAAATATGTATCAGTAATGTTAAAGAAGGAAGGTGTCTGCATACTACTGAAACCTAAGAGCTCTCAGGTCTAAGAATCTTCAGCAAACCAGGATTTACAAAATCCCTGCTATTATGGTGAAAGTGTACATCAGACAAATGGCTGACATATTAATAATGTAGTGTCCAAGTGTATAAGGAACATCAAACAGGAAATGCAGAGGTCAATTGTTATTTAAAATTCTGTAGAAATGAAGTATGGCATTGACTAACTAAACAGGCGTTATAACTTATATCTGTGATCGCTTTCATTGCATCATCATGGAAGTCACTAAACTATTAATCATGCAAGACACATCAGCAGAGAAGATACTGACAGCCTCAATTTCTTGACAGGAGTTCTCTGACAGCCACAACTCCAGTGTGAATATCTGATTGATTAGTACTCAGGACAGGCCAATCACAAACCATCTCTGTCCCCATGACCCCTCCCTTCCAGACATTTAAATATTCCAGACATATCAGTCCTGAAGATTGAAACTGGTCTTGACAAAAATTTCATACACAGTAATTATGTATGATATGTAAAATTATTAAACATTCAACACAGGTCAAGTATTAACCAGTATTTTGCTTTAGATATCATAAGAGGCTCAGTAATAAACAATAACTAACTTAACATTATTTTTGGTAATGACATTTACTACATGAAATGGCAATACTGCGATGTTTTGATCTTATGGAATTAGTGGTCTTTCCTCTGTGTATGTGACGTAATGGTTACATCACCATGACTTGGTTAAGAAAGCCTTGTTTACAGTAGTTTGTGTACTGCATTAAGGTGGGGTATAATTAAGGTAGGAGAAGCATTATATTATGCCTTCTTCCCCCCTGCATATCCTTTGTTCTTTGTTCCTTGCTCTCATATTTATTATTAATTTTATTGCTGCTTGTGATTTTATTAAATAATCAAGCTGTTATCTTATTATCACAGCTCATATTCTTGAATTTATGTTCCATTTTCTAGACTGGATAATTACATGAAATGTAGGTGACACTAAACATGCATTTTACAGCTTCTCAGGACGCTTGTTTCCTATATATGTAACATATGTTTTCTGGAATGCAATGTGTTTAGTAAGGAAACAGTGCATACATGGTGCATTGGCACTGTTCTTGCTTAAAATGTGTGAATCGTTTATCTCTGCGACTTTTGTTACAGTTATGGTTAACAGTTAACTGTATGTAGTCATAAATGGAGATTAAAGCAACCACTAGTTGTTCTGAATGAACTGCTCGTGCCTCCATGTTTTAAATGGTTAGAGGAAACAAGTTTCCACAGATCGTTCCCCTTGTGACCCACAGCAGGTTGCTGGATAAGGCATGGTGTGTGGGAGCCTCCGTTGGACTGGGACCCTGTAACGGAAGGGTACTCCCACAGGTGCAGGAAACCTTGACCTTTCAGTCCAGTTCGTGTTCCTGGTTTTATTGAATATTTTCAGATCTGAGATTTTTTATTGTTAATGTCACAAAATATTCTGTAGTTACTATGTATGATGCTTCCTGGATTTCTTGATTAAGTCTTTGTTCATTTACCACTGATTTTTCATTTGCATTGGTTATATAGAACGTATTGGAAGGGAAACTGTGAATAATGAACTGGATGTGGTCTTGAGTACTGTTTAGAGGTTTCGGTGAACGTCAGCATAGTCTTGTCACGAAAAGCTGTGTGGACTTGTAGGCAGTACACTCTTTTGAAGCACTGGTATCCAAAAGTTCACATTATGAGATGACCCATGGAGCTCATACTAATTTGTAAAACTTATTCAGCCCTTTGAACTCGAAGCTTGTATTAATGATACTTAAACCTTCAGTTCCTACCTCAGAGAAAACGCACACCTCCGTTGCAAAGATGGATTGTTTAATGCTGTTTATGGAAATATTTACTGTTTTTTGGATGGCGTATGACCTTGGAGACGTAGGTGTAGATAGCTTATTCTGTCTCAGGGTAGCAAACAGTGCCTGGCCATTGAACATTTTGATCTCAGAAAAGGCAGCTATGTCTTGGCTGAGTGACTGTCGCCTTCTAAAAGAAAACTTTGCTCTTTGTAGGTAGTACTATTACATATGTCTGTTTCTTAGTCTCATATTCTCCCAAACTCATGATACATAACCTTGTGCTTCAGTGCTTTATAGACAGTGGAGTTTACACAGCATTATTAAATTCATAAAAGGAATATGAGGTTTGATTTCCTTGAAGGTCAAAGATTTTTCTCTTCATCATTGTATTCAGAATCCATACTAGATCTCTGAAGGACCATCCAGCCTCCTGTCCAGTGGGTACTGGTGTATTTTTCTTGGGGGGAGGGGGGGTAAGTATCCAGAGCAGGAATTTGATCACTCGTCTTCATTTAGTGCTGGCGTTAATGTGTGGACCTACACCTCCACTTCCACATATGATTTCGTGGCCATCTTAAGTTTGGGACAGAGCAGTATGCATTTTGCTTGCTTATCTCATCAGCGTGCTATATGCCTCATCCATTTCATTATCTACGATTTAATCACCTTAATATATGATGAATAACACAAATTATGAAGCTAATCATTTTTTGCTGTCTTGTTTCTTTCTGCCATATATTTTCTCCCTCAGTACACTGTTCTCAGAACATCCTTAATGTTGTGTTTTTCCTGTAATGTGAGAGACCAAGTTCCACACCCACACAACAGGTAAAATTATGTGTTGTATATATGTTAATGTTTACGTTGAAAGGCGCGAGACTGAATTATTCCTGAGCAGGAAACCTGAAAGCGTGAGTCACCAGCGTGTCTCACAGGTACGGATATTTCGTACTGCCATTGTCCCTTCCCCTCGCAGTGTCTGTCTATTCACATCTTATGTGCTTCCCCCCTCCAAGCCAACTTCTGGTACACGACCGAAGTTACAGGACACAATAACCGTCTCTCCCGCCTGAGGCTACACTGTTCTTGGACGACGAACAGTTTTCACTGCTTGGCACCAGATTGCGTTCGTAGTGCCGTGATGTAGACATTTTCCTACGGTGTTGAAGATAACACAACAGCGTACGCAGTCGAATGAAGTGAGAGTTAAAGCAGTCTTGCTGTGGTCTGGGTTGGAGTAGGTTGTGTTGTGAATATACAGTGATGCCTTAACATCGCACTACGGCGTTTGTGATGGTGTGTTGTATGGCAAAACAGTGAACGATGCTGATATCACGCGGACAGGTTTTGTCAACGTCGGCAGGGGTTGCATCCTCCGGGGGAAAATTGGCTACGCGACCCTTGCCACCCCCACCTGTACCTCCACGACCGAGCAAGGCCGTAGTGGCTGAAGCACTTGCTCGTACCAGGTCTGGAGACGTGAATAAAAGTGCCAGACCGCATGCCATTCCGACCAGAAGAGCCCCTCCACCACCAACACCCCCAGTACCGAAAGAAAGAAGTCAAGAATTAAATAAGTCGCAGGGTGTAAATACGACTCCAGTACCAAAAGAGCGGAGCCAGCAGCCCCAGAAGATTACGGCAGTGAAACAAAGTGTTGATTATTTTTTTAGTGGCGAAACCACGCCTTTGTACGTTGGTAAACGAGCGACTCAGTCATCCGGGTGCTATAAGGAACATCGTAAAGGTGGCTTTGAGAACCACGTGAACAGAGAATTCTGTGCAGATGAATCTAAACGCCATGGGTTGGATGAATTTCGAAATGTTCATCACAACATAGCGTCTGGTAACGGTGGTAACCGTGGTGGTTGTAACGGACAGTTGTTGCAGTTGGGAAATAAGGCAATAACAATTGACGATAGTAGTGCGGCAGTTGAAATTACAAATGAGTCTCGTATCTGCAACTTAGGTTTGCAAGAAAGAAATGGAGTGAAGTCGGAAGAGGCTGAAATACCAGAGGAGAGGATGATAATGCTGAAGTCCAAAGCGCAAGAAGAAAGCCAAGTTATTTCTCACGTCATAACAACGAAACCACAAGAGCAGGGAACCATGTCGTTCCCAGAACGGAATGAAGAGAATATAGCTGGAAAAAATTCTAGTAATGATCTTAGACTGCAGACCATAACCAGTCAGGAAGACAAAACTTCAGAGCAGGAAGACATCCTTCATGCGAATAAAACCACTTCTATTATGAAACAAAACCTTGTAATTGAGGATAAACAGCAGATAATAAGACATTCGCCACATATGTTGCCAACTGGACAACATAAACATGACAGCTCGTACACGTCTTTGTCAGGAAGTCGAAACACGGTTCTTCTTATAGATAACAGCCAAAGTAAAAGAGAGAATTTCCCATCAGTTGCCCAGCAACGGTCAGCAAGTAAGAAAGATATTATTGTAAGCGGGGTTGCAGCGTCTTCATGCGCTCCATTGGTTGAGAATCTGATTGTTGAACTTCGGGAAAGTTCACAACATAGGACACAGCTTCAGCAGTATAATATTAAAAACAACGGGTCCGAAGAAATTCAAAACGGGGTTAATAACTCGGGAAATAATACAAATGAATTCATCGAGTCCTTGTATAAGAAGACCCCACAACCTCGGATACAACATTCTGATTGGTTTGAAGTCGACAACGGCAAACCCGTTCGGTATTCCAGTTGCCACATAACTCTAGATGATTCCTATCCAGGGTCTTCCGATTCCAGTAACACTGAGTCTAATTCCTCGACCATAGACCTTTCTAGAAGTAACAGTTTCCAATATACTGATTTCAGTGAACTGAGCGTTGATGTTAATCTCGATTGTAGGGCGCGCCTCGTTTCCTTCAACAGGAGAAGAAACATGGCCTCTCTACAGGGGCTTCCTCCTTTACCCAAGAGTCTCAGCGGCATTAACCTTTTTGAAAGCTGTGGTGGAAATGTACACTTTACGTCCGTGGACCGCCAGCACAAGCAGCAGAAACCGGAAGTGTCAACGCCTAC
>NW_019059811.1:367446-378692 GCF_000696155.1 Zootermopsis nevadensis
CTGACGGAGGAGAAGATATCGTTGGTGGTCTTCTGGGTTGTAACGACGTGGGGACTGATTGGTGGATACCAGCGTTTCCTATGAATCCTGTTGATATTGTTGTCTTGGGGCGAGAAACTGCCTCTGTGGAACTCGACCTCAAACGGGTCAGGTGATGTCAGGACTCGGACAAAAATATCTCCCGGTGCCACTTTGTCCACCACAAACCTCATATGAAGTGACCTGACGAACCCGGGCCTGGTGAGAAGCCCGCGACTAACGGCCCATCGAAGGAACTTACCGTCCCCATCGAAGGACTAGCCAGAAGACGAACATCGCCATGTTGGAGTAGGGAATTGCGCGTTTCGTAAATATTTGCCTCATTGTGTTTCGTTGAACAATAGAAATGCCCAAGGCGTCAATAACAAGCTTAGAAACGTGCGTTCTGGTGGAATGCACGTACAGATGCAGTTTTGACTGGTTTTATTGTGCCATAGGCCTTGATATTCATTTACTCCCTATTATTGAAGGCAATATGCTATTGAATATGACTGTACTCTGGGTGGTTGCGCCGTGTAGTCTGGTAGAAGTTTGCTGTCTTCATAAACTTCCTTACTCATCACCTTGATAAGCAGAAGCGAGCACTTCGGAAACGTCGGTAGACTTCCACCAGATTACACTGTGCAAGAACCCACAAGTCTCACCGCCGTGAAGATATCAAATCCCACATAAAACTTTTGTTTTTTCAGCCATATTGCATAGTTCGTTTTCTGTTCATTATTTCATGTTCCAGTTTATTGTTGAACGTTGAGCCATTGTTGAAAACATTATTGAAAGCGTGATTTGAAGTTTGAGAAATGTGTGGGCTATATTAGACCTATTTGAACCAAACTGAAATATTTCGGACTCTTTAAAGCACACCCTTTTCTACGAAATTTAATCTAAATCCATTTAATATATTCCGAACATGAAACATCCGGGTAGATAGATGCTGTCTCCCTCATACGCGTTCATTTACGTTCTTCCTACGCTGAACGCATACGAATTGAAGAAACAATGAGACCGCATGCGAGAAGATTTATATCCAGACTGAGTTCTGTTACACTGGTGGATGTGCCGTTACCTGGAAACAGTCTTTCCACACCTTAATTACGAAGCCGTAATTTCGTCTTACGAAACTCAAGAAGTCGTGACGTACGCCTTCGTTCTGATAAGTTGCTTGCCTGGTTCATCTTGCAATCGACAGTACGCAATGCGTGTGCTTAAACGTGAACATGGAAACAGTTCGGTTTGGGCCTGACGTGTACTAGTTTCAGGCACGTGGCGAAAATCACCCTTCGTGCGTAGCTCTGAAGGCAGCTGTATCGAATTCCGAGGTTCTGCTGTCTTCGACCGAACAGGTCGGCTCAGCGCTAACCCTGGCAGATGCACACTTCGTTTAACGCCATTTAAGCAACTGCGTTACATAAAACATGTGACGAATTGGTACAGCATCATAAATTACTTTACAGTTGCATAGATAAGTCCAGTCAAAATAAGTTGTATCTGCCAGAGGTGAGAGATTCGCTTTATCTCTCCCTTGTCACGTACATTGATGAATGACTTTTTGTATCTTGCTTTATACATCTCTGTATTATCAAGATAGTAGATTAATCTCACGTAATATCTAGTGCATCGTACTGTCATATTATTTTATGATGACCGCTGACTTTCGGCTACGCCCAAAACTTTGAAGAGTCCGCTTTCGTAAATTTGCCTCTGAAATATGGATAATTATTTAATGAGCGTGATCGAGTGTTAGAAGTCTGGTGTGGTGGTACCAACAGAACCAATGGGACAGGGGAGATACTGGCCAATCAGAAGTCGAGTGACTCACCAGTGAGACCCATGTCTTCTGGGTTGTTGAACATGGGGGCGATGCATTTCTCCGAAGCTATGGTATCCACCTCTGACAATGCTGATGGCGCGTCACAACCCTGAACACCACAGTCGACGTTTTCGCAGCTGTGAAAACCTCAAATCTCACAAACCAGAAGCAATTCCCATTGCATCGTCTGTAAATCGGAGACCAATTAGCGGTCAGTGTCTCTCCAGTCGTGTAGCTTCGCAGTCACCATCTTCCCTAACGCTACAACTCAGTGGTATTGTTGTATTGTGAAGACATTGGTCGGGGCCAAGCCGTGAGCTGCACCTACGTAACCATTTTGTGATTTGAAGTGAAACAAACGCGTGAGCTATGTAAGCGAAAACATTACCTGAGACAGCGAGCTGAGTATTGCTGCTGAGAATTTCTGTCTGAAGCATGGACAGGGAAGGCTTCCTTATCTTTCACCGCTCCCAAGTCCCTCAATCGCTTTTGCCTGTTACTTCTAACGGACGTGGAACGCACAGGGTTGTTCCTACTACCGGAACATCGTAATGGCCAGGCCGTGACCGCGTTTAAACCCCTGGGTACCGCGGCTTAGACATTCGGTCTGATAAAAGATTCTCGGACTTTTTTAGTCCATTTCTTAGCAGTGCTTTAAAACAAATTTTGTTTTCCTGTGTGTTTATGCGTTTTGAGATTGAAATTGATGTCGCCTTGTTGAGGCATATTCCAGTTAAAACTGATACCCTCCGCTTTGCTAGGCATATCTTTCGTGAGTCATTACTGGCTTCGTGGAACAGTTGTTTTGAGAAGCTATAGTAGTCGCTCAGCTTGCCAGGAGAATTCCGGCTGTCTGTAGTGCACGACACAACAACAGTCCGTCACCTTTCCCCATCGTGAGCCAGTTGAATCCATTGTACATTCTTATTTGTTGTTAAACATCAATTTTTAATATTGCCCTCTCATTGCTTATGCGTTCTAGATGGCCAGACTATCTCATTCACTTTGCATTGACAGTGTCTGACGACGATAACACGTTATAACTGTTCTAATTATACAACTTATGGAATCTCCTATTTCTGTCTCCCTCCAGGTACAAATTTTCCCGGAAATTGCTACTCTTTTTTTTCCCCATGTCGTGCAGTTGGAATATTTTCCGTGCATCCAAGCAGAATCGAGTTATGGGCTGAGAATGTAACCGGTCTCCTGCAACCCACGTGAAGAACTGTTGTATGGGCTTGTCAGCATTGCCTTGGGCTTCATGTTTACATACGAAGAAGCCTTCCATTTGAATCGCAGGTGCAACGGGAGTGTCTTGTTGGGTTGCCCACTCACTCGCCTGATTCACCAACATACAGTAACTAGCGTCTTATTTCGCCGTCGAATGGTTATCATTCCAGCTTCGTATGATGGAGGCCCCTGGTTCGATTCTCATTCATGAGGAAACTTTCCTTACTTTGCTTGTTCATGGTTTTCTTTGGTGTCAGATCTAAAATGTATGGGATTCCCCAGTCGATAATACCCCCGGTGGGGATTCCCCCTCCAGCCACTTCGCGCACAGAAACGCATGTGGGCCTTCATGTAAAGTTTCCATTTTTGTTGTCCATTTTAACCAAAATTGGAATGTGCTGACAAATTTTAGTTGATCTGAAATTATGAAATTTCGTGAAAATCGTTCAGCGGAGTTATTGTCGATGCACGGACGGACAGACAGACAGACCCTGCGAAGCTGGTAGTCGCATTTTTGCAACTTTTAATTGCCGTCGTGCGCAACAGAACTCAAATGTTTACAGCTTTGCTGTACAGAGCGGAAACGCGAGTGAACCGAACATGTTTTAAATCGTGTTGAGTTTAAAACTGCAGATATTAATTCGGGTTTCACGACTTTCCTAATATTTGTGAAAGCTGTCTGTAATCACTCTTAACGCTGCTATGTAGAATAATGAATGAGGTGGTGTGCCGTTAAACAGATTAACAAATGCAGGTTATCTTGCTTCGCGTGTTTCAGTCCGCATATCTATAATGTGAAATAGTAATAAAGAAAAACAAAAGACACGAGAACTGCGTAATTTTGCTTTCACTTTGACTGTTCAGGAAATGGAAAGGAGGTCTTCTCGCACTCTGTTGTTCAAGTGCTTTGAACTCATTGTTATTTTAAAGCCTTGAATAACCTTTAAATAGATTTTCTGATAATTCTCCTTTAACGGCGCAAACTGATGTTTGTAACGGGTATTTGTTATGTTATTTGCAGTACGGACCCATTTTTAAATATCATTTTAGATTATCTTCCGCTTCAAAATGAAAAAAATGTTTAGTGTTTGAACCTGTGATTAATTAGGTTTTTTTCGGAATAGTCTCGTTTCATCTAATCTCATTGAGCAAGGCGCTGAGACGTATGGACTTTAGGAGCGAATGAGGCAAACAGCGACTGGAAAGTAGGGTAAATAGTTTACAGAAACTTCTGTTTGTGGCGTAAATCTTTCATTCAAATTGTGGCGTATGTAAAAGACGCGAACCCATCGAGCTCTCGACTACAATACAGGCATTGGCTCAAGGACAGCGAGAGAGAAACAAGAAAACTAAGAAACATTTATAAAAAGAGAGCTTCAAGCAGGTTGCAAGCCTTGAGGAGGACAACGATTAAGAATGTGACCTTCAGGGTCGTGTTTGAAAGAAATGTTGGGTTTTGTTCATTCTTCAGAGCAGCCACAGAGATTCCTTTTATGAATGCTACCATTTGGAAGCATAACAAATACGAAATGTGATAAAAATGTTGGAAAGCGGATAAGAATTGGAGATTAGTAAATCAGGGAACCTGTTTCGTTACAAGTGCAGGGGGCCTCTCCCAGCACCTGGGGCACTGCTTCTTTTCATAGAAAGAACTCCTCGCTGTAAGAACCATCTGCAAACTAAGTTGCGGAGAGGAAAGTTCCATTAGATGTAAGATTTTTGCATACTTATTTCGCGGCGAGTATGCAACAAAGCAGTCAACAAGGGAGAATAGCCTCTTTCTATGTAGGATTTGAGGTTTACACGGCGGCTTGTCTGAAGATGATTATCTTCTGGGATGTTGAGCCGTGTAGTGTGCTAGAAGTTCGTTGTTCATCGCTGCAAGCACCTCTGAAACGTCGGTAAACGTTATAAGACTACACGGCTCAACATCCCAGAGGACAGCAATTTTCGTACTCACCGTCGTGAAAACCTGAAATCTCACCCAGTATTGAAGTTGATTTTGAAGAAGTAACAGCTCTTGTGAGGACAGTAATGAATGAGTCTAGTAGGAGGGGAATTTCTTGAATAGCTAAGCGACTGTTAGCTTCCCAAGACAGACAATGATGTGTGGGTTTAGGTGAGAGGGTGAGAAACGTTGGTGGTGACGAGAGTAAATTGCAGTGAGCATTGACTAATTATCCACTCTGTAACAATTTAATACAATAAGTATAGTGTTAAATTTCACATGTTGAAAGTCTGCATTTAGTAAGATGTGTCGAAATTTAAACCTTCTCAGAACATAAAGTTCGCTTTCTTTGAGCAGTGAGTGACAAGGACATTCAACTGACTTGGCACACTCCGTTTGTTTGGATCCTTTATTTTATATCTGTTGCACCACAGCTTCTGAAACTGGAGATCGTATAAAAATAGCTAACGAATAGATCATTTTTCGCTCAGTTATGTGGTCATATCTCTTTTGTTGCTGTTACGGCGATTACAAATGAATCTTTTGCGATAGAGACGTGTAACATGGTAGAGTAATCGGCGACACGAACGGCTGGGAAGTCCGCTGGAATGTTGACAGTCCAGAATCCCTACTGCAAATAGATTTCGCAAATATTTGTGTATTCAGAGTTTAACGACAGCTGCCTCTGAAATTTATTCAGTCATCACCAGTTACTTCAATGGCGTGTTCGTTTTCACAGCTCTGATGAAGGCATCCCAAAATGGGACACGTCATTATAGCACCATGACGTAAAGACGTATGGGAGGCTTGGATGTGCCTTATCCAATTCTGAACCTCTGTATCAGATGGATGTGATTTGTCAGCGTCTCGCTCTGGCCGCTTTAACCCCGTCCTGGGAAAGAATACTAAAAGCAATCCGGTCCTCTGGCCGAGATTCGAAGACGGTGGTCGGCCGAGTATGAAACAGGACTGCCAACCACTAACCATGATATTCCCTTTCTTGGGTTACTTTACGATAGTCTTCCATTTGCAGAGGTTATGTCAATGATTTTTGAGTAAGAAGAATTTGAGGTTCTCGCGGTCGTCAGAACAAATATGGCTGTCTTCACGGCGATGATGATGGAAGCAGCAAGGACCTCTGAAACGTCGGTAAACTTCTACCAGACTGCATGGCGCTGCAACCCAGAAGACAGCCATCTTCGAATACTGATATCTGTTAGGAGAGACTGAGTGAAACCTTACGATAGCCAGTCATGAGGATGATATTGGAATTAGTTGCACATGAGTACAAGTCTTGAGGGTTTACCATTAGATTAATTTGTTCAGAGAAAGTAATATATTCGACCATAATGGTTTGTGGGGTTGGTGTTGATTAGCATCCATCCTGTCATCTAGCTTCTGAAGCAGTTGCTAAGGAAAATAATTTTTGCTCATGTCGGGAATCAAACCTTGACCATTTAGCCTGCACACTTTATTGGCTGCTGACTCATAGTTAACAGCCTTACTGGCATAATCTTTATGTCTTCATGTAGTTTCAATCGTAGCTGAAGTTCAGTTCTGGTTTTCAGCACATGACATGAATGTAATTATGAAATATGAGCATAGCATCCTGCAACCTTGAGCGCGGCTGAAGGGGACCGTAAGAGTCTCTGAGTCAGTTTAAGTGCATGACTGTTAATCAGTTTGAATCATCAGTCTTAAATGATATAGATTACTTTTAATCAGCCAGTTCAGAAATGCAATCCTCTTGTGTAATGCTTTCATGTTTAAATTTGTTCTTCAGAAATGAATTTCAGCGTACTTTTAAGTTGGAAGCTGTGCTTGTACTTATGGAGTACACCCATTACGAATTTAAAGGGAAATTAAGCAGGAAGTACACTTCTATAACTAAAACTGAAACTGAAGATACATAAAATAGGATATACGTGAATTTTATTGTGACATAAACTCCACAGTCTAAAATGCAAACTGAAGTTGTATTAATCAGGGTATACCATACTTTGATGTAAGGTAACTCCTCAATCTTCTTCTTCTTCCATTTCTTGACCATTACTTCGGTCTTCCGGCGCCTAATAATTTCTTCCATTCTTCTCTATTTTCCCATCCTTCCGGAGGTAGTTTCCACTCTATCATGATTCTTATAATTCTGTCGTTCCACCCTAGTCTCAGTCTCCCTCTCTTCCTTCTCTCTTTTGGTTGCCATTCCATAGTCTTCTTTGGTAACCTTTCCTCCTCCATCCTTTGCACGTGTCCATACCAAATCAGTTGTCTTTTCTCTATCTCCTCAATTATATCTCGGTCCACCCTCATGATTCCTCTAATCCTTTCGTTTCTCACTCTCTCTCTCTTCTGGATATTCCATCCGCTCTTCTTAGGAAATCCATTTCCATTATTCTCAACTTTTTTTTTATTCCGAGAGTTGCCAAATTTCTGCTCCATAAAGAGCCACGCTTGTACCATCGTTTTATATATTCTCTCTTTCATTCTTTTTGTGATATTTTTGTCCCATAATATTGGGTTAGGAGTATCCTTCCTTGTTTTATTCTTTCTCCGGTTTCAGTTCCATAAGATCCGTAAGTCAGGGTATACATATTTTTATGTAAGCAAAACCACATTTTAAAATGTTTTGTGTTTCAGTTTGGTCTGCGTCAGCTGGACCTCTCGCTGCTGTCTCAGCTGTGGTCCCTCAATGAGTCGATACAGGAGTTCCGACAGCTTCTGCAGGAACAAGAAGACAGTGCTGCTCTTTCTCCACCATCCCCATCCTCAGCGGATGAGGGCGAAGAATATTACTCTCCACTGCGATATCGAGCGGCTATTCCGGGAGGACTGCCGCTGTCGTCGGTTCCGGAGCAGTACCGTTTGTCCAGTAGCTCGTCACAATCCAGTATCGAGTACGGAGACGTGTGAACATACGTGTTATTGCGGTAAAACTGATTCACAGTGAGACCGAGTATTTGTGATTTATTTTTAATGTCTTCTTTTGCATTTGTATGTCACGACTGACCTTCAGTACACTCGAAAACAACAAAACATATTAAAAATGAAGGGGTTTGAGATGTGTGTGTTTCAGGTATTAAGTGTTGATATATCAGGTATTTGTGTTTTTTCCGTGTCTTCAATAGTCAGGAAATGTGCTATATAGCATCGTTTGACAACTTGAAGTAGTATTAAACTAAAGAGCTGAGGTTCTTTTTTGGGGGCACTCGAGTGTACGGATATTTCTTTGCATTTGAAATGTGAGAGTCTGTGTTTCTCACTTCATAAGACAATTAGCTCCAGGGTTTGACCTGTACAAGAACTAATTACTCTTCTTTCACCCCTGTTTGTGGAACATGCACAGTTTCCTAAGCATGTTTGTATTGGGGAATTTCTGTTTGAAGGGGGCAGGCGCTCATGAGTTACCTCCTCGAGATCTGTACGTCTGCTTTTCATGCTGCGTCATAGAATGATATTTTAACTAGTAAATGAGTGGGATTATTATTATTCAGAAATTTTTTCATGTTATTGGACCCCCAGAATTAATTTTGATATCTCGACTGAAGAATATATTATCTGTGTAAGACTTGAGGTTCTCACAACAGTGAGTATGAAGATATCCATATATTATCTGTTATAAGAACCCATTTTCCTGATAGCGGTATGATAGTTCATAAACAAGTTTACTTCATTCCGTAGCAGTGGATATTTATGCATTTTTGTTATATTTATTGAAATTTGTTGACTGATGACTTTTTTGACATGTAAGCTAATCCTCAAATTGGGTCTGGTTTTTCTTTCTTGAGTAAAAATTGAGGATTCAAAACATAATTTTAAACATGTATAATATGTGTGGGTAGCGCGCATGGATGGGGCAAGAGGTGTGCACCGTGTATTGGTTGGGAAGCCTGAGGGGAAGAGACCGCTGGGGAGACCTAGATGTAGATGGGAGGATAATGTCAGGCGGGATCTATGGGAGATAGGAGTCGAAGGAGACTGGATTTTGTTGGCCCAGGACAGGGTTCGGTGGAGGGCTTTGGTTAATTCGGTGATGAACCTTCGGGTTCCGTAAGCCGTCTAGTTGGTTACTTGGTTAGTTATAATATGTGTGGGTGCAGTCAGTTTTGTAAGTGGGATTTGGAGGTAAAGAGTTTTGTATTATGTTCAAGTAAATACAAAGTTTGTTTTCTTCTAATGATTATGAATCATGTATACATAAATATTTGGCGCTGATACCGACAATTGTTTCACATTCAGTCAGAAAGAATAAATAATTAGTAAAAGGGACTGTGTTAAAATAATGGCTGTGCCGCAACTCGGGTTATTTGCTGGCTTCTCGCCATGGAGACCGAGATTCTATCCCAGAGTAATCTATGTAGGTGGCACTGGTATGAGTTCTTCCCTGTGGAACTTTTGTTTTCCCCTACCACTTATCATTATGCAAGTACTCCATTCTCATTTATCTTAAAGGGCTGGACCATAGTCTCACTTGCACACCCCTTCCCCCCTCCAATCATTATATTTAAAAAAAGAAATTAACTTAAAAAATAAACCTATCCTTTTAAGTACAAAATGTTTTGTACGAAAATGTAAATAGTGAGTTTTGTGCAGTTTATGAATGTGTTTTGACATGTTGACAGAAATTTATTTAGACTGAAAGTATTGAAAAAGTTACTTCATTCATATTTTCAAGGGTCTTGAGGTTACGTAGACAGAATTCATGGAAGCATTCTTAACATCGAGTGTAAATTGCTATTTATTACAGCGTGGATAATTGAAGTATTTCCAGCAATCTTCTAATGGTATCTAAGGCACTGGAAAGTTATTAAGAGAAGGGGGGAGTAATCTATGTTTGCATCAGAGGTTTCAACAGATTACCTCAGGGTGGCAGTAGTTATGCAAACCAAGCAACATCGACTGTTATGAATTACACATGTTTACATTCTGTGGCTTTCAGTGGAATGATGAAAGTTTAGCGATAATACATTTTTACTCATGTTATAAAGAAGTCAATTCAGGGGCGTAGGTAAGTAAAGTTTGTCCCGCTACGTGCTGTACAGGTGCTTGGGGTGAGTGGAGGTATAGCTCCTCTCTTTCTTGACCTCGGCACTAGATGGGGGTGAGTGGTCGGCATCACACCCCGGCCGGCTTTACCCCCGGGAAAGGACCCCAGTACCAATTGGACAGGAGGCTGGGTGGGCCCCAGAGCCGGTCGTCCAGCCCGTAGCTAGTCACTATACTGACAGCTGTCCCAGCTGACAGGTGTGTAGGTACTTAACCTTTAAAATAATGTTTGTGGTATTGCAGCATTGGTATGTCTGCTTTTGAACTTCCATATTAGAAATTATTTAATTACTGTAAAAAAAAAAACATATAACCTGCATGAAAACAAGAGCCAGACTACTGCATGAAAATGATGTTTGAAATTTGTATGTAATTAGTTAAACGAACGTGTGGATACAATTTTAATACTGCTTATGTTTTATTTCTTGTATTCAAGCTAATTTTGAAAATAATCTGACTTGAAAATGCTGTTGCTAAGGACATGAAATTGATTTTTAAACGTCAGTACTTACACAAATTTATTTCAAGTTTCACTGTTTATATATGGTATTAGTAGAGCACTGTAATTTATTGATTGTAATCATACTTCTTTGAATATATTTAATACTATCCACTTAAATAGCCTAATACTGAAAGTTGAAGCTATTCTACAGGATGTACAAAGCTTTAGTATCAGTATTTTAATATATCATGTAAACTGTTGTGAGACAATGTTGTTGTTCTTATTTTATGGCTCTCCGGGCCATATTTGGTCCATGGCCTCCTCAATTCTCCTCTTCCATTCGATCCTCTGTTAGGTCCGTCTGTCCGAGGCTTTGATCGAGATTTCGAAACATCTTCCTTTTTACGGTGCAAGGTTGTTAGCCTTGCGACCAACCCCCAACCTGGAGGACCAGGGTACCTGTCTTAGTCTGACCTCTCCCCCTCGACCAATCTGGCTAGGGAGGCCCTACCAGTAGCTATGCTACTGCCAGCATAGCTCCTGGGATCACTGAGGTACTCAAGCCCCACCACTATGACAAGGTGGAGGTGTTTGATTTCAGTTTCCTGATTCATACACACAGACAATAGAAAGTAGAAATTTCTCTTTCTGTCTGATTATAAGATGAGATCATACAGTGGTTGACCTTGACTTTTTTCAGAAGTGTTAGGTAATCCCAAGGTGGGGGGGGGGGGGGG
>NW_019059811.1:378702-393026 GCF_000696155.1 Zootermopsis nevadensis
TTTTGGCAGTTGAGTATATACATTATGCAAATTTTGTATGGAGTCCCAATGAACCATGAAAGTAAGATTTTATTTTTTTTCAGTGTGTTTGCCAGGCTAACATGGTTAACATGAATGCTCCGCTTCTGAGGTGATGTACTTTGGTGTTTGAGCTGTCTCAGTTTTATACAGTTATATTTGTAATGAACTGTAATCTTGTGTTACAAGAATGTTTGTATGTAATGTGATTATTCAATAAGATGAGAGGATCAAAGCAAAAAATGCTCTTAATAATTCCATGACCTTTTGTACTTTGGATATGTGCCAGTTCTTCCCATATGATTATACTTTGCCAAGTGACACCTTATACCATACATTGTGATATCATTCAGCTTTTAAATGTCGTATTCATTTTGTATGCTTTAATTATAAAAGTGAGTACTGTATGTTCACATGTTTAATGCAGTCCTGAATATAATGCGTGGTAAGTATGAAATACTTAAATAGAAGAAAAGTGTTTTTAAAACATCATTTATCCTAAATGTATTTAATACTTTATAGTAATCAACAACTCTTGGATAGGAGGCTGGGTGGGCCCCGCGGCTTGTCTCAATGCTGTGTGAAAGGTAGAAGTCTCTGTCCCGCCCATATATAAACATAGCCTTATCTAAAAGTAAGAGCATTGAACTCATATTTGTCTTCTTGGCGTGAAGGTAAATTTCTGCATTAGCTGTGTTCGCATGCAGAGTAAAAATGAGATTACATAGGGAATACCGTAGGAGTGGTTGAATGTTTGGGTGTAGAACCAATTGCTAAAGAATTTACAATTTATACTTCAAACATTGATCAGATAATTGGTTCAAGGAACTAAGTTACTTGGGTAGTTCTCATTTGTCACACACACACACACATTTTTATCAGAACATGAATTTAAATCCAATCCCGTAAATTGATCATCGAGGGCAAAATCCAAGGAAAAAGATCCATCGGTAGACCCCAAAACTCCTGCATGAAAGACCTAAGAAGATGGTTCGGATGCAACTCAATAGACATCTTTCGAGCGGCAGTCTCGAGGAGAATGTTCACCATGTGGATTGCCAAACTTTGTTCGGGGGTGGCGCAATAAGAAGAAGAAATTGAAAGATAACAATGGAATTCCTTTTTGTGCAAGTTTTTCCAAGTCCCATTTCCTTCAGAAATGAGTCCTATGAAACAAAGTTGAGATGTTGAATGATTTTAGCTGGCTCAAATGGTAACCTTTCATTTTAAGGTATGTTCTTCTAAATTACAAAAAGTGTCAATTGTTCTGTATGTGGATGGTTTGCTTTTTAAAGGGTCTCTGAAAAGTTTGATTTACTGTGCCAACACATATCCAGGAAAATGTTTCTCCTCAAAGGTTTTAAGTACTTATGTAACCACAATAACTGAAGTGGAAAAGTCTGTGGGGAGTCCTCACTGATGTAAGTCTGATTCAACATTACATCTAATAGCACTGCTTTAATTCCCCACAAAGTGGGAAAATGAAGAAAGGGAACATGTTGATGTCTATGACAGATAATAATAATTATAGCTTTTGGGTTAGCAGTATATTAAAGATTAGAGTTGTGTAATCATGTAAGTTGTGGACAGAAGAACTTGAATTCCCCGCTTTGATGTGCATTCCACAGTTCGTAGCGGAAATGTCCACCAGAGTGACTATAGTCGGATGTGATTTAGAACAGGAAGCGAAGTGGTTGTGTGTGGTGCCAAGAAATTATTGTGGTGTGTGAAATGTAGCTGAAGAATTCGATGTACGCAAAAAGTACAGAAGTTAAAATGAATTTTGTGTATATATCTTATACTCTTCAGATTGTTGTGCATTTTCGTGTGACTTAAAACCCGTAAAGAATACATTTGACAAGCTGAGAATTTCACATGGAAGAAGGTCGCGTGCTACTTTTTGGTATTGACCTAATTATTGTATCTCTCAATGCCTTCGTTGTTTAGACTCGCAGGCATTTCATGGCGGGCCATATGTAATTTTTAAAGTACTTGTTTAATGCAATGAAATGAAACTGTAAAGCTAAGTCATCTGTCGACATTGTCAAGGTCCTGATCATGTCAAATAAGAAACAGCAATCTTACAATAACAAAGCCACAGAACCTGGCGTCGCCCCTCCTCGGTACCAGCCTCCCCCACAAGTATCAGGTGTCTCTGGCATCCTGAAGCACTACCCTGCCCATTCACAGTCGCAGCATCCAACATTTATTTCAGCACCAGTTATAAAAGATGGTAAAAATTATCCTACTCAAGTTTCACATTTGGATGGAGTAAAACCATTTCAGCCAGAGCTTGGGAAGTACTATCCTCCTCCACCACCACCACCAGTGGCAAACGGGGATTCGAGTAAACCCATATATCCAGGACCTCCACAGTACCCTGCACCACCTTCGGTAATTCAGCCTCCTGTGCAACGGCGTCCAAATCCCACTGTTGGCCTTCCACAGAGACTTGGTGACGAGGAGTTGTTGAGGTTAGGTTCTGTCGAAATGCTGAAGTTTGTACGTAAGGCCGAGAGCGACACAGCAAGAGTTGCGTCTGAACAGGGTCAGGCCGCAAGGGAGGCAGCACGACGAATGCAAGGTTATGTAAGTGAGATCAGGATGTTAAAGGAAGCAAATCAGAGACTTGGTGATGATAATCAGGAACTGAGAGACCTCTGCTGCTTCCTGGATGATGACAGGCAAAAAGGACGTAAACTGGCACGAGAATGGCAGCGATTTGGACGGTACACTGCAAGTGTGATGAGACAGGAAGTGTCTGCATATCAGAGCAAACTGCGAGAACTGGACAACAAGCAGCAGGAACTCATAAAGGACAATCTTGAACTAAAGGTATTATATTTAGTGCTGTTCAAACTGATAGTTAATTTTATAATATAATCCACATTTTTTAGAAGGTTATAAATGTAGGTTTTAAGGTCAAACAGTGTCACTTTAAATCTGATAAATATAGGTTAAAGAAACCCACTGCATTGGTCTTCTGTTAAGTAGTGCTAGTTTGATATAATGGAGGAAATGTTTATTATGGTTTACATCATGCATTTCCATGTACAGAGTGGATGAAATGAACTTGCAATGGGGAGGTTATGTTTAGCTGTCCATTTATCTCTTGAACTACACAATGGATATTCATTCAGTTTTGTACCTGGAAACTATGCAGATTGTGAGAAAAATTTAATTTAATTTGCAACTTATGTACTAAACAGGAAGAAGATGAGTTATTCATATAAACTTTTAATTGGGTAACTTTAAAGGAATAGGCTGCATGAACCACTTGGGCATATATATCATGTACAAACAAACTTGCATTATAAAATTTGCCAATTTATATAGTGTTAAAATTAGAAGAGGCGTAATCATTCACATTGAACACAGTGGGTTTAGAGGGTTAAACAAACTTTGAACTGCATAATAAACATGTTATCTGACCTTAAATATGAACTCATGTAGTCATAGGGAACCATTTTGATTATGAGTTGTCCACCCTTTGAATTTGAAAGATGTAAAGTTCTTGTGTGTTGTCAGGAGCTTTGCTTATATTTGGATGAAGAGCGAAACCAGAGTACTGTGTGTCCATCATGTGGTAGTGGCTTGCGACCTGGTCCAAGGGATGATGGTGATGGCAGTAGTTCCAGTACCAATGCAGATGAACCTCCATTACCAGCACAATTCACTGCGGCTAATCCTCGTCGCACGGAGAGCAGAGAACGACTTCTGGAGGAGAGCATTCAGCGACAGCGCACAGTTTTTAATGGTACTGTCGTAATGCTATGTTTTAACTTCTGTTATTAAATTAGCCAGTGAATATAGTTACTGGGTTACAGGCATGAATACCAGGGTTAAGTCGTGTGATAGGACAATATTTAATTGGTCTTTGCCACAATATCCAGACAGGCTCTAGGGCCTACCTGGCCAGTGGGTGCCATGGTTCTTCTTGTGGGGCAGGGCATGGAGTTACTCACCTACACTTAATTCTAAGGTTAAGATCGTGTGGAACTGTACCTCCACTCTCCCAGCGTTCAACATTCTTCAGTTTGTATGGAAATTTTACAAGTACGTGTTGTTGTAGGATCAGTTGTCGTCTTTAAAATCAATGCGATGAAACATAGTTTTTTGGAGAGCTCACTTTATTGTATTACTGTTTTTCAGATCAAGTGATGCATTATGTGCGCAGTTTGGAACAGAGGGTGAAACAGCTGGAAGAGGAAAAGTTGGCCTTGCAGCAGAAATTGGGTCAAGTGCCAGGGGCAAATAGTTCAAGTGATCTTCGTTCTAATGGGAATTGGGAAAGTGATGTAAGAGACCAGATGATGTATTATCTGATTGCATTATTTTTAGGAATGTCATTTTTTATTGATAATATCGGAATGTTACATCAACCTGAGTATGTATAATTATTTTGGGCTCTCAGTATGTACATTGTCAGTGTAATTTTATTAATCTGTTGTACTTATGTTTGTGTGTTGCTCTCTCCCTGTCTACTTTCCAATAACTTTTAAACTATTTGTGCAATTTTCATTGAATTTTAAAAATGTGTGCCATTAGAGACACTGAAGAAAATCACAACGATGTTATCTGTTGAAAAATAATTTCAGAATTTTAACTACAGAACTATTTGCAAGAGTCAGATGTTTTGTTACGAGTCTTGAATAACCGTCTCATTTATGTGAATTCTTTTCTCGCCGTAATATTTAATGGTAACTTGCATTGTTTGTGGTAGAAAATTATAATATTTTCAACACATCTATTTCATCTGCTGATGGGGACAGAAGATTTCTGAAAAAAATAATTCTCTGTTTTATGTAGATGGTTGATTAGTTTTGTTGTTTACGGTAAAAACATTTTTGTTCAATTATTTCACCTTTATTTTAACACAGAGTTGCGGTAGTTACCGTCCTGAAGCTGTTGTACAAGCGTTGCAGGTGCTTGAAGTTCGTGAACAGCTAGAAAGAGGCTCGGGAACTCATGAGAATTGTTCTGGTGGCATGGAGACACTGGGGGCAGCAGGCCCTGGCCTTGATATGGCAGCTGTGGATCTGGATGATGGAGAGAAGGCTCTTGTACGGGAGATGTGTAACGTAAGACCGGAATTATGATAAATCTTTGCAGATTTTCATTTTAGAACATTCTGTGTATCACATCAGTTAAAAAAGTAAAAACATTTCCATATTTTGGGTAATATATTCAGTCATGATATTTTAGGTTCTCAACAGGAATGAAGATGTTGAAATTGGTCTTCTGGGTTGTAGCAGTGAGTGGACTTGTTGGTACATAAAATGACATGTTTTAGAATTGCTATTGCATATGGTTTTGTAGTCGGTGCTGCAATCAGTAGATGAGTTTCACGCTGTAAAAATATGTATTTTAAAATAAAATCTTGCTTAAATATTAATATTATGAACTGTGAAGAAATATGGCTGTAAAAGCTTTCCTCTTGTCGTTTTGTGCGTAATCTGAATTTGTTAAAATTTAGACTTTTGTGTCACTCTTGATCAGCAGTAAATCGCTTAACACTTATTTTGTATTTTTCAGGTTGTCTGGAGAAAGTTAGAGGAGGGTCCAGGTCAAAGACGATGAAAGGTTTGATACTTCTGAGTTGCTGCAGAGTTTATAATGGGAACCCGACAAACTCCAGAGATAAATTATTTGCTGATTAACACTGCTTGTTCTTATGGCAAAGCTAACTGTTGCAGATTTAATCACATTTTGCAGAAGAAAGCAGGAACTTTGAGAAATAATACAGATATTCCATTACATGCATTATGACTTTAAAACTAAAATAGCCTTTGATTGCATAACACCTTATGTTTAACGTACTTGGGTGTACACCTTCATTCACGCAATGTATACATACTTGTTACCGTGCTTAAGCAGCGCCCCCACCAAAGGCACGTAGGAAACACGGAGGTAATCTATGTCTAACGTCTTTCAAACCATTTCTTTTCTGTCCTGATATGTCAAGTTTGTGGAGGTTTGAACTGAGACTTTGTCTTCCGGAAAGTGCCTAACAGCATCTGCATTTTGGTTGATTTGTGCATAATAAGTCTGCTTTGAATTTGTAAGTCCTTGTCTGTGTCTTAGGTCCTATAGCATCTTGTATACTGCATAAGCTCACAAAGTAACTTTATAACTTTTAAAACATGTGAAAATATGAGTATAATTTCACAATAATACAGCCAGACCAATAAAGTCTACATTTTAATGTGGTTACCAGTTGCGATGCTGGAATTCTCACAGTCGGTTTATTTGTATTTTCTTTGTGGTTTCCAAGCAGCACACTTTGGGAGTAACAGTCCTCTGCTGTTTTGACATTGTATTAGGGTATTTCGTTATAAACAGGCTTTACCTACTATTTTAATGCTTTAACGCTTGGAGTTCTGCCATCTTTATTCAGGATAGTACATTCCAGGAAACGTCTTCACATACGATGGAATTTTCCATGTGTAATCAGTATGCTATTGTTAAATGAACTGAAGATGATAGTCATGTGGCTCTATTGCTGTTACTATTGCAGTACAAAACAATTAATTCAGACTAGAGTTGCATTAAATTTGCAGAAATACTGAATTGAAAATGGTTGTAAACAGTGAGACTGTCTTTTGTTATGTGGTTCTGCTTCCTGTTCTGGCCTCTTCCCTCCTCCATTTAGATTGTGACTAAGGAGCCAGCAGTCCTAATTGAGGATTTTTATTAATCCCTTGAGGAAGTTAGCAGAGTAGTATGGTAAATAGCTGACATTTTTTTTCCCAGCCTCTCTATACATTCATCACTACATAACTGTTGTTATTCATACCATGATATCAGACATTGGAGTTGAGTGGTTAGTACTTTTGCTTTCTGTTTGATAAGACTGGGGTTCAAGTCTTGGCCTGAATGAGGTTTTTATTATGGTTTTTCTCACTCCCAACAGGCAAATACTGGAGTCAATCTTGCAATAAACCACGTTCATTTTCATATCCTTTCTAATTCACTAATCTATTTTATCATTTAATTTTATGTGATCTGAGCAATTGGAAGCATTGTTAAATAAACCAAAAATGAGTGGATACCACGATGATAACCAAGGAGTAATATATGACTGTGTCTGGTATCAGTAATTTAATCTTCTGTTGAAGGATTGCATTTTATTCTTAATGAAGATGTTCATGTAGAATTATTTTATAATGCAGTATTAAGGATTTAATTTACATAGTATTCTTCAGGAGAAAATCTTGAAATGTAAAATTGTTTAATGCAAATTAAATCGGTTGACGGGGCGAAAGTACCTTTCTTTTTTTGGTACTTACAGAAACTTAATTCGTCAGTAATAAAGGTTCTTTTTAATTTTCATTCATTTTAACTCTGATGTTAAAGTGGGATATTGTTACTCAGAGAATGATGAATCATAAATGAATTGTTAATATATTTTAATTTGTAACATTATTAAGATTGTAGTTGTTTGTAAGTATACATATAAATTTCCTTTATAAAACATTATTTCTGAAGTATAATGGTTTGTATTTGATCTTAAAAGGCATGGCAGATTTTGTACATAAGTAAATGTATATGAAATAGATGACATACTATATAAAACTTCAAAGGAGTAAATTAATCTTATAATTGTTATATATGTATATTTTAATATGTTATTGAGCACACAGTTTTGATGGTGATATTTTAATTGCATATCAGTATATCACTTCTTGATGTTTTTCTGTTTAAAGTGGAAAACGGGACTTGTAAATGCTATCTTTATGTATTAGATACACTCTGTACATAATTATGTCAATATTATTGTAATGTAATGTGAACCACTATTATTTAATTCTTTGAAGCATATCACTATTCTAACCTTACTTAAAGTATTCTGATAAAATATTCCACACCCATCAATATATCAGATTATTATTGATACATACTAGTTTTTAATAAGTTGTCTATTCAAATTAATTTCCATGTTTGGATGAGCCTTCATCCAGTCTGTATTGTTTGTGAGTTACCTTTAGTCTGTTTTGTTTATTTCATTGACATGTTTGGACTCTATACACGTCCACTACCTTTTAGACCCTGTACTGTAGAAACATTTACCATAATATTATTTACCTACAGTTTTAAAATTTTCAGAAAAAATATGGGAATCACATGGTGTTGAACTGAGATTTTTTCAAAGGAACTTTGGTTCCTAAATTAAAATACAGAGAGTGATTCCACTTTCTTCTTTTGGCTTCTTCCTCTTCTGGTGTTAAAATTTGTCTCATGAATTGCATATTTTGGCCTCAGGATTGCAACAGAGTATATGTTATTTTTATATATATATAAATAATGTAAGTATTTAAGGGACCATAGCAGTCATCCATTTTGCAGTTTATGAGGTACCTGTAAATGCTGTCTAGTGTGTTCAGTATTTGACAGATCTGAAAACGAGCCTTTGGGGATATTGGACAGTCTAGTCTCAAACGTTGTCTGACATTTCAGAGGTGTGTATTGCCTCCATGATCGGTACACCCCACTGAATTGTTGGTCAGCTTCGAGACTACAAAGTGCAATATGCCAGAAGGCTGTTATCGTCATATTCACCGCTGTGAAAACCTGAAATCTCATGTGGCAAGTCTGTTGGATTTATTAAATATTTCCAACATATTTATGATATACTGTGGCTTCCAATGTCAGAGTTTTACTGATTTATACCTATGTTTAAGTGCTGTGTGGATTAAAACTATTTTAATAATGCTAGAATCTGAGGGTCATATGAGCTGCCATTTATATTCTTTATGAAACTCTGTTTGGTACAGTACATTATCTCATAAATGTACACAGTTGAATTGTGATGTGGTTTTGTAGAATGATGAAATTTACTTAAAGAAACTAAATGAGTCCATAGAAATCTGTCAAGACAGCTGACAGGTTAGAGTTCAAATTCAAGGACCTTAAAAACATAAATAGCAGACATGGCTGCTGCAAAATTAGCTTGTTAAATGCTTGTAATTTATCTGTTACTGAAAGTCTCATCATGTTGCTTGTGCTGTTAACTGTTTAACTTTATCGACCATACGTTGCGATCCAGCTGACTGTCACATTAGCATAACAACTAAACCATTAACCTCAGAGATAATGTTCAGCCAGGAGCCCCCTATTCCCGTGTAATAAAGGTTAAACTATTCATCATATCATTGGCTGATAACAATGGCTTGTCATGCTGCACAGTACAAGATTTTATTGAGGAAGATCAAGAAGTCTATTTGTCTTTATATGTAATCAACACAAATACGTCTGATTGACGGTTATGATATTGTATAATGCTATGTTTTGGTTATTAATGTTTGTTTTTAAAATAACTTTTCTTTGTTCCTTATTTCATGTAACTAACAAATGACTTTCTTTATCAAGTTTTTTATATTGATCTTGATGATTAGTGTTGTTCTATTTGAGAGGGATGTTTATACAAGTAATAATTTCTAAAGAATGTTACACTGCAGTATTTATGTTATATGTCCTATTGAAGTAGGTGTTGGTATTAGTGGAAGAGTAGTAAGCAGAATTCCCACCACTGTTTTTATGAATAATATATTGAATACAGGATTGTAATTATATGCATTTTTGTTATTTTTACATTTGTAACTGTGAATATTGTAAAGTACTCATTTAAGTTATTTTTGTAATCTCCAAAAGCATATTTATAAATAATAATTAACATGTATCTCTGTTAGTTATGTATTTTCTTTTGTTCAAAACTTGTAATATCTGAGCATATTTTGTTTCTTTAACTGAGAAAAGATTATGCAAGAGACTAGGCATAGTTGAAAGGAATATATTATAATAGATCTTGAGGAAACTTAATGAGAAAGTATAGACTTGTTTCAGTGCTCAAGATTAGTGAGCAGTGGTGGCCTCTTGTGGAAGGTCTAATGATCTTCAACTTCTGTGAAAGGTGGGTAATTTCTTGATTAACTGATTGACTTATCAGCTTCTCAAGTTGGGCTGTGCTACACATGTTTAGTTCAGTGTTGAAATCACAGTAGTTAAGTTATACATATGATCATTATGGAGTCCCTGCAGTTCACTTTGAATCTCTGCGTAGTGCATAATCTGCAAAAATGACTTGTCATGAGAAACTGTAACAATTTTATTAATCCTTTGAAGCATGAAATTTATCTAAACAGTCCGTAACAATATAGTTTCTACCTCAAAGAGAAGACAAAGTGTTGTCACGAAAAAAGATCATGGCCAATAACAAGCCATGCAAATGGATTAATATAATATGCAGCTTCTCGAGGTGTCTGGGCCATGTGCTTATTTTGAATTTGAATCAGCCGCTTTTGGGTACAATTTATTCACGTTACGAGAGTGATACTGTTTTGTTTTAACGTTTACGGTACATTTAACGTCCACCCTCACTGTTCAGTTTCGGGTATTCCACTGTAGAAAAAGGTACACCAATCATACAAACATCACAATTACTTGATTACCAAAGAAATCTATAACTCGTTTTAATTCAGTTGCCATGGTTATAGCTAAGGTTTTATTGTCGTCGTAGTGGAAGGTAGCCATATTATGGCAATACTAACGAAATAAACATGGCATCAGCAACGGGTAAGAGAGTTATAAGGTGTAAAATAAAATACTGATTATAAGTTGTTATTTGTTACAAGATCTGTGAACGTGTTATAGTCATTGTTTGTAATTGTGTTGCGATAATCAGTACTATTTTTGGGCTATGGTCAATACTGGCTCATAATGAAATTAGCCATTTCAGACGTAAATAAGGAGTAATTTTTTTATTTAATTTTGTTATGTATTAAAATATTTAGATCAACCAGCAACAGAAGAGATTATAGAACCCCAGCCCTCTGGAAGTAATGGCATGTCTGATGTATCCCATGTATGTACGGTTTTGGAATTGTCTGTATAAGATTTTAAGTACATGTAGGGAATCACGTTTTAGAAGCCTTGTGTATTTTATTTCAACTTACAGAAAGTAATTTCATGTGAGAAGGATCCTGCAATGGGAGATATTACAGCAAAGAAATCAAGGGTTGATTTACAGTCATTACCAACTAGACAATATTTGGATCAGACAGTTGTCCCTATTCTACTACAAGCTCTGTCAACTTTAGCAAAAGAAAGGTAATGTATTCAAGTGTGCAGTGTTTACTAAATTTTAAACTACACCATATTTCAGGAGTAGAACGGAAGATATAGAAAAGTGTTACTTATTAGGTTATGTTTGTTTAAAATCAAGAATGTGTGTTACATGATTCTGTAATATTAAACAGGTCTGATTTCATAATTAGGTATTTCTGGACAAAGACTTTTCACCACAGTCTGGCATTCATATGTCTCTCCATTAGAAATATTTCTTATATCAGAAACATCTGGTATTTTCTGTTGTTTCCACTACCATTTAATTTTAAGATCAAAATTTAATTGAATTCAGAATATTGTTTTTTTTCAGGCCACCAGATCCCATCAACTTTCTAGCTGGATATTTACTCAAAAATAAAACACAGTATGAACAGGGAACAGGCGTGTCTCCAGCTCCAAGCCAGTGAAATTTGCAAAGAAACTCATCTTCCATTCTCAGACATTGTTGAATTGTATGCTTTGATGTTATTTGAAGGTGTATGAATCTTCATGTGTTCAGTTAATTAACTCAGATTATTTATAAATCTTTTCTCTTTTTCTATTCAGACTCATGAGAATAAACAGTGACATGGAGCTCATTATTTATAGTGTGATATAATGAATATTAATAGAACGTTCTTTATTTGGTATCTGAAGAGTGCGAATTCAATTATTAGATTATTTCATTAGTCAGTAATTTGTTATTAGACAACGTGCCATGTTTGAGGCATCATTTAATCTTCAACAGTTGCCTTCATATCTGTGTTCAACAAATTCAGTCTCTGAAGCCAGTAATTAAGTGCCCACTGAGCCAGTACCAGTACCAGTGAATAAATGTAATTTATCCCTGCAGCCTGAGATTTGCAGTTTTATAAAAGCGATTATCTGTCCGTTGCATTCCGTATGATGTTCATTTATTAATTCAAGCCTGTACATAAGTTGTCCCAACTTCTTTACATTGTTGTGTCTGTGGTTATGAATCACACTCTAAAATCTTCTGCATCACTCAGAACATCGTCAGCCTTACTGTTACTCAGAATTTTCTTTACTGTAACATCATCATCATCATCATCTCTGTCTAATTCACTGCCTGGGCCATAAACTGCAATGTTTACATTAACAGGATGTACTCTAAGTCTTAAAACTTTTCGAGTGCATTGATTTTATGAGATTTTTTCCTCGAGTGATCAGTATTCATGGCTGACTGCCTGAGAACATTTTATAAAATGTTGATTCCTTCCCATCTTATCCCATGGGAAGTTCATGGTTAACCATTTTTGTTACTACTGTGTTTCCAGTTTAATTGTGGTAAAACTAAGAAAAGCCTTGGGTGTAATTTTGCTTGACATTTAACAGCTGAAACCAAGGGGACTTCGGTGTTTGAAGATCTTGTGCTCCAAGTAATAGGGAAATGATCCGAGAGATGGCAGAGCAACAAAAGTTTTTCTCGGAGATTGCTGACAGGGAATGCGGACATGGGTTGAGACCACTGGGATAGATTTTGAGGTGTGTGTTCATAATTTGGCTGCCAGCTTGAAGGGTTAATTAAACTGTGTAACATAAAAATGTTAATATTTTTGGCACTGCTGGTATCAACATATTATGAGCATTTTATAGAATTCCACAAAAGCGTCAATGCAACGAATGTCTGTCTCGATCCGACGTTTTTATGTGGAAGCGGTAAGAGGCACAGTAATGTCATATAAACTATAGGTCTTGTTTGTTTTTTATGCCTTTTCTGTATTTGTGTTTAATTATGGTCTTATTATGATGGTAATTATTGAATTACAAAAAAAAAATGTTATTAAAATTAATAGGGAATGGTTTCTTTCATATATTCATTCCTCTTCTCTTTCCTTTATCCATTCTTTGTATCTATCACCTTCCTTTCAGAAGATGCCACGTCTAAGTTCTCAGATGTTTTGCATCCAGAAGGTAGGTGTTTATAAAGTGCTTTTACAAAGCTTCCAAATTTTTTATAGTATCAGTGTTAACCAGGTTCTGTCATTTACTGAGTTTTACTTTTGGGATGTGTGTTTTTTTGTGCAACAAAAGAGATCTCATCTGGGATTACTTGCATTAATTTTTATTATTGTATTCTTATATTGTCAGTGGAAACTGCTGGTATTATTTCTTGTTATTCAGGCCATTTCTTCCGTGATTTAAAGATACTAAAATAAAAGGATTAGATGGGCATACCATGTAGCATACATGGAAGGGATGAAAAATGCATCAGAAACGTCGAAGTGAAAGAGACCTAGGCATTAATGTGAGGTTAGTGTTTCAACAGATCTTTAAAGAAACAGGATTTGAGGATGCAGACTGGATTCATCTGGCTCAGGATAAGTACCAGTGGTGGCCTCTTGTAAGAATGGTAATGAAATGTCTGGTTTTATAAAAGATGAGGAATCTGTTGACTAGGTGAGCGACTGTTGGCTTCCCAAGAAGGACTCTGCTACAAGGAGTTTGTGAATTATCAGAAGGTATGGAAATATGCAAAGGAAAATATTTTAACTTTAAGGAAAATGGTATGGGAAAGGTTAAGTTGTGTTTTAACTGTGCAGAGGCCACTGGAAAAAATATAGCGATGAGTAAGGCGAATAGCTGTAATGAAAATCATGCACGGTCTAACTTCAACGCAATGAGAAAAGTCCGTAGCAGAATTTACATAATAAGAAAGTTTAAGACTAAAAATGAGACAACATTTACATAACCGTTCTCTGCTTCTTACCAGCCGATGTTACAGGGTTGTCCGGGAATATGGCAAGAAGCTTCAGACTTTATATATCCTTCCTGATATGACAAACAAAAATAAAAGGAGTACAGTGTAATGAAGACTGGAAGTTTAGAGAGTGTGGGAAAGTAGGGCTTTGGTTTTTCTCATCTTTGTAGTGCTGTCATTGCACTTAATGGCAACAATTTTCTAACATATTAAAATTAGCAGTAAACTGCACAGCTTTAGTTCAATTGTAAACTGCTGATCTTCTGGATGGAAATTCTGTGTCAAGTAAGGATAAAAATCAGCTCTGAAGATAGAGGCAGTATGATCCTTCGAAACAATGGTGTCTTTCTACAAGTTCATATGGCGACCAACGTCGACATTTTCACCGGTGTGAGAACCTCAAATCTTATGCAGTTGTAAACTGTTCTTTGTGTAGCGTTGAATGATTAATAAATAACCTGGAAAGATGTAGAAGGAAGCC
>NW_019059811.1:393082-411233 GCF_000696155.1 Zootermopsis nevadensis
GGCTGTGAAAAACCACGACAGACAGGATTGCCGGTTTCGGGCCGATTTGAACCCGGGACATACCGAATACAAATCAGAAGTTCCCAGATTATTGGGACGCGATGATTAGTTGGTAATAATGTGCAATAGTATGCCTGATCATATCCCTGTATGTTTACTTCTTTTCCACCAGATTGTTAATGAATGTAAATTATGTTTACTTCTTTTCCACCAGATTGTTAATGAATGTAAATGTTTATATTTTGTTTTTGCCATTAAATTAGCCTGCCAGCCACACTGGCAGTAATACTGGTTAAATGTTGCCACTAACTTTGATCGCTCTCCTGTTATATGAGTTTGGTTCAGGTGAAGACCTAGAACACTGTGTATAATCGAATCTATAGAAATTAGGTTATCATACACTACTGATGTTTGATGCTTCCTTGGATGAGCACATTCGCTCCAAAGTGGGAAACCATGACGACGCGTCATAATGACGGTGTGGCAAAACGTCAAATGATACATTCGACAATCTTTGATTACCTGCTGTAGAGCAATGAAATTCACTTCGAATTTTTTATTTTGCGTCTTGTTGTAGTACGCGTCATCAAAAACCTGGAATTCTTTGAACGCTTGGAAAAGGAATATCCTGTACTCTGACATGCTACTCAAGAGAGCTTCAAATACGGACACAAAAGTATTGAAGGAATTTTTAGGCTCTTAAGAAGAAAATATTTCAAAATACAGAAGTAGTTTAGCAATACCGCGCTAAGTTTATGTGCTGTGTTTTAACACAAACACTTCTGAAAAATTGTGTCTTTAAGATTCTTTGATTCGCAAAGTTTAACTTCGATTTTATGTAAGCTCTAGGCTCGAAAGTAGGAAATTTTACGTAATTCGCTCGTCTGTGTTCACTCAGAAACAGTAAACTTCAGAATTCCTATGCAGAAGAGTTTCGCTGCTCTAAGGGTTGTAGAGTCGTATGAAACTTGGGGAGCTAGTTCCATATCGCCACCACGTGATAAATCAGCTAGCAACCTCTCTTTTCTCGCAGAAAATTACTCTGACGTCATTATGTTGGACATTCTCTGAGAAGTTTACAGCCGCTTAGCTGGATTCTCTCTTTTACGACCCGAAGATTAGTCACCATGTTTTAAAGGGTCCGACTTTGGATCCAGTTTCTCAGCTGAGTCCAGTCTGCATCTTCGCGATCTATTTCTTTAAAATCCACTTTAATAATATTATCTCAACTATGACTGTCGCAATCAGCCCCCTTCCTTCAGTTTTTGGCTAAAACTTTAACTGAATTTTTCATTGTTTCATTCATGCTACACGTTGTACCCATCTGAGACTCATTTGTTAAAGAAAGCAACTGATTAAACTCTTTATTTTTAATTATTTTCAGGTCCAAATATTCTTAGCACGGCGTTCTGGATTAGGCTGCAGTTTGATTATAACACTAAGCTTCATATGTCAGCACAAAATACGAAGGTGTTACATGAATAATGCGTGCAGTCGCATCTGGTGACCCAATTGCTAGAGAATAGGGATTATATTAAAAGAAGAGCCACGGTGGTCTAGCGGTTAGAACGCTGGCCTTGTAATCCTGGGGTCTCGGGTTCGATTCCCGGCGGTGCCCGAATTTATAACTTGTGTTGTTGGGCAAGGCCGTGGTCTAGGCAACACGGAGTTTTCCTCCGGGGGCTTCCCCGGTTTCTCCGTGGCATCCCAACAATTACTCCATTCACACACAGAAGAAGGCAATGGCAAACCACTTCTGGATCATCTGCCAAGAACGTATATGAACAGGTCCCAGTCCGAGAAAAGGATGGAAGGATCCTGTTCATATGGACCTGTCATCAGACAGAACACTAAATAAATAAATATAATTAAAAGGAGGTGAAACAGAGAGAAAAGAACGGCACAGAAATATCAACTGAACATAAAGGACATGAATGCATGTAAGATGTCTGTTATACAAACTAATTCCTACAGTGACAGCATTTGTACTAAATGGAGTTGGTGCTCAGTATTTTGAACGTCCTATAACCGACTGATATGAGAGAGAGATTGAATATATATACGCCACGAGATAGTTGAAGGATGACATCGGAAGTCTCAGCTCTCAACAGCAACAAGAATGGATTTTCTAAGTGTCTGTCTGTCTGTCGGATATCGACTTGCAAAGAATTCCTTGAGATAGGAGTTCTGTTGATGTGGTAGGCAGACAGAAACCACAAGACTCGATGTTAGAGGCTTTTAACTTAGCACCGCTTGCTTTCACTTCGTGTGTTAGACTATAAATTACCTTCCCGACGCATCTGAAAGACCGAAACAAGCGTGAACCCGTGTTTGCTGATCCGTGGTTTTGGAAACGATTTCAGTTTGATCTTGATTATGGAATCGTACCTCTGTACGGAACGTGCATTCGGGAATTTCGGCTTCGATACTAGTCTCAGCTGAGATTTCTTCGTAAGTTTATTCAGTTTCTTCCGACAAATTCTGAGGCAGTGTCTTAAATTGCCGCATCAGATTCCTTACCTATCCCTTTCGATTCATTAGTCACAATTCTACAATTCCACTCAGAAGGCCTGTAACCAATGCAATTTCAAAAGTTACGTTAAATAAATAAATATACACTTGATTTCTTGCTTCAAGCGACTGTGATTTTCATATGAGGCATTCCTATCAAATGTATGGCATATTTTAGTTTCCCACTTGTCATGGGTCTACCACGTTTGCCTTTTCCTACAGGAGTCAGTTCTGCATTGTGTTTGGCCGTGCTGTTTCAGACAGTTTTCTGTGTCTATTCCATTTGACTTTTTCTCCCAACAGCTTCTCCCTCTGCTGTGATAAACTGCCCAATATTTATAAGCCTAATTATTAACGTTTGGATATCTTGGCTTCATCTCCAGCGTATACTTCGGGACTTAAGAAGAGGTTAATCCGAAAACCAGACCCTCTGCAATTTCAAAATAAATTCCTTTATTCTGCGTGTAGGATATTTTATTTGCCGAAAATGGTTACCAAAATTATGTCCTTGCTGGGAATATTACGGTTTTTATAAAGTACGAAATAAAAGCTGGTCACTGTTATGTCCTCATTCAGAGACTACGATGTAGTATAAAGTACTTTTATGTTTTTCCCTTTATTTCACACTCGTTTCTCATATTGCGGAGTCCGCGAAACGAGTATTGCATCTTCTGTCGTCAGGAATGTACTGTAAGTAGTCGGATAATTTGATGTGGTATATGATATATAGCTCTGTCTTATCTCATTTCACCAGAAGGTTCAGCGTATGTAAACACACCACAATTTTGACAAGTGCAATAAATAGTACAATCAATAACAATAAATTATCGCCATAGAATTCCACCGTTGTCATGTTAACAGTAATGCTGTGGGTGACAAATAGGAACATTTATTAGGAAACCAACAGGGAGAGTTTATAGAGATCCCAGTAGTGTGAGGTGGACACTAAAGCAAGGAGACATAAAAGCCACAGGATATTGGCCGTTACAATTCAGATAATTAGTAAACACTTCCTGATACCTGCCCCAGACGTCATTCCGACGTAGTAAATGTAAAAGCGAAGTATATTTTTACAAGTATTTTCGTGTGTGATATATCTGTTTTCAAAGAAAGAGGAAAATGGGATTTAAACTATTTAACGCTACGATGGAAAGAATAAACCGGAAGTTAATCATAAAATAACCTGGTTCAATATTCATTGCATCCTGTTCGTTAAATTTTTTGTTACAGGAAACGTCGTACTTCGTGGAAGTTAGCTGATAAAGAATATTCTTGTCACATTGCTAACATACTACTGGAAAAAGTAAGAAATAAATAAAAAGACTAAGAAAGAAACAAATGAAAAAGAGGAAATATATAAAGACGGGAAGCAAGAAATACAGATGATGAAAACTCGTTCGGTATTCGAGTTGCGCTGATTTTCGACTTGTGATTTGGATTATAAATGCGTAAATGTGTGGGGTAAATTCTCAGAAGTATGATCCTGTATATACGTAATTGGGTCAAACGGAAATCAAAAACTGATTCATGTTCTAGTCTTTCTGTACTGCTGAGCGCGTTATTAAGGCCATTTTGCTGATTATGTATGGTTCAGTGGGAAGTATGTATAAGAACATTGTCATGGCCAATTTTAAGATACTCTATTTTCGTTGTGCTGGGGTTGAAAGACTCAGTCATTTGTCTTTATAAAGAGCTGTTCGGGCGGAAGTAGATTGGGGGGGGGGGGCGGGGGGATATACGTAATTGGGTCAAACGGAAATCAAAAACTGATTCATGTTCTAGTCTTTCTGTACTGCTGAGCGCGTTATTAAGGCCATTTTGCTGATTATGTATGGTTCAGTGGGAAGTATGTATAAGAACATTGTCATGGCCAATTTTAAGATACTCTATTTTCGTTGTGCTGGGGTTGAAAGACTCAGTCATTTGTCTTTATAAAGAGCTGTTCGGGCGGAAGTAGATTGGGGGGGGGGGGCAGTGTGACATTACCTGGACACGCTATTCGTGTTTCATTTTTTTATGACTATTCAGTTGTTTTGAAGCATTACATCAGTTCCCGTTGATTTAGAGTGACATCTTTAGTTGGAGTTTAAGTACTAAATAGTATTTTCTGGCGCTCGAAGTCAGGCAGAGTTGCGTTGTGTTTGTGCGGAGTGTATGTGTGTTTTGCTTTTCTGTGTAAAGTGTTTTCTGGGTGAAACAGGATTTGCACCGTAAGTTTTTTGACAACAAAGATTATTTTAATATACATGTGGCAAAACGAATTATGAGCTTTACATTACGGTGACCAAAAATGGAGTCTCGACACGTCGCCTGACTCGTCATAAAATTAATAAACTCGGATTGTGTCGCTTCATGGCCGCAGTATTATTACATCTGAAATTAAATTAAACAAAACTAACATAATTTAATTGTTCATAAAATTAGAAATTATTAAAGAAATGAGAAATAATCCAAGTTATGAACAAGTGAGCCGAGTCAGCACAACTTATGGGGACTAGGTTATGGGCTGGACTTCCAAGAATCGAATCTCGGCGGAGCCAGGGAGTTTTAATCTCGATACCTCGACTGAATCGACCTTGAAGCCCAGCCTCCTTTGCCGTAGCTACCGCATATTACTTTTTCTATAGTAAAGTGGCCAAAGCAAAGAAGCTAACCACAAATAGTGCTGAAGAGTGCTTAGGTGTAATACATACTTAGGCGGAGGGACAATTTTACTCTTATGCATTAGTAATTAACTATATTGGTTTTGTATAACAAATGCATGTTGGTTAAACATTGCAATCAGTTCAAAATATCTTTCGAGCAAATGGGCCATGCGTAACTGGTCACCGTAATATAAAGTTGTGCCAAAATTCTGGGTTTCTTTTCTAATAATTATAAGAAAAGTGAAACTGTTTAATGACATAATTTGTGTCTTGTAACATTCAAATCTGCAATGAAAAACAAAAGGAAATTAATTATGCAAGGGCCTCAGAGACATTAAAATTTTTCTAAAGTAGCAGTACAATAATAGTCGTGCAAAAGCCTTAAGCCTTTAAAAGATTTTCTTCTAAATCGTTTTGTATCTATTTCTCAGGTGCGTTTAAGTCTCAATACATCTTGACATAATCTGTATTTAAACTTAGTTTAACATTTTAATAATATATGATGACGAATACAAATTATAAAGCTGCTCTGAAAATATGTGAGTATAGGATGTTAAATTACACCCATGATGAAACAGATGTGTTTCCATCAAGTACGAAGTTTCCCTTTTGACTGATTCGACTCTGCAGGTGTATCGAGCGAAGCGTCTCAGAGACAAGCTTGAAGCAAGAGAAGTCAGTCCCTTGCCAGGCAAGCAAAGCGAAGGCTACGTTACCACTAACTGCAAAACAATGAATCTGATGTATGTTTATTAGTTTCTATGCGTTGCGTGCATAAGTTGGGTAAAGTGGGTGCGTTCTAATGACGTCGTCTTTCCACCCGCGTGTTTCTCCTCCGATCAAATTCAGTACTTGGCCCGAACATCACGATTGATTGTATTGCATTCAGGAGACCCCAGGTTCATATCTCGATCTGAAGACCGGCCATCCTGATGTGAGCTGTTTGCGGTATTCTTCAGTTCGTCCGGGTTAATTGCGGGATAGTACCTCAAATTAAGCCACTACCGTTTCCTTCCACATCATTTCCAATTAATTGTTCACTAATTATCCTGTAATTTAACGCTATTGTAGTCTCCGTAATTGGCAGTATTGGCCTTGAAGAGGTTAAGGCAGAGATGGAGCTGAAGCTAGGAGCAGTTTGACGGACGTGTATAATGATAATGGTGATATTGTGGCTTATATCTATATTCGTGCGTAAGGTCTCTTTTATCTCTTTATTTTATGTTTTCTCTGTCTTTTATCTGAGCACCAGTTACTCGACTTTGCAGTGAAACTCGTGTTTATGGACCCTTAAGAGGCCCTTAGTGTAATTTACACAATTCTGTTGCTGACAGTTTTGGTTAGGAATGATCTCGGCCGAACCGTTCTAGATGCTCAGCTCTGCTGCTCCCTGAAGTTGAGGGTTTTTCTTCTATCGTTATTATCCTTCCTTCTATCCTTAGGTCTTCCGAATGGTCTTTTCCTTCGAGGTTTTCTAGATTTAGGTATATTATTTATGAACCAATTTAGTGAACTTGTCAACAACGATGAAGAAAGGGAATCTGTCTCGGTGGAAAAGTACATTATCTTCAATAAATGAACATCGATGTCAATGCGTTATAAAAGAAACAAAGAGCTTAACTTAAAGATATGTGTACTCCACGTAGAAACATTCTTTGTGAGATTTGAGGTTTTCGCGGCAATAAACTATGGTGACGGTGTGTTTAACCGAAACGTCGATACCTACGCACGAGTCCGCACGGCGTCACAACGCAGAAGACCGACAACATTAACTTTTTCGGCCTCCTCTCTGTTGCAGTCTTTTGATCTCTTACTTTCTCGCAATCACGTAAGTGTTGTGAGATCGCTAGAGACTGACAGATGTAACAATCTTCCCGCATCTGCAGTGGATAATACATTCATATGAATGGGGATTATGTTATGGATTCCAAATTTATGGATTAATATTCTGTCTTGCCGGGGTTTGCCTTTTATCATGCAAAGCAGATGCACGATTTCTCGCTGGCATCTGCACACTGTGCATGGACGGATGACGTCTCGTCCCGATCTTAACCACACAGGACTAATAATGTAACAACGTAATAACGAAGAGAGAACCCCTAAAACCCTGAATCTCTCTCTCTCTGACTCATCGCCCTGATGATGGAAGCAGCAAGGACCTCTGAAACGTCGGTAAACTTCTACCAGTCTACAAGGCGCTACAACCTAGAAGACAACCATGTTCGTGTTCACAGCCGACAAAACCTCAAATCCCACTTTGTGAATATCAACCCTGCATGGTGCTTCAGATCTTTTGTTACGAGGGTGGACTTCATGGCACAGCGACTTGAAACTGAGCATCAGGGAAAAGGGTTGTAACGCAGCGTCGGGGTGAGGGGGTGGTGGTGTCAGAATCAGGAACGGTTCGGGCTCAGTATTGAAATGAGGATAGAGACAATTTCCGAAACAGGAGTACTTGTTCCGGATGTAAGACTTTCTGTATCAGTAGATCACCTTCATGACAAAGAGAAATAGTTAGATGGATGGATTAGACTATTTCACAGGCCTGTACCCTCGTGTACAGTCTAGCTTTTTCAAATGATCTATAGGCTGTTAGGCTACTTAATATATCTTAGATTTAAATTTCTGTGCTGTGTGAGATTCTTTTATCTCCCCAGTTTTCTCGATATGTGTTTTGTCTGTTTGGATGCTAGTCGAAAATAATAGGATTTTAGACGCGCAAGCAAGAAGTTGCAAGAATGGACCACTTTTCTGCAATTCGTATGTTTTTCCATAGATAACAAATTGACATTCCTTAAAGGAATGTGGTATGCGGGTTGTAATAAAATTCATCGACACATTGTGCTTGTAAGAAACATGACGAAGAAAATATATCGTCTATCTGCAGGGTGTCCGAAAACATGTATACTTAATGGTTGCATGTATACATTTTTTGGGAACATTCTGTATGTTTCAGTAAGGCTCTAGCATATTTACTCAAAACTTGGGACTATATGAATGGGCTATTCCAGCATTTACCTGGTAGGGTTGAGATTAATTACAAAGGTCCTCAAGACAGCCTTATCGGCCAGAAGAATGGCGTGCGTCTGTAGACTGTATTCTAATCTCGTAGAACACAGACCTAGAATGGGATCGATGTGGAGGGGCACCGGGTACCTAGAACAGAGGGCAGCAGGGTTATTGATGCGAGTGAGCGACACATTCTTAGCGTCACAAAAAGTCAGCCACCCCCTTCTCAAGGACATTAATGGCCTCTTCCACATGAAATCCCGAAAATGGAAAAGAAATGCAAAAGCTTTATGCATTCTATGGACAATATAGACGGTCAGAAAAAGAATATAGAAGGGATTTTAGAATAGAAACGTGTTGGCCTATCTTCACTCATCCATTTTCAGTATAAATTTTTCTTTTTTCCTTGTGTTTGGATTTTGATGTCCATTAATTCTGGTCCTGGGCTTTTAGGGACGCTGTCAGTCTTGGATAGTTGATTGGGCCACTGTGAATGAACAAACAGTGATCTTGGAATATTTTAGGATTTTCAGTCGACTGCCCTGTAGAAAGGGAGGGGAAACGCGTAGGAATGAATAAATTATTACAGAAGGAAGGAGCATAAAGCATGAAATAAAGTAATTAAATGCACACGTAATGATTAAATAAGTTAAAATAAATCTAATTATATTATATGGCAGCGAGTGGCCTGTTCCAATACCCCTTCCTATGCTACTGATTACTTCAAATCGACAATACTGGTTAGGTATAATCCAGTGAATTGTTTGTAAAAAGAAAGCCCTTTAACCCAACTTTCTCCATTACTGTGCAGATTAAGCCAGAACCTTGTTTGAGGGCAGTGCTGAAGTGTAGGCCACTAGACGCGGTAGAATCGGATCCTGTAGCCTGCCCCTACCATTTTCGCAGTGCTGAAGTGTAGGTCACTAGACGCGGTAGAATGGGATCCTGTAGCCTGCCCCTACCATTTTGGAAGTTTAGGCCCAGAGGCTTATAAACGTGATCGAAATTTCAGTGGTGCATACATGTTTCCCAGTCACTTATTAATGCTAGTGTGTAACACGTGACATAAAACCACCTTTACTGTAATGGTTGTGGTAATTTACCGTGAAAAGCGGATCACGGAAGAGCTGAAATGTGTTTACATACCGAACCATCGGAACGGAATTCTGTATCGTAGTACAGGTAGAGTGACTACCACCACTTGAGACCATTTGTGCGTGGAACATGGAGTTATAGACTGTTTGCCTTTCTATTTATTCCGTTTTGTAGGTAGCGTTCTATTGACTGGCCGATCCCCATCCAAGTCGTTCGCCAAATGTGTAACGCGAGGTTTCGTTATCAGGTTTATCCGAATTTAGAAAGGAAGGGTACAAATTTAAATGTTATTGCTGTTCTATGCTAGCCTGCAGCGGTCGGTGGACCACTGGTTGAGAAACATTGTTATTTGACGTAGACGCTCGCTTCCTATCTTTATTTGCAGTAAACCTAACAGATTTCACAACCAACTTGATAAGCAGCAAACATAATTTTGGTGGAAGCCTTGGCTTGTTGGCGGTTTGTAGTCTGTGCACTTCCGACTTACCTACCTTTTGTTATCTCGATGTCGCGGATGTGTCTGGATGGAAAGAACGGGGCAGGAGAGGAAATTGTGTGAAAGAACATTTTGGCTTCACGGTTGCGTTGGTGAAAAGAATCATGAACGTTGAATCCAACATTAAATGAAATGGAAACATCTCTAACCTTAGCTGAGGCTGTAAAAGAATTTTCGATAAGAAGCACACAAAGAAATGGAGAATCCACTTCACTGTACCTGAATTTATCTCTGGAAATAAAATTGTTTTGCGCTCGAGCAGAAATGTCATGCGTTGTGACGTACGCTTATAGTTTGGGAGATTTTCGATGTGGTCACGGCCGATTAATTAAACTTAAATTACTTTGTACCTTTGGACTTTAGGTTCTCACGGCAGCGAGTAGGAAGATGACTGTCTTCTGGAATCTTGACTCATCGTCCTGATGATGTAACAGTAAGCACCTTTGAAACATCGGTAAATTTCTACGAGACGACACGATTAAGGAGTTCATAAGACAGCCATCTTCGTTACGTCGCACAGGCCTACTTCCATTTTTTTTAAAGTTTATGTGATACGGCGTTTTGGGCCTGGACTGCTCTCCTGTGATTGGAAGATTGCTTGTCGTACTGACTTCCTCTAACAGAGGCAGCAGTGGATTGGAATAAGAAATATTTAAGAACAGTCTTGTATACATTAATAAATACAAGTCGAAAATGAACTAGTTTTTCCCGTGAGACCTTACACTTAGTAACTCTAAGGAGTGGAATAATTCTAGACATGCTGACAGTTTTGCTGGTGGTTAAGAAATTCTTCGCTGTATGCAACCAGGAATTTATCTGTTTGCAAGAGCCTGACGCTGATCCCTTCTCAGTCAATTTTCTTGAGATAATTTTAATATTACTTGGCCATCTACACCTAGGTCTCCGAAGTAGTTTGTTTCCTCCGTGTTTACGGATCAAATGTTCATTTGCGTAATTTCCTTCGGAACGAAAATTCCACCCTGCAGTCAGCCCGCTCCTCGTAACTACCTTCACCTGCAGGTTGTTTCCGGGCGATGTAGCTGTTTACAATCCTACACGTCAATCTACGGAGAACGTTTCTCGATTTTATGGCGTTTTTCATGAGTTTAGACTTGCTAAGTTCTTGTTTGAATAAAGCTCTTCCATGATCAAACAGTCGGAACACTGGCTACCCTAAATCCATGTTAAGGCCCTTATCTCTGGGGTAGAGGATGCGTGACTTGGAATTCCGATTTAACTGAAAATTCTCTGAAGCCAAAAACATACAGAATGTCCGATGACTTAATGCCAATAGTTAGGATTTTATTTCTGAGACCATTCCCCGTCAGAAATTTCACATGAACACAGATCCTATTCTTAAATGATACTGAACTATGGATATTTGAAGTTCGAGATGATCGGAACTTTACATAGAGCATCAGAGTCATTAATGAGTCTTGTAGTATCGAAAATTTTAGTATATAATTTCTTTATTTGCGCGTATACACAATTATTTTTCATGTAACCCCCATACATGGAAATCTAGGGGGAGTGAGGTCTGGTGGCCGCAGTGGCCTGTTCTGCGGACCACCACGACCATGCCATCTGTCAGCGATCTGCTCGTTCAGGTACTCGGTTACTTGTCGACTGAATTGTGTGGGGTGCTCGTTACAGTGGACATACACCCACACCTCTAATCGCGTTTTATGTATTTCGAATCATCTTCCGTTTCTCTTCATAGTGCCTTAGCCGTTGGACTCATAATGCATTTATAATTGGGAATGGGCTCGCGAATAAAGTCCTGAAGTACTGATATAAAGTCACCGGACACTCTGTATATAGAGTCCCTTGGGAAGCCATTCTTCTCCCAGCAGACAACTTCATTATGTTCCTGAAGGGAGACATACGCATTCATATCACACGTCCGTTCTGTATCCACGGCACGGAAGGAATAATGTCGTTTGAACTTAACGATCGCTCACAAGTGTCTTCAGCTCAGTCGTAATCGGTTTGATGATTTAAATAAAGCTTTGAAACTTATTGTATTTCGTGACTCGTAGTAATCAATTATAACCATTTGAATAATAGTCTTGAATACTAGCAATTGATCCATTGAATCGGTTGATGCTCTGGAGTTGTCGGTTCGAATCCGAGCATCATCACTAAATACTAAAACGTTCATAAATTTCTACGAACTATGAGGCCCCAAAGTCCCAGAATACTGTCATTTACTCTGTATAATTCCTTATATGGGTGATCAGACTGTCGGAAAACTCACGCAACAATTATCATTGAATAAGGGAAAACGAATTCGGTGCGCCGAGCGGAATTCGAACCCACCTCAGTAAAGATCTGATCAATTAAGGACTGCGTTTTCAGTTAATAGAATTTTTATGTCCTGATGAAACTGTTGTCTTTAACAGCCTTGTACAAGAACTTTGGGAATAAATTAGTGAAATAATTCCGGCGTCTTTTAAGAGACAGCCACCACCGACTTTTCAAGTTTTTATGGAAGGCAATTACAAATATTTACGCTGGGATCTTATCCATTACACTTTGAGATTGGGCCCCAACTCATAAAATGCTAATCGTCTTAATTTACAGCTGTAGCGGTTGAGTTTTAAAATGTAAATAAATGCTAAGGTGTCCGAGTTAACGAGTAGCGCTGCTGTGAAGTTCTTCCTAGCTCAACTTCAAGGGTGTTGCAGTATACACCAGCCCAATGTAGATATATTAAAGAATCAGCATTGGCCGCAGGTTTCAACCAAAAATTGAGTTTTGAACTTCACTTCAAGAGAGTGAAAGAAGTTATATTTAGGCTTGATACATTTATATTGAACCGAACTATTATTACAGATAAACTTTTACGTACATGTGGCTGAAACTTGTCCCTAAACTTATAGGAAGAACAAATATTGATGTTATTTGAGATCAACGTATTGAGAAGAATGTTCGGACCTAAGGGAGAGAAGCAAAGAATGGAAATCTACAAAATAAGGAGCTTAATAATTTTTGCTCTTTAAAAATACGCGGATAGTGAAAGCGCGTGTAACGAGAGCCATCTCTATTTGTGTTGTATTGATTATTTTTACCGACTCGTACATAATAAAAAAGACTTAAGTTGTGTTACTTAACTTTGACTTTATGCGTGTTTTATTAAATTTGTAATGGATGTCTGCTTTATGAATTCTCGTAGAGTCGGGTAAAGTTAAATTCGCCTGGTTTGCCCTTCATAAATTTAAACATTTATTCAGCGTCCTTCCGTGTCTGATTTATTCGGTTACGCTAAAACATGGAGTTGAATCGAGCAAGGCAAGACAATTTATGTTCCAGAAGAAGAAGAAGAAGAATTTTTTTAAACTCTTTTGAGCTGAGCGAACAGCAGTAATGTTGTGTAATGAGCATACAGAATTCCTTCCATTTCACGAATTCTTGTAGAGCCTACCGAGAAGACAGCTTTTCGTCGCAGGGACTGGCGTAGCAATTTGCGAGCGGAATAAAATCAAGGAAAGGGAGAGAGAAACTAAGGGAACGGATAATTAATTAGGCCCATGAGTAAATGGGACGTAAAATGACTGAAGGTTGTATCTGAAGTGTGTTTACGACTCTTATAAAGTACAAAGCATAAAGCGAAATTAATTTGTTTTCTTTCTATTTCAATATACACCATATAAAGAAAATTCAAGTAAGGTCATTACGTGATATTGGTTTTATTTTATATACCAGTTTTTGCTACGATAGAAAGGTTTTGATAACGTATAAAGATTTTCTAATAAAAGAATAGTATATACCTTATAATATTGATTTATTTATATATTTATTCACATTAACATTTTATTTACGATATTCTATTAATAATGTTAGATACAACTAGGTCTATCTACTTACACATAAGAGTACCACAGTGTTTAAGATTGGTTACTTATGTTTAGGTTCCCTTTTACTGCCTTTGTGATATGCCTCGCACTTTAGTAACGACTCATAAATAACCCTAAATTGTACGTTTGTAACATATGTCAGCTTAAAGCCATGTGAACAGTATCACATATTGGCCAGTGTGTACGCATTATGTAATAAACAAAGTCATTTGTTGCTGAAGCAATTTTTACATACTTAAGTCTAAATGCCTTCTGTTACTTTTAAAGATCATTCAGTATTTCCACTGCGTTTAATGGCGACACAAAATCTTTATGAGTATAAATTTGTTATAAAATTATTGTGCGTGTATACCGACGTTACATAAAGCAGTTTTATCCCATTTTGTCAAAAGTTTTTCTTTTTACTAAGCCTATATTTTGGACCAACCTTCACGAAGCAGTACATTAGTTAATGTGCTTTATTTGCGACTACGAATTCTGAAACCTTCCAAACAAAATTTATTGTTAGATTTCAGGTTCTTACTGAGACGAGTATAATTCAGAGGTACCTGCTGTTTCCATCATCAGATCAAAAGGCAACACGCATCTCTGAAATTTCATCTTCATAAGATGCCTTTTTTCACTGAAATTTCATCCATTCTTTATTTTCACATTTTAAAATTTATAGAGAAGGAAACTTCTTTACGCCATTTTACTAATTTTTGTCTCAATCTTAGGTTATGAGTTTCCGTTTTTTGGGGAACCCTTAAAATTGTGTGCACGGAGAAGTTACATAAAAGGGAGACATAAAATATGTGTACTTTCCTGCTAAACTCTCGTCTTACGAGTCCATTGCTTCGACGTTTTATTTCCATATGAAGAGCTTTCCACATTGGCACTATGTGTTATGTAAATTCACAATGAAACTTATTTTAGGATTAGAAACAAAAGATTTATTTTACAAATAACTGTTAACTGTATGTCAGAAGTAGATATATTATTAGCACAACTTATACAATTCGCCCAAGTAAGAGTTTACACGAGTGTTCAGTTCACTTTACGATGGTATAAATGGTTCAAAGTTCATTTGAAGCAGACATCACACTCTGTACTTCTTGGCTTGATCATGGACATCTTGACACATATTAGGGCAGGGATCAGATATTTATACGCAAGAAGGGGCTATATCTGTCTTTGGAGTCGACGGGCACCTACACGTTTAGCAGACATTAGAACTTCAGAAAAATTACATTAAAAGTTCTTGTTATCCTGTGCTCACGCAATTAAAAGTGGCAAGAACGCGCCTGTAACTTCTCCATGTCTGTCTGCCTTTCCGAGTGTAACAACCCAAGAATGGCTAAAAGATTTTTAAAGAAATTTGATACTAGAGAAATATTACCAAAAACTAATCTTTGCATTTCAGTTTGTGTTGAAATAGGAAAACTGCAACAGGCACTTTGGGACGAAGAACTTCTTGCATTTCTTCGATAGACTCGGTGGTGATGCTCCTTTACTTTGGTTATCATGGTTACCTGGGGAATCGTAGCCATGCGGACAAATCTGACGTCACTGGCGACATTCCCAAAGGTCAAATATAAAATTCTGGCGAGCATGCCAGAATCTTTGCGTACATTTCCTAACTTGTTACAAATAATTTTTCGAATTTGAATACTAAGAGTCCAAAATTTTTATTTGCCCACACGCTTCAGTTTAATGTTGTGTTCGGATTAATCAGTTAATACCCAAAGTTGGCCTAAATATCAGATAAAGCTGCAAGACAATTTCTATCCCTGTATCAATAAAATATATCTAATCGTTTTTTAAATATATTTATCCTATTTCTCATAAAATTTGGCGGGTCTTACACCATGATAGTACAGATAAACTGTTTTAGTATAGAATACAGTGTTTATAGCAGCACGATTGCACGCGTTAGATATATTAATATACAATGTGTTTTTTAGACAATGCAACCGTGAAGCGATCTTACGCCCGCCTTCACTGAAGGAGTGCCCGTCTCTCCCGCCTCAGTTCGTTATCGTAAGGAAAACTTAACTGTAATGCCCCCTTACAAGCCGAAGCTATGTATTTTACTTAATTCATCTAACATAGCGTCTATATTAAAAATAATTTGTCAGGTCAACATTAAATATTTTTCATGCACATAGATGTTTGCACATTGAAAGGTGACAGCGGCTTATATATTATTAGATTCTCTTGCCGTGTGCGACCTGGTTACGAAAATCCATATCACCACTTCGTTTTTGAAAAAAATCTGTTATCACTAAGGGGAACTACGTTTTCCTTGGATACTGACAGCCTCGTTTGTCTCTGCAAGATTATTTAGCTATTAGTGGTTGAAACAGCAAGGATCATAGTTTTAAATAGTCGATATATTGACACAGTAACTGAAGAAAACTGCGTAACGGGGATATTCACCAAATATTAAGATAACAATTCAAAGGAAAATGAGGATGGGAGGGCCATGTAGTACGTATGAAGTTACGTAGATTAAGCCAAGATTGGTTTCAGCATTGTCTTCAACGTAAGCCCGTTAGATAGGCTCTTATAGTTGTTATGTATCATTAAAAACATTGACGTAGGCCTATATCTCAACATAAGCTGAGGAACACATTGAGAACAATTAAACATGATACTTGTATTACAATAAATCTCTATTTTCATACCTGCGTGTTCTTCTACATTCGTTCGAATTTGAAAATATTTACGAAGATGGCTGTCTTCTAGGTTGTAGCGCCGTATAGTCTGGCAAACGCTAGAAGCGTTTCGGTGGTCCTTGCTGCCTCCATCATCAGGGCGAGAATCGCCTTGTTGATGGAGGCAGTAAGAACTTCTATCAGAATATACGGCGCTACAACCCAGAAGAGAGCCATCTTCGTGATCATCGCTCTTAGAACTTCAAATCCCATTTAAGAATATTTTCTTATTTGCTATACAGACAAATGAAAATATTACGTATCGTAGGGGCGAATTAGTAAGTTCATCAAGCGGTCGGTCTGCCTTTGAGGACTATTAGAAGCCACATTCAGGCAGTATTTCATCTTATAGGTAGTGGTAGATGATCAGGAATAATTATGTCAAAGTGTCAGAAGGTAGACAAGACGAAAAAAATTAAAAAAAATTTTGGTTTGTAAATGGATAGGACTTAAATGGGCATTAGAGAGATAAACTGTAGTATGAATCGACTGAATCAGCATCCTTTAGTTAATACCAAGGAATACGCAAGTTCCCCTTCAGTGAAGACAAATCCTTGATCTGGCAGTCTGCAGAATTCACTCTGCATGTTCTTCGCTGCAAGAACTCTGCCCAATGTCTTGTAACGAGGGTTTCCGTTTTGAAATGGATCTTCGTAACTTCTTCATCCACATTCCTCATTGTTGTGAGTTAATCCGCTGTTCTTCCTCGCCCATGGACGTTTTCATGACGTACGCCATATACTTGAACAGATGAATCCAGGCTTCCTGGAGCTCTGGTGTCCAGCGGTCTTCAAGGGACGGCTGAATGGCCTGGATGAACTGAGGACCGATGAGCTGAAACAGGGAAACAGTTGCGTCTCTTCACATATCTCGTATAACAGCACGCGTGTCCGATTGTCATTACACTGTGCCACTGCTCCCCAAAGTCTCTTAGTCTCAGAGTCTCTTGAAGTAGAAAGATGGATGTCTTCTGGGTTGTAGCGCCGTGTAGTCTGGTAGGTCTTTGCTGCCTCCATCATCAGGGGGATGCTGGAGGCACCAAGTACCTCTGAAAAGTCAATAAACTTCTACCAGACTACAAGGCGCTACATCTCAGAAGACAGCCCTCTTCATACTCGTCACCACGAGAACTTCAAATCCTACCGATGAAGTACTTCTTGTTATATAATTATTTTATTATGTAACGTAGACGTTTCTTATAGAGGTTCTTAATTGAACAGCTGATAGTTACAACCTATTTCTTTAAAAATCCCTCAGTATTCTGTAATTTACGCCTAGGTGTGCCGGAATAGAAATGGAAACAATTGCTTTAAAAATGTTTGATTTGTACTGTGTTAGTGAACGTGAAGTTGTGAAATTTATTTTGCTCTCGTAAATAGTCTTTAGGCGACGGCTGTATTAAGATATTTAAAACATGACCCTCTATCAAATGTTATTCTTTCATACATAATAAAGGGAAACTACTATAATTATATATATTAATATGTATATATATATATATATATATAGTCTCAAATAGAGTTGTTGACGAAGTTCTAGTGGAGGTAGTACATGTAGTTTCTGTTTTAAATTTCATTATCTGCAGTTAGGTGTACGAAAGGTAAAATCCTGACCCATGTTGGTCTTCTGGGTTGTAACGTCATGTGAATTTGTAGGCAGATACCAACGATTCGGCAAAACGTCCTGTCTCTATCTGCATAGTTGAAGGCTTTAAAAATCTCACTATTCGTACATGTTTACGGGGACAAATCACTCTGGGTTTGAAATTGACCATTCACCTCCACCTATAATCGAAATTACGAATGCGTGGAGACATACCTCCATTGCACCAATGGCTTCAGA
>NW_019059811.1:411273-433588 GCF_000696155.1 Zootermopsis nevadensis
TTGTGCTTTTTAAGCATAGAACAAAACAAAGCTTTTACACGTGTTAGGTTAGGTTACTGATAAGGTTTCGTTCAAATTTTGAAAACCCAGTTTAGAAGTACAACTACTTCGCCAGACAAGACAAGATGGCTTCTTGTATTGCATCCCAAACTTTTCTTGTTAGAAACTTTTTCGAATTTGATAGAATAATTTGTTGAAGTTGTAATTAGCGTGCAAGGAGTTCTCACCATTACGTCCACATAGACGGCTAATTAAAAGTGAACAAAGGAACGTAAGGTCTTTACTTACAGCAGAATTCATTTTACTTTTCTTTTATCAGGGATTAAAGCGGAGCGTACAATTTAAAACTTTGTCCCTTGTACTTACATTTGTAGGTTAACATTTATTTGAAATATTTTAATTGTAGTGTTTTGCATTTTAGCTTTCTTTTCTCATGTCCGTACAACAGATAATTTTCATTACTTACCAATTCTTTCAGCTAACCCATTACCAAAACTGTTTGCGTTAAAAAAATCTGAATAAAAATACACGAGTTCTTGGACCAATTTTTTGCATATTCAATATCGTTATTAAAGTCTATATAATTTATATAAATGCGAACGTTTTGAAACTAAAACTAAACTCCACTTTTAATAACAGTAGCGTAAATCCCGTAAGTAGATTTTCACAGACTGGATAACATTCTTACTTGCCACTCATCTGCACGTTGTAGGCTGCCATAACGTCAGTCTCGGTTTGAAACACGCAATTGCACCGATCATTAGATCAAAACGGCGCGCTTGATTGTGATCCACGAATTGAATTACAACGCTGTTCGAAATGCCTGAAGGGTTTCTTCATTACTCCCTGAACGACGAAACCGATGCAACTCGAGCGTTGTCACACTGTTTCATGATGATGATGATGTTATAGGTTTTGGCGCCGTATCGACTTGTTAATAGTTGCCAACGTTTCGGAGAAATGTTTGTGACGAGTCTACACGGTGCCAAAACCCATAAGAATATCATTGTAAAGAATTATGAAAAATGGCAGTGGATTAGCCTCTGATCCATTCAGGGTCAACTGTGATTTAACCCACTCCAAATTTAGATTGCTGTGGCCGTACAAATTTGCTGATTGTATCTTGCGCTGACAGTTACGGTTTAATGGAACGTTTTTCCTTGGTCACCTACCGTCAATAAAGCGACTGTTACCACAACATCAATCAGAAGTGATATTAGCAAATGTGATTGAAAATCAATGCCATTCTTTCTCTATGAAACTAATACAGCGTATGCAGATTTGTCTATCTCTATTCAAGCATACAAATTTCCACCGGAATATGGTAAATATTTCAATTCACTTAACGCCAATATATTACACTAAACATCTTTAATTAATTTTAATCCATATAAAATCTGCATACGTTTAATAATATTAAATAAACAGGAATGTCTAATGCAGCTGAAAATTGTCAATGCAGAGATATTTATCTCAATTTCATCTCTCTGACTCATGCTTTGAAACGTCTGATTTTACATTCTTGTACCCAAACTGTCGAAAGAAACCGTTTCGTGTGTCCGAGCCCCAGTTTCAAGCTTCCGGTGGTCCACCAAAGTGACTAGAGCAACGGAGCCGTACCGAAACTGCTAGTTTCCATCTCTAAGCGATTACTCGAAACATAAGAAGACACTTAAAGGTGCTTAACTGCACAGTATTGTTCTTGTCCTTCGACTTTCACAGTTGGGAGGTCGGTGTATAACTTTGGCTTTCGTGTGCGAGTCTCGTCGAATGTTGAGTATTGACCAACGTTTCGGCAAACTTGAATTTACTCCCTTTAAGGTGGAGGATACTTACGGATCTTTATTGAGATGTGGTGTCATCATGTGGACTGTATTAATCAGATTTAGGACGCGGTTCAGTGAATTTATGTGTTCTTGTGGACACGGTAATGGATTTTTGACTTTCATTAAAAGAGCGGGGGGAGGGGGAAATTCTGAACTTGCTGGGAGACTATTAGCTTCTCACAAAGACTCTGTTGTATGAATATAATTATAACGTTGTGTATTTAAATATACGTTGTTAAAGCAAGTACATTTGCAACGTTGCAATATACATTTTGTTATAATCTTAGAATATTCTGCTTAATATAGTAACGAAGCGGAAAAAGCATTCACATTTTCATTTTATAAATTTCGGAACAGATATCTGTGCGTTAGAATATCTACTAAGGGTTTTCAGTCAACTTGACTTCCTATGGAAATTCATATTTTTAGCCTGTATCTGCAAAAATTTGCCCGTTTTTAGGAAATCCCCGTCAGCTTGCGTGGGCGTCCTTACGCATAAAAGGCGTCTAGTTAATTATTAATGGGTTAATGTACACAGGTCAGTCGTCCTGCTCAACCACACTGCCTAATCTGTTTGTGGTCATATTTGTTGATTAATGGTAAATAGGTTATAACTCCTCGTTATGAGGGCTTCTAATTAATGAATTTATGCTTTAATCGATAGGACACTTTCGTTCACCCGTTTTTAAGATGGCCATAAATAATGTTTTGTTAAAAAAAGACCGAGCCGTGGGATTTGTAGCACTTTCTCCATCCCTCTCACTTCTGTGGGACAGAAGTCTCCATGTATAAAGTGAAGCTTTCGCGGCTACTGAAGTTGATGATAGATTCTCGGGTTACAAGCCACGTCACGTGGATGAATGGTGAATGAACCATATCTTCTGTCAACAGGGAAAATCTCTGCTCTCATCCTCAGGGCTGCTGCGTAACCAGTCCGGACTGAAGGTATTTGAGAAAAAGTGCCGAGAACAGTTAGACATAAGAGACTACATAGCAGAAGAATGGAGAAAGACTCACAGTGAAGAGCTCCATAATTTGTAGGCTACTCTTTGCCAGGTATTATTAGGATGATCAGATGAGGATGAGATTTGTGGGGAATGTAGCACGCATGTACGTTAAATAAGAAGTACATAAAAATTGTACAGAAAATCTTACAGGAAGAGTATTCTTTGAAGACATGTGCTTAGATGGAATGATAATATTAAAATAGGTCTTAGGAAAGCAGAGTCGGTGCTATATTAATATAGGTTAGGATAGGAAACGTCGTCGGGCTCTTTCGAACATGCACCTTCGGGTCCCATAGAAGGTGAGAAATATCTTGACTAGAATCTCGATAACGAGCCTGTTCTGAGGATGAATTACGAGAATGTTGTGCTGAGATTGTGATTAGGCAGCTGAGTTGCATGACGGAGTGCCGGAGGGCGGAGTTGATAAACTGCGGAAGTTTCGTAATTACTTGCATGAAACGTGACTTTGTCACTTCCAGCACTGGGTAGAGCCGGCAAGTCTCTTGAAAAATCTAGATTTTTGGAACAGACTACGTAAATTTTGATATTTAATATGTAAGCCTACAGGCGCATTTATGTTAGGATTATAATGTCGTGGATTATAAAATAATAACACAGATTCGAAGAATGTTAGAATGGTCCGAGTACTTGAAGGAAGTAATGGAAAGAGGAGAGAAAATAAACAAGTGAACTGCGAATGTGTGTTGTTCAGTAACTGCATTAACTAGTTTCCTAGCAACGAGACTCGAGTTTTAACACGCCACTAGTGGAACCCGCGGGCACCTCTCTCTTTATTTAAAAACATTATTGAACTTTGATCTTTCCTTGCAAAACCAAAGTCAAATAAAAGTTTTAAAAAGTGTTTATGATAATCAGGTATGATAATTAGATATTATTTTATTTGTTTTCCTCGTGTTTTTGCAGTCTACTTTCTGTTTCAGCTTTCTTTTCATACCGCAGTTTCCTCGCCCTTGTTTCACCTTTCTTAGCACATTTTCATTGCATTCGTTTCTCTCTTTGTCTCGTATATTTCGTCTCTTCTTTTTTCTGTGTTTCGCCTTTGCTCTTCGATTTCTTCGAATTTTCCTTTGTCATTATTTCTGTGTTTTATTAACTGGTTCTCCTTTGGTTTACCTGTTCATCTTAATTTCTGGCCTTACAGTTTCTTTCGAGTCATTAATTGTCTGTAAAATAATTCTCCCATTATTGTTACATGAACGAATACACTGATTTCTCAGTCGCTGGGGGAAAAAAACTGTAAAGTATTTAGTGTTTTGCCAGTGATTATAAAGAAAAACGCCGAGGCGACATTAGATACTAGCGGCTAATGTGATGTGGAAATAAATTCAGAGAAAAATATATGCTCGTATATTCATGTATCATCTGCACAGTTGAAGTCTAAATTGTGATATGAAGTTAGGCAACAAATCGTTAAAAAATATTACAAGGTTCAGGTATTTTGGAACGGCGGAAACAAATCTGAGTACGGTAATTAGCCTTTGGATTCCACTGAAGTAAGGCCGAGCTTTTTAGCTGGAAATGCGGTTCGTTAAAATGTCTGTAATTCTTAATTTTAACCTCTAAAATCAAACAAACTTCTACGTGTGTAAATGAAAAAAAAAAAAAGTACTACGTAATAACCTAAAAGTCAGTGTTTGGCTGAAGTAGGAGTCAGTTGTTTCACGGCCAGTCACGCTAAGCATAAAACCAAAAATGCCTGAACAGCGTTACCATGGAAACGATTATAATGCCTAGGCATGAATAACACGCGGCCGTAAAGTCTGCTATTATATACAGACTTGTATGTAGATTTTGTCTGCCGTTGGGCTTGACATGTTTCGACAAGCCATTTCTTCCTGCAGTGTACTACACTGATTAAATGTTGCATGTACTCACTTTCTGTTCAGATTGTGAGATACGAAAGTTCCATAATATTTCATTAATGGTGCCTTTGTGACTGCGCCGAGCAGTAATGGAAAGTCTGCGGCTACTGCACTTCGCTTAGACGATCACTGTGACAGGGGTTCGGATCCCAGACTGCCGAACTGGCTGTGTTAGTCATACCTGATAGCCTCACTGACAGTCAATAGATCATGTTGTTGAGATATAATTTTCATTGTAGAGGTTCATTCTTCTTTGTCTTAATTTATTTAAACACGCCATTTAATTACACTAGTTACTAACACTTCACGAGATGTTAGTAGCTAAATACGTATGGAATGACAGGATAATTAATGGATCATGAATTGGAAAGGATATGGAAGGAAGTGATCGTCGCTTAATTTAAGACACGATACCAACATTTAATTACGAAGGTACTGAGAAGAGTGAAGGAAAGCATTAGGGTAGCCGGTTTAATTAACTAAGAACATTGGGATGTTGCAGGTAATGAAGATCATGTCATGTCCATATGGTTACTGAACTACTTTCAGAAGTAATACAATTTACAAGCTGTTTTAATAGAGAACTGACTTCAGGCTAATGAATGTAGTAAAATAGTATTTTATTGAAAAAAGTATCAGAGCGATATCATTTCCTGTAGACTTTATTTAGAAAATAACGTTTGCCCTCAATGCGTGTGTGTTTTGTTTAGTTAGAATGACTTTTTAAATCGCACTTAATGTACAAGTCCAGCGTATTAAATGTTTTATCGTCCTCGATTTATGTAATAATATATTAACACATTCCGCGCTTGAAATAACTCACTTTATTATTTCTAATATCTCATAAATTGGAGTGTAGTAAAACTTTGAATGATTTTCAAAACGGCAGAGAAATAACGCACGCTTAGTGATTAAAACTGTAAATCTGCCTATTTCGAGGCACGGTTACGTTGTTGAGTTTAAGAGACTGGGCATTAACTTAGACCATAGACATACTAAAACGAGAAACGTGTAAAGCCTAACATGAAGGAAGGCGATAAATATTCCAGCAAATCACCGTACCAGTTGTGTTTATATATATATATATATATATAATACAACAGTATCGCACTGATTTAAAGTATGGGGAAAAGTTGTGTTTTCTTTGCGGTACGGACTCGAATTATTAAATGTTATTGAGTCTAGCTTTTGATCTAATGATTTAACAAAAGTCTGTGACATAAACCAAACCTAATAAGTTTCTTTCGAATTAAAATTCAGTAAGATTTTCCCGAATTTTTCGTGATTTGATCCAGTCTGGTTAGAATATAAAAAAGTTACTATTACTGTTGCTACACATTTCGGCCCGTGTGGTACCAGGGAAATGTTTATAAAGTTAGGTTGGTAAACCTTCAGAGTTTCTGTGCTGAAAATGTTTACACACTCCGTTTCAATTGAGCGACTCTTCACCAATTGAACTGGGCCTTAATTCCCCGTCATGTCTGTCTGACGCTGCTACTCGACCCGATTAAACAGTCCAGAAGCTTCCAGATTGAATGAGATCTTTATCTCCGTCAGACTCTTGCCATTTCCTACCCCTTCCCTAAATGTTGACGAAGTTGCATGTGTAGTCGGAAAATCGTTTGTAATGATAGAAGAGCTCACTTTGTTTAGAGGAAAATTAAACGTAAAAAGATTCCGCTATGCTGCGATGTAATGGACTCTTTCAATCACCTTGGCACTCGAGTTAAGGTCACCTTGGTAACTAGGCCGCTGCTCACGCCAGTTGCGCAAAACTTGTACATGTGCCAATATGGCGTATTCACAAGCAGAACCTGTACTCTTTCTCGAACATTACCTCTCATCGAAATGGTTTACTGTTGTTTGAACTTCACTCATACGATATGATATGGTATTTTAAATAGAATTGAAAATCGCGAATTTGCATTGTACGTTATTGCCTTCTTCTCAATTAATTGCAAATATAGATTTATTGTAGATAATTATATAGAAAAGTTTTAAAATTTATCTAGAGCTTCATGTAAGGTAGCTTTATATTGGACCGATACAGTCCACAACTAATTTCTGCCGATGACCTTTACTGCATACCGCAAATTTAATATTTAATTTAAATCTATTTAGTGATACATACATACATACAAACGGACAGATGGATGGATGGACACGGTTTCCTCTTTAATGAGCTCGTCATACAGTCAAAGCCGCGTCGACAAACATCGTTCTGGAAATGATAACTTCAGTGCTTGTCGAAACTTTTGAACCCATTCAACATTTGGCAGAGATTATTCACGAAATCAGAAGTTAAACATTAAATGTAATAAATACAAACAATTTGACATGCGGTGCGTGGTTAATACTGCAGTAGACATCTGACAGGTATCTGGCAACTAGTCGTTTTGGAAGGGGACACTTTATGTTGGGCTGTTTCATTGCTTTTGGTAGCACAATTCAAACTGTTTAATCTTCCTGTTTCACAGCTTTTCACACGTTACAGTTCCGTCAAGTTGGAATTTCTAAAATTTCACACCATTGGACAAGGTTCAGTCGTTACTGTCACAAGTCCATTACGTAATAAAGCAAATTCATTTTGATGTTCTGAAGCAAAGCTGAAGGCAAACAGATGCTTTTGAAGTTCACATCGCCAATTAAAAATTCCCACTTTGGATAGGATCCTAATGTAGACGACTGTTTTCTTCATACTAGCCGCCCTGAGAACATTAAATCTCATATAACTGGAACTACCTTAAACGTCGAAGGCATCAAGAATATTTGACATGTAATCTTAATAAGATACACACTTAAAGCGGATTTCACTGTAAGTCACTCAATTAAATGGGGATTTTACATGAAAAGTTGAAAATAGACGAATGATTGTAAAAAGAGTACGCAATTTCTCATTGTTTCAGTAAGAAGTGTGGTGAAAAGTTTTACTTAGCTCACATTTGATCTAATAATATATCGGTATTTAATTCATTTTAAAAATCCTAACGCTATCGTGAAGAATTGACTAACATAAATTTTGATATGAAGAGGAGAAATTGTGATTATGAAACGTCGGAGTTAACATCATGTCGAACCCCACTTTATAGAAGAATGGCCTGGTTTGCGACGATCCGCATTTACAACAGTTCCTTAAGTGAATGGAGTTATTGTTCATAAACTTGTATTAACAACGTATCTTTCGATACGACTGACTCCGCAGGGCGCATTCGAACAGAACCAAAACTAAACACGAGGTAGCAGGATCGGTCAATGGCAGCCTTGTTGAGGAAAGGAAAACAGAACTTGTGATGGTGTGGTCCCAGGATTAAGCTTGAGGCCGCGTTCCAGTGTGCACACTTGAGTCTGCATTGCGAATTTGTAACTCTAGGTCTCCTGGAGATTTTTCAACAAATATTTAGTCGAATGTCATGAAAACCACTGTCAAGTAGTTGGCAATCCTGCTTTATAATTCTGAGATCCTAGTTCAGATTTCGGTTGGGAGACCTACTATCCCGAATGTGCTGTTGAATGCATCTTTAAATAAGCTATAAATAAATAGCTTAGTAACTCCATGGAGAAGAGTAATTTTTTAGAAAATAATAGTACGCTTATTTCGCCAAGAAAGTTACTGGGTCATCATCGCGTTCAAAAAAGCCCGACACCGAGCTCTATCTTAAACTATGTGAATCCAATCAACACTCCAAAGTTTTGAGATCCATTTTACTATTATCCTGTCATCTACCGAGTGGTCTTGTCCCTCCTAGCTTTTCAACCACACCCATCCCTTCTACATTCACCGCCCATCTCATCTTCCTTGATTTCATCGTCGTAATAATATGTGGCGAAGAGTGCAAACTATGATTCTCTTCAATGTGTAATTTTCTCCAGTTTTCTGTCACTTCATCCCTCTTAGGGCTAAACTTTCTCTCAAACACATCTTTATCTGTGTTCTTCCCTTAATATGAGAGACCAAGTTTCACATCGATATAAAACAAAAGGCAAAAATAATGCCTAATCTTTATCTTTTTTGAAAAGCTGACGGGAAGACAAAACTATTTTTAAAACTGAATTATAGCGAGCGTTCCCCGAATGTAGTCTGCTATTAATTTCGTCGTGATTGAAATTCTGATGCTTTAACGTTTTCAAATGTTTCAACTTTGCCACATTTTAAATGAACTATTACTAAACAGACAAGAATAGTATCATGTCCGAATTTTTTAGTTCTCCTGTACTGAATGCTTAATATACCTCGTTGCTTTGTGATAAATATATGTTATTGCTCCGACTGTGTTAGTGACAGTAGAGTGATAGATACTGAATGAACAGGGAATAAAAAGGAAATTGCATTTGCGTCCAGGTTCTGTGCGAGGTTTTGTGTAACAGGACGACAAGCTCTGAAACAATCCGGTAAAAATGTTACATTCCGCGGATTACATAAGCTATCTATAATATAAATATTCATGCTGGTAATATCGATTTCATATATTGGTTTCGATACAAGCCCACGAAGTATGGACTTAAATATGCCATATTTTGAATACAGATTCCATATTTGTTTTCATTTCATATTAATTTTTTTTTTGGTTTTTATATCATTTCAATGAAAAGGGCTGGAGCCATAAAGCCATAATGTCGTAAGTGCATTCACAGAATGAATAATAGGAATAAGGTGTATTTTTTTAATTAATTTAATTAATTATTTAATTAATACTACCAGTTGACCATCTGGCCTTAATGCTAGCTACCAAGTACAAAATTTTATAACACCGTCATATAGAACATTTATAATTAAAACTTTTGACCAATTCACATGTAATTAATTCTTGAAGAGAAACACCTGAAGATGACAAGTTAATGTCGAAACATGTATTGAATCTTAATTAACATTGAAACTATAATAAAAATTGTTGTGTAGACGGACTGTCAACTTAACGATCAACTCACAATAGGACGCATCGCTTCAAACCCAATCTATTCTATTCTTCACCGAGGTTTTAATGGCGATGATAATGATGTTCTGGGTTTGGCACTACGTAGACTGATCCGGAGATGCCAATATTTCGGAGAAACATGGCGTTCCAACTTCAGCCCTTAATATGGGGTCAGTATGTTTCTCCGAAACGTTGGCATCTACTTATGAGTCTACACGGTGTCAAACCCAGAAGAATATAATAATCTGTTGTGTTAGAATCTAATTTATTCTATTTGCGTTCCATTGTAGTGCAGTTGTCTACTGTCGTCGATTGTGGCTATGCCATCGTGGTAAGCACCTAGGTGACTTCTACACGGCGTCACAACAAAGATTACCACAGTCCACATTTTCACTGCCACTAAAACCATAAATATTTTTTGTTCTTAACGACATTGACCATAGGTTAGTAGAACCTGCTACAGTGTTTTATTAAGGAGCACAGTGCTACGGTTCTATTAGAGCCAACCTCCCGCTTCGAAAAAAACCTCGACTTCATATCGAAGAACTCTGATAGTGTTCTTCACTCAGGTAGCTTGAATTAACCTTCATGTTCAGTTCGTTGATTTACCGTCGGAAGCCAATTAAAAACCGATTAAATCTGCCCCATAGGCGATAGTTCCCAGTGCACCAAGTGCGTTTCCCTGACCAAAAATTACATCGTCAAGCCACAATATGGATGGGGAAAGTACAACCCGGTCCCACGCAAATTTCAGTCCGACCTGCGGCGATACTAATAACAACACTCTTTATTAATTTATAGTAAGCAGTTAGGAAACAAACGCATTGCGTAACAGTTGCCCAGAATTTTACATTTATAACGACCGGAGGATTCGCCAGCTGGATTTTATTGCCGTAGGTTTTATTTTTGGTTGCTTTTGGCAATACAGTTTGCTTGTTTATTTATTGTTAGGTTGTCTGACGAATTTATTTTAATTTCATAAATATTATAGCCTAGGAGTAGCATAAAATGAGACAGGAATTTGCAGGCGAGTGTCTTCTTGGATGTTGTGCCGGCGACAATCGCCTTTACGCCGAAGACAGTAATCGCCTCCGAAACGTCGGACAATTTTTAAGACACTACTGAAATGGGAATATGATCATGGATGAATAGATGAGAATATCTAAGGAGGAGGTAATGCCTGTTTCATAGTAGATTGGCTGTTACTGCAATGTTTTTCGGAGCAGCCTATTTATCACTGAAACGTTGTCAGTAAGCTGGCAGAGATTCAATCCTGGATACTTTCCGATTGCAAGTCTGGAGCGTTAACACATTGGTCACGTTCTGCAGTTTCCTGAGGTCGGAAATTCGAAACTACAGCGCTTGATTTTTTTGTTTTAAAACGCGCTGTACTTATCGGTTTGTGTTGAATCACCTCTGAAAAGCACGAGGTGTAAACTGGAAAGTTCTGTTATTCTCTCTGTTTTATTGTGAAAATACGTTGTGGGAAAAGGATTAAATTCCTTTTTAAGTTTTTTTACTAATGCGATCGCTCTTATACGGTTTTAAAATCTAAAAATTTAATTTGAAAACGTATATATATTCAACCATCTTTTGATGTGATTCGTTTTCACGAGAGGAGTTTATGATTATCGAAGCAGGTATGTTTAGGTTTTAAGTGCTAATGCTTACTAATTGAGGTATGAATATTGCATAATGACTAAATTCCTACACACAAATGATTTACAGCAGGAGAAAGGTGAACTCAAATGGAGTAAGCAGATTTTCCGAAACACAACTTTTTATTTTGCTTGCCTCGTTGTATTTAGAATTAATTTATTCAAACACAAATCTAATATAAAAAATTGTTTTCAAAGACAGACACACAGGCATAGAAATACGTAGAATTAGAAATTAATTTTGTTATATTTTATTAACTATTTGTTACATCGAAATTTTTTTTAAGGAAAATGGTGAACCCCTATCGTGCATGAACGTGATATTGAATTCTTTAGAAAGTGCTGAAATTACGAGTTTACATTGTAAAATGTATGAAGAGAAGAAAATTGTTTTCAGACCATTTTATTTTTATGAATTACGGAATCTGGGCAAAAGGGTTCTGTATGCAGTATAATATAGACTCAGTCCAGTGTTTTATTATTTTAACTATGGAATTTAGATTAAAATTGTTATAAAGAATCAATTGTAAATAACGCTTTTTAAAAATCTTCGAATTTCGCATTGGAACTTTTTTACACTCGTTTTTACCAAAGGTTAGAGTTAGTCTTATGAAAACTGGGGTAGTTTATCAGCGTCCCTTGATAACCCTTAAAAGTAGGCCCAGTACAATTGTTTAATTTCTTTCTCCTTACCATGTTTCTGTTCATTTAAATTAAATTCTAAGCACTACTGGGTGTTATTTTTAAAGGGAACGAACGGTGTTCTTCCAGCAGAGCGGCCGGCCAGCTCTCGGCTGTGTGTTACTCAGTGTCTCATAAGGAGAAGATCCTGTATTCAGACATCCATCTTCCGTTGTGTTTACCCATGCTGCAATAATATCAATACCTCTGTTGCCCAGTGTTCTACGTGTCACTAGATAATGCCTGAAACCACAGTTGTTTAACACCGCCCACGTCTCACTGAGTTGAGTCCAGCGAAGTGCAGACAGACGTGTGCATGTCCACCTGTCCGACTATTCAATTAAGTGTTATCGTTTGAGCTAATATTCTCCGTCGTTCAAGCTTAGCCACGTGCCAATTGAGTCCGGTTGCTGCCCTAGAGGTGGTGCAATGGATTGAACGTTTGTCCTTTCCATTTCATGACCTCAACGCACAATTCAGGAAACTTCGGGAAACCGTTTATTTGTAGTCACATCCTAACACGCAGATGACCGTAGTTCGAATGAAGGCGAAAGTCTTTTTCTGCGTTATGCTATGTGTCACGTCGGGGTTTGTTTCGAAATTTGAAGCCCAGTTGTAACTGCATGTTTTTTGTTGTATTTATGGGTTTTATATGATGCAAGAAATGAATAGTAATTTTTTCCTTGAACGACATAAGTAAATTGATATTTGTAGTAGTGATGTTTTGTGTTTTTTTCCGGTGCGAACTGAATTCTTAAACAATCTTAAAACTTTGCATACCGTGTAGTGTATTAGAATATAGAGTGAACAAACCAACAACTATTAACACTATAATGGACACTATTGCCATACGCGTTTCGACCTCAAGAGGTCATCATCAGTGGCATCAGGGAAATTAATACATATAGTCAAATGGTTGACTATATGTATTAATTTCCCTGATGCCACTGATGATGACCTCTTGAGGTCGAAACGCGTATGGCAATAGTGTCCATTATAGTGTTAATAGTTGTTGGTTTGTTCACTCTATATTTGAATTCTTAAATGTTATTTATATGTTATATGAAATGTTATTTCGGTTTAAACGAGTTAAGCAGCACGAGGAAACAAAAGTGGGCAAAATGATAAGTTAAAGAAGGGGAGGAGAAGGAGGAAAAATATAATTAAATAGAAGAACAAATTATAATGAAGAACAAGGAGAAAATAAAACATAAATGCAGTACTGCCGCGTGTAATCTCCTGAAGTCCTTACTGAAGTTTTTAATGATTTTTCTCAGCATTTTTAGACTCAAGCCGAAATGGTACTGAGAAATAAGCTGTGACCATGGGTTTCCATATCCACATGTCTTCCCTATTCCTGATCAAATTCTAGTCTATTTCGACGTTATGTGAGCCTAAACTACGTAGCTGAAACAGTCGATAAGTAATGTAAAATTTATGTTTTGATCATCTCAAATGCTTTTTAACTTCTGTGATGGATTCAGTATTGCTAAAGAAACTAAGAGTGTCTGTATATGATGTTAATAAATGTATCCAAATTTTACATTAACGTACAGAATGTCCCAAAATTATGTATAAACAACAGAAAATTTCGTGGCCGCTTGTCAGTCAGCTGTTCATCGCTGTAAACTGTTCCACGAAGCTGACGGTGGTTGTTTTTAACATCTACATAGATTCGCTAATTGATTAAGCGCCAATGATGATGTATGTAATGGATTAGTTTTATTAAAATATTTTTATTTTGTTCATTCAATGTGTGTATACTTCATTTTGGGACACCTGTGTATAGTATGTCAATTTCGTAATTTGGATACATACATTTGGAGACGTACAATATATTTTTGTGATTAAATTTAAGTTGTGGAATGTTTTCATTCGTGCTTTTATTGGCAATTTAAGAGGTTAAATTTGTATGTTGAGATAATTACTCGCTTACTGATTACAAAAAGCAAAATATTTACATAATATAACTGACATATTACACACAGAAAGCATTTGTAATTTTGAACAATTTATTAAAATGGCACTCCAGCGAGTCGATTGTGCTCAGTATATGTATTAAAATTTCAAAATTAATGGCTCACATCACTGAGCGATGGCGCGCTTAATTACAAGTGCTTCTAAACCACAATGGGAGATATGTTTTAAACAATAGTGTTACATAAACCTATGACTTTAATTAAAACATTGAACCACCGCCGCTGGTACTTACAGTACGACACAAATAGGTTTAAACAATAACCAGCTCTAACGAGTTGAACAATTCTTGAAATGATAAGTTGCTCAGCTTGTTAGGAATTTCCCTGCCTTTTATAGAACACGAAGATTCATTACCACACTCACAAGGACCTGTAACCGATCCCTAAACCGAGGCAGATGATCCAATCCATACCTCAAACCCCCTTTCCCTTACATTGACTTTAATATTATATTTCCATCTACGCTAGGTTTCTAAGTAGTTTTTTCCCTTCAGTATTTGCAACCAACATTTTTGCGCATTTACTACTTCCCGATGCGTGCTACAAGTGAACTGGGGGGAAAATATAAAATTATTGAATCAATATTACGAGGAATGACAGAGATATGGATATACTTATATACAGTCACAAGGCGTGGGTGTATATTTCGGAGTTCACCACATCGAAGTTTGGTGTCTATGTATTCTAGTCAGGTTGTGTAATTTTCAGCCCTCGTGCGATATTTACTATACTTTTAAATGGAAATCTTGAATGTGAAGTTAGAGACGTTCGCCATAAGGAAGGGCACAGTAGCCTCGTGGTAAACGTTTCTTCCAGGTCTAAACGACTGCTACTACACACAGAGCTCCCGAAGTACGGCGAAAATTGACGTCATGGTACAATGTGGCTTCTTATTACACCCCGCGGGTGTTCCGGCCCTGGTATTGGCGCTTCCGAGCAAAGTTCTAATAACTCTGTCTGGTGTCTAGGCATCATAACTTGTAGTTAACAGCCAATAGAGTAGTTGTAGAACATGTGTTGTTTCAGTCATTAGTTAGCAGGTTTGTGTTGCAGTAAAGTTACAGATTTTATTTTGGTACCCATGGAAAGACACTTCGGAAGTTCGGCGTCAACTTCACATAAATTTAAGTTTAAAAAAAATATGTAAGAATTCGATTGTACGCAGTTTTACTTGAAAATTTTATACTTATGTTTAAGAAAACTTGTTATTTGTCTGTATCTTTAATCAGTAGAATCCAGTCCATTCTTTTACGCCTTATTTGTTAGGAATTAACTTTAATAATATCCTCCATTCTAAGCATGTTTTACTCTCGTGATTTTTCTTAAAAACTGATCTCGTGTCTTACTTCCCCATCCATGCTACATGCACCTTCGTCTCAGCTTCAATGATTCATTTACACTAACAACATTAGCGTCAACGTAGGCTTCTATCAGACTACACTGCGCAACATCGCACAAGAGAGTCATCTTCATATTCATCGTCTTGAGAACCTAAAATCTCACCCACTGGAGTCACTAGGCTGTGACCTGGACGACCGGCTTCGATTCCAGGCAAGATTTTCTCTTCGTCTCTATGGTTAGAGGTTCTACCTGCCTCATCCTTGATAGGTGGTTGTGTCTTGGCTCCTCGGGAGTAATACGGCCGGAACAACAAGCTGATCACTCACTTCCATGTAGTGCCGAAGTAACGAATGTGTGGGTCTTCACCTCCGTTCTCCTCAATTGTCTTCATGTTCTCTAGAACTTCGTTTCTTTTCGAACTTCTTGCAGATAAACTGATCGTAGAAGGCAGACAACGGTCCATGATTCGTGCATCTTGCTATGAAGAACTACTGAATGCACATTAGAGTGAAAATCAATACCAGAAGTTTCCACCGTTAAGTTCTGGAGTTTCTAAACTTTCAGTGAGATGCATTCGAGATTTATTCTTCCTTCTCCGTCTAACGCCTTGTTAGCCGCCATATTTCCACCGCTGCACACCTCATAGTAGGGCAACATAAAGATTTGTGGAAACATTGATAGTGGTACGGATGGCAGTTGGCAATTTCCTCCCCATGCTTCGACGTACAAACGCAAACAAAATTTCATTAACCGGTGAAGTGAATTCAACCAATATCAAGCGACTGGTAACATATTTCCCAGTAACACGTGGGCTTCTAAACTAAGTGGGCTTCATAAGCTAACCTCTGAAAATGAAACTAGGGCATCCACGTTGCTATTACACAGCTGGATGCTTTTTGGTGGAAGAAGGACCTAAAGGACAAATGTTCTTTTGACTGAGCAAGAATCTAGGATCAGAGTCCTGCTTGAGAAGCATTTCTTAATTGCAAACTCAAAACTATTTTAATCAAATGAGCAGTCTTAATATAGGTATACTTGAGGCGAAAGTAACTAATCGATTCAAGCCCATTAGGGAAATATTCTCCCGGAAAAATGTGAAGAAAAATCAACATTATATTTTAATTTTTTATTTTTCATTAATAAAAACAAACATCAAATACTACTCAAAACCATCCAAAAATTATAACAGTGTAAATATTAGAGGAATATGGTGTTAAAATTTGGACTGAATTCAAGTGGTTTAGGGCAGTTTCATCAGGGGGTTGTTGTTAACATCATAATGAACTTTTGGCCCTTAGAAAAATATATCTTGACCTGTTGACTAACCATAAATTTTTGAAGAAAGATCATGCATCATGATGTTAGTTAACAATTAAAACAGTTTTATATTTTGTGGTTTATTTAACTTTGAAACGAAGTGGTATATATCTGCCCAAATTTTTGATAATCTCTGTATATACTGGTGATTATTTGACTATATCTTAAGCCCTTAAAATATATCACGCGACACAAAGCTTAAATGAAACATGGTATTTTTTGAATGTGTTAAAGGTACAACCTGTAATTAATAACTGTGCTGAATATACCGCGGTAATGTCACAGCAAACCCCTCCCCACTAATATAAATCAGGAATGATAACGAACGACTCGACCGTGACGTTTGGTTCAGAGATGAACCAAGGGAGTATACAGAATAAACATGTTAGCATTAGACGATCTGGTGGGAGTTGTTACTACCCCGTAGATCAGTAGAGTTCACACCTGAATGATCGGTACTTACGTCGACATATTTCTGTTTGGCGCCGTACGTGTAGTGCTTCTTGCCTAGCTCCTGTAAAATTGTCTCCAGCTTCTCAGGTTCGTGCAGCCTTGCCACTGCTTTCTGCACGAAAGCCATCACTCTGAAATCAAAATTTTTATTTGAGATTTGAGGTTCTCACCGCCTCAGTATTCTGACCTGAAGATGGAGGCACTATATTCCTCTGAAGCATTGGTATCTATCTACAAATCCACAGGGCGTTTTAACCCAAAAGTCCAACAGCAATGAGGTGGTGTTATGTTTAATGTAGGATTTGAGGTTCTCACAGCGATGAGAAAATGGCTGTCCTCTGGTTTGTAGTGCCGTGTGGTAAGAAGTTCAATTACGTTTCAGAGGTCCTTGATGCCTCCATCATCAAAGCGATAAGGTTCTAACTGCAGTGAAAATGTAAATTGTGTCTTCCGGGATGTGAAGCGATGTAGTTTTGTAGCTTGTTATCAGCTTCCCGCTTTAATACTGAAAATGGTTGCGATGTATTTCTCCGATATATTTGTAATCCAAAATAATATGGCGTCACAGTCCACAAGACCACAATAAATAAAACATTTCTTTCAACAAAGTACACTGTTTTTAATAACTGTATGTTGTTCAGTTGTTAACTTCAATAGTTTTTCTTTTTTAAATTTTAAACCCAACAGCTGACACTATTCGAAAGTTATATGTAACAATGAATATGGTGGGATATTTTAGCACAGTGTTACCACAATGAAAAATCACATTTTTATTAACAAGAAGAAATTCCTCAGAATTTTTACTGCTGAATATGGCTAATGTTTTTCTGTCACCTTTTATTTTACTGCAGCGATTTCTATTTATTAACGTAATTTTTAATAAGAAAATATTTAACAAAACTTTACACTATTTTGGATGGAAATATCAAAAGTGTACAAAAATTCAATTCACGTTACGGTCACAAGACAATTCATATTGTTATTTTAGTGCTTGAATGTGGCACATGAATGTGACATGTTGTGACACACGATTGTAATCGGCCATGCGTCAAACACAGCATTACTTTTATCAAACAAACGCAAAGAGTTGAACACGAACTGCCATAACAATGAACGTTTTTCTAGCATGTGTTAAATTCGTCGACAGAAGCGAGAAAGTACACAGACATGACTACATCTGCAGAAGACTGAGGAACATACTACCCTAATTTAATTAAGATTGTCATGTGTCATCAGGTAGTAAGCTCATTTTTACTTGAGTAAATGCGAGAAGTTTGCACCTGACGCTTTATATTTATGACCAGTTCTTAATGAGAATTCGTCTTAGCGTGCCACAGCTCAGACAGAATCTGGATTCTTAGGTTTCATCCCGTGTGACTTCAAGCGAGATTCATTGTAGACGCAGTTACATCTAGCGTTCTTACGCTCTTCACGAGCGTAAGCCCCAACTACTTGGCTGGCTGAGGCTGGCTAATGATGCATTTTGTCTGATCGGTTCTGCCGTATTTCAGTGCATACAGTAACAATAAACTACGAAAGTAAGAAGTATTTTTTATTGTTTTTTAAAAACTTTAGCCAGGCTAACTTGGCTAACACAGTTAATATAGAAGTGAATGTTTCCCGAATATCGTGCCAGACGTGGTAATGTCGCTGCACAACAAGGGGCAACAATGCTAAGCGTTGTATCTCAAATCAAATTTGCCTTACCTCAGTGCGTGTGCCCTGAGCTGCTTGCTGTGTTTTAAATCTTCCAGTTCAATTCCGTTGAATGGCATGAAAACTTGCTGGACGTCGGGATGAGTTTCGAACAAACTGAAAGGAAGACAAACAAAGATCTTTTAGTGTTCATTTTTACAGAGGCCACTGGAAGAAGTTCAATTGAACACGTGTCCCTCCAGCTGGTAAAGCAGCTGTGTGGCTTGCGGGGAATACAGCAGTACGCAGAGAAGGGTAGCCTGTGTGCCGTCATCCCGTCAACCCATGGGACTTCCATCTGTAGCCTCAGCATAGTCCGACAATACCGTATCAAGTTAGATGTTCAGGATTGTGGAGTCAAGCACGGATAATACAGATACATCGATGCTACTAGAATACAATAGAATATAAACCAGAACTATTATTGATCATACACAGCTTTAAGTGGTTTTCACGGCGGTGAATCCGAGGATGGCTGTCTTCTAGGCTGTTGAGCCGTGTAGCCTGGTAGAAGTTTACCGACGTTTCAGAGATCTCTACAGCCACTCATCGCCCTGATGATGGAGGCAGCAAGGACCTCTGAACTAAGTTTTCAACAATACTATACTGTGTTATCAGATTTGCTTGTATGCGACAACAAATTTTTGTCAGGAATCGTAAACACTAACCTTAAGTAGCTAAACGAAAATAAAGCTTGTAAAAGCACTTCAGTTCTGAAGATGGAGACTGCTCTGAAGATTTGGTATCTACCTGCGAATCTACACGGCGTATCAAGCCGGAACAACATCGACACTTACGAAAGCAAATTTACTCATTTTAGCGATATTGTTAACAAAAAAATTTGTTACAAGGAATTTAGAATAAGGGAATACTTTCAAATAAAAATATTCTAATATATGTAATACCAGTGAACGTACCCGTATATGAGAAAAAAATATTTTACAGCAAGTCGCTCCTTTTAGACTCCTAAAAAGAGAATCTGAACTGCCAAGACGTTGATGTGACGATAATATTAAAACGGATCTTAAGGTAATCAGGTGGGACGTAGTGGACTGGATTTATGTGGCTCCGTGTAGGGTCCAGTGGGGGGGGGAATTTTGTGACCACGGTAAAGAACATTCGGGTATCGTAGAGGTAGATTATGTCTTGACTAGCTGAAATATTGTCGGCTTCTCTGTAAGGATTCCATTCAGTTTTATTGATGTTATTAATTCTATAATCATGGTGCGATCAACATTAGTGGAGTGTCTGTTGCAAATATTTGCGCACATTTGCATACGAAAGCTTTCTAATTGAACAGGTTTCATATGGAGAGTAGGAATCAAGTTATAGTAAGTTCCGCCAGATAAATGCAAACACACACTGTTACAACATCAAACAGCAGTTTCATTGTCTCACGGGATGCCCCACGAAGCTCTAAAGTGCATACAGTAATCTTCCACATATAATTGTCATATCAGTTTCAAAAGGATATATTTTATGAATTATTTTCGCTCAGTTAATGGAATGAACGCGTATTAAATGCGTTGTTTTTTTCCCTTCGATCTTGTTATTTCATCCCTGCAACTGTTTATTATATTCTATGTGTGCCGATAGGGGAAGTGGAGAATGGTTGTGTGATAGACGTTTAGTGATCACATACACGTTTGGCGTTAAAAGAATTAGAGTTCAATTCGGCGTTGTAACTAATTTCGAAACTAAAAATGAAGGCAGAATAATGGCAAACGATCCCCTGAAAACGGAAGTGTAAACCCTCGAAATGTCGTGTACCGCATGCATGTACCCGAAAATTTTCAGCGTGCAACAATATTTTTACAAACCTGCAGAGACTCATTTTAACAGGGTCAGTGGCACTTAAAAAACGAAAAATAAAGTCTTACGTTTTATTTTCGTGGTTTAGTGGTGCTCCATGCTCTGGAACACGGCGGAACCATTCAGATAAATTGCATCGTTAGCCAGTTGCAGCCAGCCAGACGTTGTTAGCTAGCTAGTTGAGGTTTACGTTTGTGGTTAGTGTGACAACACTAATAATGCAAGTATATTGTCGGTAATAAACGCACATAATCATAAACATTATCCCATAGGTCCGAAAATGCATTACTGTGGCAACGGTTATAACACATTAATAAATATTATCCCGTAAGACCAAAAATCTCTTTTCAGCAAATAATCACCAAAAAACCAAGCTACCAACCAAAACGTACTTATTACTGAAACGTATCTGAGTTCAAAAATTCACGGCATTATAGCTCAGTTACCATGCAGCGTCTGTGGGTCTCGGATTTGACGAAGATCTGTAATGCACCGCGGGTGAACGCAGACAGTAGTAAGCGCGAAGTGCTGGAGTGGGGTAAAGACCGCACAATAAGCCGCCTAAATATTTCGCACACAATATAACTTAAAGCTCATTACAGCTTCATAAACCCACCCATTCATTACGCAGCACAATTACTGAGGAGTCTGTTTAGCTATTTGATTGTCTTCCTTGTCCTTAATAGGATTCGTAAACATTGTAACAAATAAGCAATGGGTGTTGAGATCATGATAAAGAAAAATTAAGTTAAAAAGATACAGTTATTCTTAATGCTTAATTAAGCACTGCGTACTAAAGAGGTGCATGAATATGGACGAATATCTTCATGTATTCCTAACCTCGGAACTAAGTGGAGGTGAATAGTAATCTGAAGATGAATGTCTTCTGGGTTGTTGCGCGCTGATAATAGAGGCAGCAAGGACCTCTGAAACGTCGGCAGACTTCTACCAGACTACACGGCGCAGCAACCCAGAAGACAGCAGTGTTTTATATTTTTGATGAATACTCCTTATTCCACTGTTTCTCACGTGGATAAATATATTTTCGTGCCCATTTTAGTGTCAACTTTAACGATCAGTTCGTTTAATATTTAGGTCACATTCGCATTTAAGTGTTTATTCTGCGGTAGTTTTCGCTGCAAAGGCAAATGGAACGCACGTCTGAATACCGAGATCTGATATCCGGAGAACGTGACTGAGAACCGTCGGCTGCTATCACGACCTTTGTTTCGCTATCTGATGCTTCATTGTCTCTTCCACAACAAGTCCCGTCGTATCGTTTTCATACTTCGCTGAAAAACCTGATAGATCAAGAAGAGGCTTTTGTCAGCCGTCCATTTTAATTCGGTTCTTTTGTTTACCTGCACATGAAGCATTTTTCATGCTCCTCGTGCGAGTATGTAGAATTATTAATTAAAAAACTGGTTTCTGCTTTTATGACTTTCATTTCCAATCATTCAAGAGAAATTCAGAGAACAAGTCGAACTGAAACAGATCGTAAAAGAACGCGAGACGAACACTTTGCTTTACTGTCTTAAGAACAGAGGATACCAGGAATTATAAATTAATAACTGTAAACTATTTCTATGCATGATGCCGACAAGTTTCTAAGTGCTTGTCAGTTGTCACATGAAACTTCATTCCTTCGCTAAGATCATAATTTTTAACTAACTCCACGGAGGATATTATTTATTTAGAAGCTAATAGTCGCTCAGCCAGTTAAAAAATTTCATGTTTTATGGAACCAGAG
>NW_019059811.1:440265-461214 GCF_000696155.1 Zootermopsis nevadensis
GCATCATTGAATACCTCCATATTTCATTCCAAGTGACTCTGGATTTCAATAATCACTTGTCGCGTGTTGTGTTTGGTTATGACGTAAGTGTCCTACTTGTATGCAGATATGAAAGGTAAGCTGTTATGTAGTTGCGAACAATAACGTTCAGAAAAGTCAAGTAGCGAAGGTAAAAAAAAAAACATTTGGATCATAACACCGAGCGGATTCTTCTTATACGCTTTCAGGATGTGCCCAGTTCGAATCCCGATCCGGTAAAGTCTGGTATGATTGAGATTTATTGTGATTTTCTGCAGTTCCTGAGAAATGTTGTGGTAATAACATAACAGATAGCAACCACTCCTTCCCGAATCATTGCCCACATATATTCATAAGTTTCCTAAGCAATTTTTTACAGTTTTACAAAAAATATGCATGCACATATTCAATAATGAAATAAAGACATGTTAATAAACTAAATCATTACATTCGTTAGCATTGTCATTTAGTGAATTCGCGAATCTAATATAAGTATTCAAAGTGACCACCGTCAGCTTCGTGGCACAGTTGACAGCGGTGAGTAACACCAAAGTTGCTGCCGTATATAAATTTTTTGGGCAGACTGTATGTGGGCGTGCTATTTCCCACGACATAATCAGTGGAAGATGGAAACTGGTTCTGTAGATTGATGTATCTGGCTGAGGACGGAGCCAAGTGGCGGGATTCTGTGTGAGCGTTCGGCTTTCTTATAAGCCGCTGAAGTTCCCGGCCGCAAAATGTACATCACATTCTCTAGAAATGAGTTAAGAAATGAAATTTAACTTTGTGGGTTTTGTGTTTTGGTAAATTGTCCCCAGAGCGGCGACTATTAAGATGATAGCCTTCGGGGATATTGCGTGTAGTCTTGTAGAAGTTCGCCCTGAGAATGGAGGCAGTAAACACTTCTGAAACATCGGTTAACTTCTAAGAGATTTAACCGTGTAATATCCCAGAATGCTATTATGTTTGTTCAGAACCACATCGATTGTGTATGTAAGATTAATGATAAATCATTCGTGAAAGAAACTGAACGCCGAAGACAGAGGTCGCTCCTGACTTGGTAGAACAGCGCGGATGAATCCTCTGTCAGACACAGTCCGTGAAACGTAACGCTTAATTGTTTGATATGTAGGATCATTCGTAATCCCTATGTCAGCCAGCCATGTGCAGGCATTACGAGGCATTAACACTGTGGAGACCGTAATTCCTTAGCAAGATGCGTGTTCGCTGTGGCTTACTCTACATCCCCTGAGAAACCTAGAACACATTACTGAACTCAGAAACGGATGAAAGGACGAGGTGTGATTGCAGGTTCTCACAGCATCGACTGTGAAGTTGACGTCTTTCGTGATGTTGCTCCGTGTAGTCTGGTAGAAAGTTATCGACATTTCAAGCCACCTGCTGTCTCCATTATCAGGGCAATTAAGAAGGTGATGACCCATCGCCCTGATGATGGAGGCAGAGGAGAAGAAATAAGTACTAGGAGGCTGGATAAAACTGAATATTAAGCAACTTTACAATCTGGTCTCTTCACGAAATATTATTAGGGCCATCAAATCAGTGAAGATGACGTGGGATGGTGACGCAGCGCGCATGGACGTGATAACAAAAGATTATGAGCTCAGTGGTAGCAAAATGTTCCCCACATTTCGACTGCTGTTTGGCTCTTCACGAATGCAATTTTGATTTAAGTTCTTTCGAAATATTTTAACTTTGCCGCAATATGAAAGCGTCTTGTTGTTAGGGATGAATAGTGCTCGGTCAGAGTGGATCTGTGTAATTCTCCACTCCACTTGACTGTGGTTAGTAAGATCTGGTACCGCACATAGTACAATACTTCATGTTGACTACGTCGGAAGTTTTACAATTTACTGTGCATGTTTATGATTAAACGACTGTGTGGAACTCTTTTCTCGTAAATTTTCTTGCATAAGAAAGTCGTTGCCATTGTTTTGTGGTCTTTAACTTTAACAACTTCGTAGACACTTTCTTTTTATCGTCCCCTAATGACAGAAGGAGAAAAATTACTGGGAAGAGAGAGAGGGTGAGAGGGAGAGAGGGAGGGGAATTGTTCCATTCTGTATGTGAAGTCTGAATTGTGTTATTGTGACCTGCTAGTTCGTTAGTTTTAGTAGCGTTTGGAAAACATTTTGTATGTTTTGAGGCAATCTAATAAATAATAACTGTAATTAAGCAGTACACTATGATTTAAATCTTCGTGCTCGCTTATTATCTGTGCTGGACGGATGCGGCGTTCTGTTTATATTCAAAAGGCTCTTGGGGTTGAATTCCTTCCAAGTGGTCACTTTAGGATGTCTGATGTCTACGCTAATTAAAATACTGGAATATTTCCTATCGAATTTCAGTTGAGATCTGCTCGTAATTGGTGAATTCGAAAAGGGAAGTGGAATTTTTCAGAAGTCTGCAGAATTTTCATGCCAATTTTCTTTTTATCAGAACGAGATACCTTCGTGTTGTACTTCAAATACAGATCAGTTGGTACATAATAATGGCCTAATCTAATTCATTTATCATTACATATTTAAGTTATTAAAATTCTAATTATAAATGATAATAACCTTCCTTATTGTAATTGGAAACCAACAGCTGGAGAATGTGGAGCATTTCAAGTACTTGGGAAGCATAGTCACGATGGACGCCCTATGCACCAAGGAAGTAAAAGCAAGGATAGCCATGGCCAAGGCAGCTTTCGTCAAGAAGAGGATACTTCTCACTAGCAAGTTGGGCTTGGAGATGAAGAAGAAACTAGTGAAGTGTTACGTATGGAGTGTCGCGCTGTATGGAGCAGAGACTTGGACACTCAGGAAGAAGGAACAGAAATACCTGGAGAGTTTCGAAATGTGGTGTTGGAGAAGAATAGAGAAGATCAGGTGGACGGATCGAGTGACAAACGAAGAAGTATTGAGGAGAGTCAACGAGCAAAGAAGCATTCTGCAGGCGATTACACGAAGGAAAGCCAACTGGCTGGGACATATTATGAGAAGGAATGGATTACTGAGTGATATCACCGAAGGCCAGGTTGAAGGAAAGAGAGGACTAGGAAGAAGATTGATACAGCTAACCGACGACCTTAAACAAGGAAAGAAGATGACGTTCCAGGAATTAAAACGAGAAGCCGAGAATAGGGACAACTGGAGAGCTCTGTTTGGGCAGAGCAATGGACCTGTCGTAAGACAGAACACTTAATAATAATAATAATAAGTGTCTGTTGAAAATTACAAGATTCTTAAGAATGGAGCGGATCGTTATTTATCGTGCTCTTTCTACACGAGATATGGGCCTAATTCGTTATCAGACGTCATTCTATGTAACTTCCATGGATTAGATAAGTTAATAGTCGTTCATCTTTTCAACTTCCTACCTTTATACAACTCGAAGGTTAGATAAAGTGTTTACAAACGCTCGACCGAGATCCATATCTTCAGCCACATTCATTGAGTCAACAACCTCCCACACTATGTCTTAAGATCCATTTTAATATTGTTTTTCTGTCTGCGACTAGGCCTTCAAAGTGATGTTTTCCCCCTCGAAGCTTTACGAACAAAATTTTGTATGTATTTTTCTTCCCATGCATGCTACATACCCCACCTACCCCACACTCCTTGATATGATCATCATGTTAACGGGCCTGTTTTGTGAAGCGTATAAATCATGCGTCTGATTATCCAGTTTTCACCACTCTCTTATCACTTCATCCCTTTTAGGTCAAAATGTTTTCCTCTGCACCGTGTTATCAAACACCCTTAGTCTGTATAATATACAGAAATTTAAAAGAATAGAATTTTATACACTAGTAACAAATTATACGACTGATGCACAAAATATTAAGTTTGAAATTGGCTGTCATATGGTACAATGCCCTTTCTTGACCAAGACGAATCCTATTCACATCCTAAAATCCTATTTCACTAAGACGAATTTCAGTAGTCGCATGGTCCTCCAACTTGGGCTTATATCCTCGGAGTTAGTAAATATTAAACACCCGACAGATATTTGACACGTGTTCTCATTTGTTCGATTCTATGTAAATAAAACTTTTACCTTTACTTTTCCTGAGTAAGGAATCACTTATTCTATCTCTAATGTTTTGCTTCCTAATCCAAAGTAGGACATTTATTTGTTATTGAGTGATTTTCTCGTGCTGAATTTAATTCTTGGAAATTCGTTTGTTTCAGTTCGAGTACAGAATAATTATCAACTTTAACAAATTCCTTTTGAGGCTCTGCTCGTACTTTAGTCCTAGTCGACATGGGAACTTGTGTTCGGATTGAAACTTTAAGGGGGACATCTAGAAGTGTTTCAAAGGAACACTGTCTGCAGCCCTATGCATAGGCACGGGCAGAACTGATCATTATATTTTGTGAAGTTTAATAAGGGAGACGCTTTGGCACGTGTGTAGTGCTGTAGCTTCACAAAGCATTAGTGATTCAACATAGGGCATTCAAAAAGTTTCTATACAGTACAGAACAATACATTGACTTACCTTAACGTTTGAAGATAGCTGTACTCTGGGTTGCATCGCCATGTAAGTTGATAAAAGTTTATCAACGTTTTAGAGGTCCGTGCTGCCTCTATTATTCGCCCCGATGATGGAGGCAGTAAAGACCTCTGAAACGTTGATAAACTTCAACCAGATTATACGGCGCTACAACCCAGAGGACAGCTATCTTCGGACTCACCACCATAAAAACCTCAAATCCTACCTACATTCATGATTACTTACAAAATGTATTGACAAAACATCATTTTGAATTTAACATTTAATGAGCAGCAAACGGCTTTTATAAATCCGTGCTACCAACCTAGCCAAAATAAACACGTAGCCAATCTTTGCAATCTTGGTTGTTGACTTTTAACTACTAATATACTCTATAGAGACGTTTCGAACACACTGTATGCCCTTTCAGATCCACTGTCTGCATGTAATTTCTAGCGACCAAGAATTATAACACTCAAAGGACCGACTTTAAGGACAGAAATTTATGTACTTGTCAATGTTTACATACTTTCACGCATGAAAGTATGGCTGAAATCATTTACGTCATTTCGTGGCACATGAACGTCATACTTTGTAACTGACAGTCGTCAATAACACAAACGTGACGAGTCTATGATAGATGTGTGGAAAATTTAACATATTCGTGTATTAATTTAATTTATTTTAGAAAATGAATAATAGCAGCATGATGACTGTGTGGAATATTTTTATTTCCCGTTAATCAACGTAACATTACATTTTAAATCTAACATGCACAAATTTAATATGAAATATGTCGCCTCTCCTGTGTTTATGTATCATGATGAGTTTTACATTATGAAACACTCTTGAATGGAGGGGGGTTTGATTTCGGACGTGTTTTTGCAATCTTAATCTCCCATAAGTACAAAAATTCTGGTTTAAAATACATATTTTATAAAGTGAATTAAAAATAAACATTATTAAGTCTAAAATACATTGTCCAATCCTTTGGAACCTCGAAAGTTTCAGACCAACGGCAGTGTTAACATATTGTGCTGCATTGCCAAAAATAGGTTCCCTCATCCCATATGTTTGCCTTGCACGGCTCAGCTACTGACATGTTTTCTCTTTGCCCTCTTCATCATGCCTCGTTCACGTTACGCAAACGCCCAGGGGACGTAAAGTTTTACCATGCCCCTCCTGCCTTTCGATATTATCGAATTTTCCTTCCATTGTTAATCGTGATGCTGTACGGACGATTATTATTAACTCGTGTGTACTGTGCGTGGGGTCTGAAGGAGAATTAATGGCTATATGGCTAAAAAGACTCGTAAGATTACGGTCTGGAAGGATGTGGATTGGATTTATCTGGATTAGTGTGGGGACCAGTTGCGGGCTCTTATGAACACTTTTATGAACCTTTGGTTTCCGTAAATTTCTACCAGACTACACGGCGCTACAACCAAAAGACAGTGATATAATTTATTATTTTATTTAAAGATGCTATAGCATTTGTATAGGTTTTATGGCGCATAATGAGAAGATATATGAATGTCGAATTGTGAACAATGTGATACAAAGAGATCAAAGCCATATTTATGGTACTCCGCCCAGAGTATTCATGGAAAAGCTGAGAAAAATCGGGAAAACTTTAGTAAATATAACGGGTTCGGAGTCGAGATTTTAACTCGTAGTGTAAAGGGTCTTTTGTAACTGGCGGCCCCATAAAGATGCACACCAAGGTCTATTCTTTATTGTTTTTAAAATATAAAATTGCTATTGCTATCACCAATGTCATCGTTTTCCTTTCTTTTGAATATTTTATTTAATTAGAACCTGAACAGCTCCGTTTTGCTAATTATTTGGTTGGCTGGTCAGTTATATTATTTATTAATACCTTCTTAGCTGCAAGGTTTAATGAACATTGAATTACTCCGTAATCTATCTGAATTATTAACTCAATATGATAGGACTGAGATATTTTAGAGTATATCAAGGCGTTACATCGTCCGTTTAATTATATCCAGGACTGATTTACCATCTGCAGACTTTGGTTTGCGAGGCATTTACATTAATCTTCATACACTGTCACGTTAGAAGTGATGATGTTAACGAAGCGCAGACATTTCTGTCTGATTTTAAAACTCTCCTTGAATTTCCATTATACTCGAGTTTTCTTAAGAGTTTGATGGATATTGAGCTGTTGAAGTCCTCCCACTTAAACGACCTAAGGTCGTAATTATAAAACCTCGTCCTTAAATTCTTTGCCTGTTTCAGATTCCGGCCTGTATCTTAAAGTAATCACATTTCAATATTATCAGCTGGTATGTCTTGACAACTGAAATTTGTATCTTCTGGCTTTTAGACCGGAGTTCGATTCTTTGAAGAGGTTCGCTCTTTTTCTCTGCTGCTACATCCAGACCTCATTTCTAAAAATACCAGCGATTTCCCTGGGTGTAAACTACGTGTAGAATGAAGCTGACCTCTCGAGGATGCGATGGGTTTTACTTTAAAGCTCGTGCCATTATGAGTTGGTGCTTAAACACGGATGAAACATTTTAATATTATCCTCCATATATTGGTAGGAAAAATGATATAAAAAGTCAAATTTATAATCCTCTCGATCCAATAGTGCACCACATCAACAGCGAATTATTTTGAATCTGAATAAAATACACACGTTCGTAAAATTATCTGCAGAGAAGCGGTTATGATATTATTCTTCAGAACAGAGAGCTACATGCTTATCCCTGGAGTTTGCTTTCAAATTATTGGAAATATTTCCTCCCTGTGGTTGTGAGCAGTGGCTAAATCGACACACGCTTCACAAAAATGGAACTGTCAGCCACACGAGGCAGTGTTAAGGAAGTTGATCTGCTTTCCAGTTGTGATCCTTTCACAGCATCGTTGCTAAAGTTGGAATCAAACAAGACGCCATGCAAGTGACGGTATCTATTTATTTCCCATTTTGTTTCGAATAAAGCCCAAGTCATGGGAAAATAAAATATTTTATTTTTAAGTTGTACAGAACGTACATCAGTACACAGATTAAGAGATGTTTATAGTTAAACGAACAGACTATTTTACTGGTAGAAAGAGGCTTAGAGATTCAATTTGCTTATACTGCTGGCTGACTACAACTCTAATTTCTTTTATGTATTTAGTTTCCTTTCCTCAAATGTACCCAGTATGTGTGGATTCCGAGGCATTGCTTCTGATAAAGAAAAACCAGCGCGTAAAATACACAGGCATGCATAAAACGATGGGGAGGGGTAAGGTATGCAAACCGCGACGCGATGAATTCTGTGTGTAACCGCACTGACGCTGCAACAACAAAGCTCCAGCGTCATTCGCGCCGTGACGAGAGGCGCTGAGAAGTTCTAACGCGAAAAAAACAGACTTGTTCTGAAGGGGGAAAAAAGTGCCACCAACAACGATTTCGTAATTTATATTAATATTCAGAAAAATGTTTGCAATTAAAATGTGATACACCGTGGATATATGGCACCCGAAATTTGTTGAGTTCTGAGCACGTATACAATATTAACTCTCTGAAGCAGAAGGTCGTAGAAAAAAATATTTAAACATCGAGTCCGTACCGCAAAGAAAACAACTCGTCACGTACACCTGAGATAAAACCCACGAAATACCCCGAGATAGCCGGTCTCCAGTCCGAGTGATATTTAAAATAAAAATCTCAGTTTTATTTAGAACGTTTTGCTTTTTGAACTATATGTAACATGCATGGTAGAGATGGAAAGTGCATAAATAATTTGGGTTAGAAACCCTGAATAAAAGAGACGACGTTTAAGACCTAGGCTTAGATGGGAGGATATTATTAAAATATTGCTAGTATATTTAATGAAATATTTACTAGTAAAACATGCAATGTGAAATCTATAATGGCATTGTTCTTGCAGTAATAGTTGTAAGGCCATTAGGTTATAATAAATAAGAAAAAAAAAGATTTCAGATGAAGTAGAAATTTCTCATGTTAGAAGAGTTTGCCACTTGCATTATTCTGTTCTACAGATCCAGAATTAGCGGTTTTGATCGGGAAGTGTTGTTTCGAGATTCGTATTCATGCTCGGAATATTGAACTGTCGGATGTGGATAACAAACCAACTGTTTTGTCGAGCAAAAGTTTCTGTCAGGTGAATGTTTCCGTAATCTCTGATTCTCGACTCTGTGGCCAACAATATGGCCCCCACGCGGCTGTGACGATCTTCATGATGGCGGTGGAACGTACCCTCTTGTTGAGACGACATTTTGTTTCGCAGTTACATTTACGCAATGCGTTTATTTATAAATAAATATTCCCGTATTTAAACGTGCCCCTCAGGAGAGGGAAATCCATATTCTGTGAAAAAAATAAGTATAATAATCATTTATCGAACGACAGGGCTTTAATAATTATGTAATTTTTAGGTTAAGTTATTTACATAACGTTTGTCACAAACTATGGGAACGAAATGAGCGCTCTCTGAACTAACTGGATCGTGTGAGATCGTACGTGATCCGGATCACAGTGTTTGTGACGTCACAGTTATTATAAGTTGCCTGAACAGGCTAATGCGTGGGGGCAGTTTGAAAAGATCGGACAGCCGTTAGATTTTACTACATACACAACGTTACACGGACGGCAAAACCAGGATAAGTCCACAATGCACTAAATTTATTCACTTTTGAGTCCTGTGCTAGTGTCATATGAGAACCGGGCTTATTGATGGTTATTTACTGTACTTGCTGAATAAGATATTTAACATCAAATGATATGAAAGAATGGTTATGCACGGAGGAATGAGTGAAATAGGGAAGGAAATGGTCACGGTCTATTCTGAGCATTTATCCTAGAAATGTATTGAAACAAACGACTGATTTATACATTTATTTAACGATAACTTTTGAAGTTTAAATAGATTTTAATTTTCTCATCATGAATAGTGAAGGGTGTAGAATCAATCCGCATAATAATATTGTTGGAATTTTACCTTGTATCGACGTGTTTAGAGCAATATTATTGACATATTTGCTGTTTTAGATTCCAATTACAGAACATTATATTTGTTTCTAATTACTTGTGTTTCGTCATATCTTGAAATGTTTACTTGGGATGTGAAAGGGACTGGAAAAATATTGGAGAAAGGAGGTAAAGATATAATGTGGCGAAAGGGACAAAAGATAAGAACATATAGAACGAGGGATAAAATACGAAAAGTTACCCGCTAAATTTTAACGGGCTTTTTACACTATCGAAAATATAAGCACTAATTGTGTCAGTAGTCTTTGAGAATTTGGCCTAATTTTCGTATGCTTAACATCTATTTAGTGTTTTGTAGTTATTATTGCGTACGTGACAGTTTATGACAGTACTTCTTCATTACGGAGATAGATCTGTTTCGCATTCACATCCTCTTTATTTACCACGTCATTTCCGCTTTTCCCAGGCCTCATTGGTCCATTTGTAGTGAAACGGATGATGTCGGTTTACATTGCATTCAGCGACAGATCGTGATGATTTTTATTGACATTTTTCGACACGAAAATGACCCGTGAAGTTTGATCGGGTAAACAGTGCGCACATAATCGCTTTAGATTCCCGCCACTCAATTTCAGAATTTGAAATGAAAGCATGAAATTGGTCGAGTAGCATTGAAAGAAATAACGCAGAGTGTAGGAAAATAAAAATTATCTCTAACATTGATTATGAGAATATTTTATCTTTCGTTCGACCTTCATTTCTTTGTTTGCTTATTAGTTGTTTTATGTATTCTTCTTTATTTCTGTCAATTTTGATTTTCCGGGTTTTCTTCGTCATTTTACCTTGAACGTTGTTACCAGTGTTTCGGAGGCACGTATCGCTTCCATGTTCAGGGTGACGATATATCCTCTTTCCACCTTCCCATTTTCTTTTTCATTACAATTTCATTGTCCGTCCTCTCCCTTTTGAACAAGTCGTATCTTCATTTCCTTTACCCTGAAGATTAAGGCGATATATTTTATCGAAAAGCTGGTAACCACAGCGAGACCACACGAGGTTACAGCCCAGTAAAGTGAAACATTTTTCTTCATATGAAATCGAAATCTTTTGTCTTTAACCTTTTAATGAAAAATTTAAATGTAGACGTTCCTACCATAAACATATCCGTTGAATTGAAGATGGCTGTCATCTAGGGCTGTTGCGTCGTGTTGTCTGGTAGAATTCTACAGACGTTTCAGAGTTCCTCAAATTCTGTAAGGTTATTTCGATTTTAATTGTGAGAAGTTTCTCTCCTTCACTTATCGTCCTTGAATCTACCTCACGAATAAAACATTGACAAGATACATAATAGAATTATATTTGTATTTGGAGCGGTTGAAACAAGAACCTGAGTCACTAGTATACTGGAAGTTAGCATGGAAGGGATTAAACAATACCTCAGTCTACGAAAACACGCTAATGTTGTGTTGACGTGTTGGTGCTCTAACAGATCTGCCCTCATTACTCACACTGTGGATGTGACGGGAGTTTCAAAAAGTGGAGCACTTTGATGAATGTCTTTCAGGATGAATGGGGGTAAAAGTAAAACATATAGAAGGACCTGTACGTGGCGAAAGTCTGGAGGAATTCACGATCTATTTAGCGTGAACAGATGCACTCTGTACCATGAAAGGTCTTTATTTCTGTCTGTGACGCACTTATTAAATATCGTAGCGGTGACAGGGTAAAATACCTTGACAGAGCTTTCGTATTTCAAATTCTAGATTCTTTACGTAGGTCGAGACTGCTCTCCATTTAATGTACCACAGTCTCAAATATTATCTTATATCGAGAATATTATAACTTTATACATTAATCCTCCCTTAACACTGTTTCCATTTCAGCAGTCATGATATTATCCCATAAAGCCAAAACTCCCCTTAACAGCAAATGATCACACCATGACAATTATAGCAACACATATTCATAAATATTATCCTGTAAGGCCGAAAATCCCTTAAGAAAAACAAATGATAACTAATCAACCAACATTGCCTACTATATACATAGATGTATGAAAGAAAAATAAAACTATAAATGATTGCGTTTTGTGGTGCAGAGAATGCATTGAAACAGTAAACGGTGGAACGACAAATATAAATTAAGCAGGCACGTCAGATGCAGCGCATTGAAACTATAATAAATTACTGATACTTTATTCAGCGTATCTCCTTGTTGCGTTTGTCTCAAACCCAATTCACTAAGAAAGAGTTTACGCGATGCGCCATTTGCAAAAGAAGACATTATATACGTTTCTTTGACACACCTGAGATTTATTTTCGGTATTGAATAAATCGTTACATTTTCTCGGGTTATTTTTCCTAAAGGAACTTCTTTTTATATTTACCGTTTTTCCTACGACACGCGCCGTTTGGGAGATACAGGCCAGAATTTCCAAACGGAAACGTCGAAAGAAGATGGCTGTTTCATGGGTTGCTACGCCGTATAATCTGGTAGACTTTTACGAGACTTACTGCCTCCAACATCAGGGTGATGACTGCTCTGACGTAGGCGGCAACAAGAATCTCTAAAACGTCCGTAAACTTCTACCTGACTACACGGCGCAACTACCCAGCGGACAGCCATTTTTATACTAGCTGCCGTGAGAACCTGAAGTCTCACACAGATAAAGGTCGATACTTTGGGAGGGGGGGGGGGGGGGGACTCTCCCCAACACGATATTTTTTGTATTTTGTGCTGTTTTAAAGGAACTCAAAGTTGTGTTTTTGACACCCCCTGTGCCTAATTTTCGAAACAGGTAAATTCAATGTTTTCCCGAGGCTGTCTGCCCAAGATGGACAGGTGTGACATATCAATATTTTATTCCGTTTATAAAGAAAGGCGTCTCGTGTCCCTTCCTCCGTTTGTTGAAACCACGGAGTTGCTTTCCCACAGACCAAGTGACTGCCACGTGCAGACTGGAAACGAAGCACAGCTTACCGCATGTTTGACGAAGTCGGACTTCAGCACGGAGACTGACTGCCATGGTTGGACGGTTGGCACTACTGCTTTGTAACACGATGAAATACATTCCTGCATATAAACTCTATTGTTCGTGATTTTACTTATTTTCTCGAGAAAGCAGCTCAAAATAGGTCACGACCGCTTTATTACACGTCATCTTATTTTCGTAATTTACATTCGTCTTCCCAAAGAAGAAAATGATTATCTTTACCGCGGTGAAAACCTCACATCTTACCAGACGCGGTGTTTTCTTTGCGGTAGGGGCCCAGATTTTTAAATACTATTCAGATGAGCTTCGGCTTCAAAGGGTTGACTGTTCGGAAAATAACAAGTGCCGTTGTGTGTGCACCCAGAGTCAGAACGCCATCTTGCTCTGTTCAGACTCCGTCCACCTTCACAGAGAGCGTCACTGCGGGTCTAGCACGCTAATTAAGGGCCCCTGCAGCTGCTGTGATCGAATTCCATTACAAGGAATGTGTTTGATCATGTCGGGATGGATGGTAGGCCATTAGGCGCAGACGGAGAGCGCCGGTATCGCATAGCGCTTCCTGTGCAATGTCCGGCAATTTTATTTACTATTCAAGATTGAGTTACGAAGCTTCGACGAGGGTGTTCTCGAAAGCCGATATCGAGATGAGACGTTACTATGCCAGAAGGAATTCGTGAGTACTGCATATACATACTGATAAGAGAACCCGGTCGATTGAAAACCTCCGGGTCGTCTCTGGTTCTGGCGGTGCGGCAAAATGTTAAGTGTCGACACGCCACCGTTTCCTTGTAAAAAACAAATTTTCTTTTCCACTCGCTTCGCTTCAGTTCGTAGAGCGTTTGACTACGTTGCGTCCGACCGGGGTTCGATTCCCAGTGATGTGATTTTTTGATAATCGTCACGTATGTAATGGTTTTGGATGCCGGAAAACTTCACTCTTTTGTTTTTAAGTATAATTCAGTAGCAGAAGTATACGTCGTAACGCTTTGCAGCTTCCGTAATTAAGAAATGATAATTAATGGTATTAATGTGTGTACGCTGAATTGTTATACTTTGTAATCAATTTTTAGTTAGATTGTTCCGACATTCTTTAAGGTAAAATTTGGAGTCAATATATATTTTCATAATTTTGATGGAAAAAGAAAATATAGTAGTTTTGTGAGGAATGTGGAAGTTTCAAACGTATCCTTTGGTCGTTAGCACAGAGAAGAGTTCCCGTAAGTTCCACAGAGCGCGCGCATTCGCTGATAGTGGGTCAGCCGACCCTCGCGTCATTGTACAACGCTCGAATGTGTAACTCTTTTGTTGTTGCCTTTGTAGGGCGAATCAAAACACGAAACAATTCCTACTTTTTGTTACAAAAGGAATTTTTAATTTTATTATCTTTTTGTTTCACTCGGAAGCGTTATAAATTCAGACAGAGGAATCCTGATCCTATTACGCCAGAATTTATTTACAGGTGCAGTCCTGTTACCTTCCGCTGTTAATCGTGCAAATGTGTCGAGCGTTATTTGCGAATGCATGCACTGAGAGGGGGTGTGTGATTTGTTTAAAATACACGAAATCTGAAAACTTTTCAATAAATTGTGTAACTAATGTGCAAAATTTTCTTTTCCATTAGTACATAAGTTATTCATTGACGATATATAATTTATGCTGATATTACAAATATCCAGTATCTTAAGAATGTTATTGTGGCTTATACATTCAGGTATTGGCTTCCATCTTTCAATCCATCTGGCGCGGATAAATGAGGGATCCGTACTTTTGGATGCTGTCGTTGATAGGGAGGATTTACTATTTGTATCTCACAAATAATAACAAGTATGATAATATTAAGATGGATACAGGTGAAATGCCCTGTAGCTCAACATGCAAGGGCTTCGTAGGCTTATACTCAACATTACAAAATATTTACTTTTTCAGCCACGAGGAAAAATGCTTTCGGTATCATTTGAACATAAGATCTCCCTTCACCGACATCAACATCCTCTTTAAAGTAATGAATCCCTTGTAAGTATCAACCGAATGAAGTGGAGAGTAAATACGTCAATGGGTGAGATTGAAGGACGATTTTAATAACCTTAAGATAATACATTTTTCTGTTACTGGCCTATTATATAACACTTTATATCTTGAGAATTATAATTGTAATAAAAACAGGTCTAATATGATTGTGATTTTGTTTGTGAGATCGTTAATGATTATGGTGGTGTTAAAAACACAGTCGTTTATGAACGAAGAACCGTGTGGAACAGGAATTAACCAGTTTATCATCAAATCGGGTTAGAGGATTTGAGGTTTTCACGGCGGCGTGTCCGAAGACGGCTGTCTTCTGCGTTGTTGCGCCGCGTAGGCTGGTAGAAGTTGACCGACGTTTCAGAGGTCCTTGCTGCCTCCATTATCAGCTCATCAGTGTATCTTTATTTCCGATTGGTCTAGACAGTATTTATATCTATACAGTTCACAATTAATAATATTCTAAGCATAGCACATCTCCTTAATAAAAAGTAGCATGAAGCATGAAGCTGATGCAACAATGCACACATACACTAGACCAGGCAAATCTATTGAATGTGTCCGGGGATAAGGAATTTACTACGGGGCTGCTACTCAGACTGAAGAAGCCCTGAAGATGAAGGCAGTGTATTCCTACAAAACGTTAGTATATATATATATATCTACAAGTCCGTATAGCCTTACAACTAAGAAAACCTGGAAACAGAACAACGTTAATCGTTCCTTTTTGATGCTTTCAGGACAATACCCGAATATATTAATTTACAGTTCCGTCTTTTCTCGACAACATTGCTGCATACCCTCGTATTACATGACCTTTGAAAGTATGAAATTTTGCGCCTGTTCAAATAATGAAAGTTGAAGACTTGATTTGGTCTGGAGGGTATGTCTGAGCCTAAAAGGCGTGGTAGAACTGTTGGTGTAAGTCGTGTCAACGCATAAAGTTCAGAAAATTGTAACAAAAAATAGTTGCATAATTCTGTGCGTTAAATTGTCATATTATCTAAGTAACAAGAGTTAAAGAAGTGGTCAAATGACCAATTATTTATGAAATATCTCATCTTCTGATTTCATCTCACTTAAGTCTCTGAATCGTGTTATATAAGTCGCTAGTTCACATTTATGTCCCAAGGATTCAAAGATGTCTGCCCATAAAAGGAATTATTACCGAGAACAACAGGCATTAAACAAGATTATGCATCATTATTAACGAGGTTGTAAGAATGATGCTATTCTGACGAAGTACATAACATTTCTCAGAATTGAACAGAAACCCTAGGATGTGACGAAAGTACCGCGTAAATCTAAGGTTGCTTGAACATTTGGTGTTTCTTTTTCCTATTCAAAATTAGGATATGCATAACTGCTTTTATTGTTAGTCATAAAATTACTTGGACTCCTATAGTAAACCGGATACTGTAGTCGTAGAAACCAGTATCGTTGTGTAATATAATAAGCCATTTCATAGTTCAGGAGGTTAGACGCTTAATTCTCATCCCTGATATTCAGATTCAATCCCGGTTTACAGTGAGATTCGTGGTGGACGAAGTGGTATTGGAGTAGCCTTTTACCCAAGTTACTTGTTTTCCCTGCTAATTATTATTCCGCCATTGATCCACACTCGCCTATCACCGCCCCACGAGGTGTGCGATATCCCTGACCAAGCAGAACATTTTCGCACCGCCGGTCCTAAGTTAGAGGCTTCATCTCTGACCCGGCGTGTAACTGGTCTCGGAGTAAAGGTAGTTTATGTGTAAGACGCGGCACCACAAAGAGAAAAAAAAACTGTCCCGTTCGTACGATCTGTAAATTAAAATTGTCATAAGGACATCGACATAAATAAAAGTGACTAACTCATTGAGTAGAGTATTTCTTGAGAAGATGACAGTCGCTAAAGTGGTCAAGAAATTTGCCGCCTTTTGTAAGACCCGAATGTTTATTACCGTGTTCACAGAAGCCCGCCATTGGTTCATTATGGGTCAAATATATTTAGAGTTTATTTTAATATTATCCTCATATTTTCGCATAGTTATCCCAAGCATTCTACTTCATTCATGTTTCTCGACGGAAATGTTGTGTGCCTACATTTGCCATCTCTCCCTTACGTGCCAACTGAACAGAGTCTATGAGCTAGTCCAGATATTTCCCGCGTTCATGGGATCCAAAAGCTCATTACCGTGCTCTCTGTAGCCCGCCACCGGACCGTATCGGATATTTAAGTAGGCCTATTTGAAACTCTTACGTCGTTCACGAGTCTGTATCTCTGGGAGTGCGATCGGCCTCGCACTGGTCGAGACGTGAGGTTCCACGGCGGTGGAAGTGTCAGTGTCGGTCTTCTGGGTTGTGACACCGTGTGGACTTACAGGTAGACACTAAGTTTTGGAGGATTTTATTGCCTCCATCTTCAGGTCTCAGGATGGAGACGATGGTAGAACGGAATCTATCTACAAGTCCACACAGGGCTTCATCTTAGTATTCTCCTCCAAAATGTTGGTATCCAGCTACAAGCTCGTCTGGAGTTACAATTCAGAAGACCAGCTCTGACAATCCCACACTCTCAGGTCGGTTTCATTTTCAGCCTTGTTCAGTTTTTGTCTGTGTCCCAATACGTCAGACCACAGACTGTATTACAGTGCACTGAACGTTCCCTGCCTACATTTCATCTGAAAATTATAGGGCCACATAAAAGCTATTATTTTCATATCACTGGTTGGGACAGTTAAATGTTGATGTTGGTCATTCGCTTAATTAAGTTTCACTTTTACTGTGAAGCTGGACGTTACTGCAACCTTAAGAAATGACACGAAACATCCGTTTGTGGCAAAGCTTGTCCGCCTCTTTCAAGAAATAAAGTGGAAGGCAAGGTTTTGTCAGTAATTATACCAAAGTTTGTAGGCAGCGTCCTTGTTAACACAACAAAGCTGCCCTTAAGTTGTGGTCTTGACAATTCTGATCATATATCGCCCATATAACGACCTTGCTAAATTCCTTTACCTCATACACGCCCGTAAGTTCGGTAGCACAGCGCACGGGATTGCGTATAATGTGCGTGTTTGTAGTATGTAATGAAACCTGTGTCGGTCTGTGTCAAGGACGGAGAAAGTACATCCCACAAAACTAATAAAGCTTAAAATTCGCCAGCGGGCGGATATATATTATAATACGACGCTTCTGTGTTTATTCATACTCACTCGTGTGTGTGTGTAGGCACGATCCGTGCAAACAGCCATGACTCGAGTGGGATTCGAATCCACAATATCAGTGATCGCGCGACCGCTTTTCTCATATGCAACATAACTTCTCAATTTACTTCATATATATATATTTATTATTAACTGCAAATGGGTTTATACCCGGTGGCAGTGGTTCTACAATAAGACACAACAAAACAACACACATCGCACAAAATAACACAACTCAATTCCTTTATGACATTGTTCACCAACATAATAATAATAATAATGTTTCTCCGAAACGCTGACATCTACCGACGAGTCTACACGGCGCTAAAACCCAGGAATAACATTATTATCCTTACCGCTTTGAAAATCTCTTTATGTCACATAATAGTTATGACTTTTGAAAAGCTTTCACGAATTTTTCTCGCAGTAATCGACTTGTTGGCCTGTTACAACTTGCATTTATTCTCTGACAGCTTGACAGGACAGCGCAAAATGCCACATAGCCGGCACTGACATAATTTTTCCTTATTCGTATTCGTCTGAGCGGAGGACGGTACTACAGCGCCGTGCTGTGTCGGCAACTTCTTCACCACCAGTGTCGTGCGTACTGTTTTACAGGCGGAGCAATGTAGGTTGCTGTGAATATTCTTTCTTTTGGGAAAATGGCTTCCAACTTAGAGAGATTGCATTTTTTTTTGCACTTGATGCTGATGAAACACATGTTTTATGAAGGAAGCAGTGTTTCCATTGAAGTGCCAAGCTTTTTCTTATATCATAGAAAAAAGATGCGCGTACTTACGAAAATCGAGGGTTTCTAGGAAAAAGGACATTAATCCGAATATGGATAGGTTTTAGTTAATGTTGTAAACTTATAGGTTAGAACTGCACTCATAAGGGGATAATATTATTGCAGCTAAAATCTTATTAGTCTAGACGAAAAGGAGTGATGGAATATTGGCTTTTCTCTTCCTGTTCTACTGAATCTGTCAAGAAAAATCAATTTATGTCCAGTTTGGTTCGTCTTATTTCTGTGAAGGTGAACGAACACATTTCACATGCTGCAGCCCATCTACTTCAAGAATTACCAAGTTGCTTTTTTCTCTCACGCTTTCCAACTAATATTTATATAACTTTATAAACATGTTGTATAACATATTATCAAATATGCACAATCTAACATGAATTTGCCTCTAATCACTGCCTAATTTAAATTAGTGCAACATTTATATTTACCTAATTTACTAATTTGAAGAAAAAAACACGCGCTTATAATATAAGGTATAACCTATGTTAGGAAAACTACGCAATCGTCGCTTTTAGCACAGGAGAATTCTGTGTTAATTTATGTTGGCAGCAGTCGAAGACCAATCCGCAGACAGTTATACACATTTAACGAAAGCAAACTTATCAGACTGATGACTGGTATTTAAACAAGAGACTGTTAGGTTAGGTTAGGTTAGGTTAAGTTAGGTTAGGTTAGGTTAGGTTAGGTTAGGTTAGGTTAGGTTAGCGATATCTTGTTTGAACTCTGGGAGTGGACGTTGCGGTACTTTTCGTTGGTGTCGTACTTACGGAAAATCACGACGGTTTAATTCTTCACACCTACACAGTGTTTAAATTCAACAGACGACTTCACATAGCCTCAGCAGGTGACACAGAGTAATTAAGTAGGGGTTAATTGGTTTATGTGTGGTTTACCACTTTCACCTTTCCCTGAAAGAGAAGTTTTATATGATGGATGACTTTAATTTAGGATTTTGTGTGTTTAGTATCGATTGTTAACAGAAGACCTCGTACAAGTGGTTGGAAGAACAGGGCCAGTGATTTGAATGGATGAATGCGTCTGTGAGTGAGGCTGTGAGCGGATGCGTGAATGTGAGAATGATTGAGAGTGTCACTTCACTTGTTTTCGGAATGGACAGGCATAATCCGGTACTCCTTGCATCTTTGTTATCTTAATTCAATTTTAAACACTAAAATTCAATCACACTCCTTTTGTGCCTAGATCTTAAGTCACGTAGATCTATGATTTACATTATGATATTAACCTTTAAAAATAAACGAGATTTGACAAAACTGAATCTAACAATAGACGTGATAAATATTTATATGTGTACACATGACGTGTACTTAACCGTTTAAGGCACAGTAGTAACTATATGTACTACGTACTTTCAGAGTCAATTACTTGTATTTTTACTCACATAATAAGCAGTGATTATTTCATTAAAAATCATTAAGAGGTTTATCTTTTTAACGGAGGTGCGCTGTTTTCTTTGAGGTGGGAAGTGGATTTTTAAATATTATTTAGATGAGCTTCGTGCTTGAAAGTGTTATACAAAATATTTCTTGAAATGATGTCTGCATGAAGGTTGTTTGAAGGAGCTAGGAATTTTATTGGTGTCAATCTCGAGATGAAACGATGGATAACTTTGCAATTTCTTCGGTGTCGATTTCTTCTTTGGGATCTCCGTTTTATAGCCCCCTCAACTCGTCCTTTGTTATCTATTCTCCCCCTTCGTATAGCTTTCTGAGTTCTTCACGTTTCCATTTGGTGTCCATTGAATCAGTTGTTTTCAGCAACTGTGTTCTTTCATTTCCTTCTCGCGTCCATGACAGAGCAACATTGTGTTTATCGTCTTCATAATGTTTCCTTTCGCGCCCGAGGCTCCTATAACATTTCACTTATACCTTCTTCGTTTTAGCTGAGGAACTTATGTCTCTGCTGTATCTCAGTTTACTGTGTAAGACGTTCTGTATCTTTCCACTTTTTCCAGCCTATCAAATTCTTTTTTATTCTCATTACTAATTGAAGTTTTTGGATCCTGCTTTTGATGTTCTCTCTGTACGACCAGACACATATATTTTACGTGTTTGTTATGATTATGAAAGTAGGTGTCTTACTCCAAAGGGCTAACTTTGAGTGTGTTTAAGAGCAAAATGTTAGGGAAGACAATTATATGCGAGAAGAGGGCTGAAATAAGAAATCAGAAGAAAATTACAGGATTTTGGTTTTTGGTTTAGAACTATATACAGAGATCTGTGGTCGCCTAACACCAGGTTTTCACGGCCACAGTCCTTACATACGTAGCACTATTAGCACTACTGCTTACTACAACTATTCACTAATGCTACTCTACATGACTATTCCTTAATCCCTAATACTATTTACATAACTCTTTCGTATTGTTCTCGTGCCTTCTACCCCAGTGGCAGTTCTAAATTCCTAATTTTGACCTGTCTTTTACATCTTACTTTGTACAGAAATTTCCCTACC
>NW_019059811.1:461689-481824 GCF_000696155.1 Zootermopsis nevadensis
CTACATCCCTGACCTCCGTGTCATTCGTAGTGCTTAAAATTTTCTTGAAGGCCAACTCTTCACCAACGGTGAACCACTTGTTCCTCAGGAGCTGTTCCCTCCACCTCCCGGTTTCCGTACACTTTAATAGTATGTGAATCTCGCTTTCTGTCGCCCCACATAAAGGGCATATTTTTTCATCCATGCCCCCCCTCATCCCTCTCAGCTTCCAAATACCCGCTCTGAACCATGCCCATCCCTCCCTCTCCACCCTCGTACAGCAACCAATGTAACCCATTACAGGATTTATTCTCCGTACATTTATTGTTAGAGTAATTGAATCAAAATGATAAGACGGACTAAAATGTAACTTGGGGGAAGAGAATATGAGAAATGTTACGAAACTTTGCTGGGACAACCCGAAACGTAAATACCATTTAGGATAATTATTCGTAGATGGCAAATACTATTCGAAAGATCCTTATAGAAAAAGGGAATGCCTTGAACAAATGTAGGGTATGTTCAGTTTGAAGTATTTCATATTAAAAGCAATTAACTTTCAGGTTCTATGGAGTAAGAGAATTTATTTACGAAATGAGAACTATCAAGTGTTGAAGGATTGCTCTGTATCGTTCACTTAGGTATGTACATAGGTATTTAATTGGTTATATCAATTACAAAACGTACGCGTTTAAAATGTTATCAATGTTTTTTATATATTCGTGTCGATATGTAAATTATTCACGCTGCCATATGCACTACACATAAATATTCAGTTTTATTATAATTGTTCCACGTGAGAGAACAGCAGAACAGGCAAAGAGACTTGCTGTTCGTCAGTGTGTGTGTGAAGCTTCAAGAGCTATTTCCTTTTCCGACGTCATTAAAGCCTGGAATCCAGTTACAAGGAGCAGCAGAGTTGATTGTGTAGAATATGATGTTTGGAACAAGTGACGGAAGTGACGTAGAGGAATTTAAAAACCTGGTAGAAATGTGCTTGACAGTCATGAAGTCTAGCAGGTGAAATCCAAAATACATTAGTTTTTTTATTGTCTGAGTTAATTAAAACGAGTAAAACAAAGAGGAATCAAAACACACAAGAATGTACTTTCACGCAAAACTTCAGTTGCATCTCTAGTTTCCAAAAAAGAAAATGATACGCGCAACGCCTCGTCATTGTTTAACGAGTGATTACAGCATTAGGGTGAGTTCTGTAACGCTTCATACCACTCAGCAGTATCATCAGCTCATCAACAATAATTACTGGTGTAACTGACTCCATGGTACAGATTCTTTCTTGAAAAGCTAATAGTCACTCAGCTGGTAAGGAAATTCCCTGCTTTTACGGAATCAAAGGATGATGCATGCTTCACCCTTGAAGATGCAAACGTTTACCGCACTTGTAAGCAAATTTAACTTTTCGCAAGTGGCAGTTAGACATAATTATGTGTGTATTCTCTGTTCTACATTTCCTACCCAATATTTAACCATCTTTCTTGTACTATTCGTAAATGAACAATGTAAATCGAGAAATTTGTTTTTGTTTTGTATGCTGCATTCTCGATTTGTTGTGACCACGTCCCTAGAGACACACACACATGTACTTTTTAATTTCCTGCAATAAATCGTAGCAATATGGCGACTGTGCGCAATTCTACTGTAGAGGCGATAGTCACCAGCGAAAGGTTCTGTTGTTCGTGTATGAGTCCGATTAACTGCGCAAGTAAGTAGTGTTAACGTCCGTAACACAGAGTTGGTCAGAGGCCGTGCCTGGAATAGTCGAATATACCTGCCGGTCAGACATGAGAAGTTTCGAAATTAAGTCAATTACAGTTTGGTTAGTCCATTCGTCATTTGAGAATACCGGAAGAATTTGTGCCCCTCATATTATTTAACGATGTTGTAGAAACTTTTAGCTTTGCTTATCGAACTTCTGGGCCGAGTACTTTGGAAGGTCGCACGATGACCAGGTATCCTAAGATTGTTTTTGTGGTTTTCCTCAGCCCTTCCGGCCAAATACTGGGGTAGCAATTTAAATTACGCCTCTGTTGCTTCCTTCCATATCCTTTCTAGTTCATTACTCGCCAGTCATCATGTCATTCAGCTTTATATATTGAGGAATTGACAGCGCCATTATGTAAACAAGTAAAATAGGAGAATCTATTACCCTTGTCTGTTTACCGTTGTTTCGACGTAGTGTAAATGATGTGAGGATAGCATTCTGTAGCCAGTCCAGAGCTGGAATCAAGCTCCTTGCACGGTCCAATCGGAGCGCTAATTGCTGTACATCGCCGAGAGACCTTGAGCTCCCACTGCGAAACGCAATGTAATTAATACAGCTAAAGATGTCGAAGCAAAATTCTAGTAGAAATAATTTAATTTGGGTGCAGAATTATTCAGAATTCAATCGGTCTGTCGCACTTTAAGTGACCTAGTTTCAGTCATTTGATTTCTGTTTCATGTGCGAAGACCCACAGCTATGAAGACGAATGTACTCTAATTTTCATTCGTCTGCTATGATCTCTGTATTATCCTTGGATTTGATTCTTGTTTGTAAGAGAGTTTACCATTGATGAGATGGGTAAGGAGTGTAGCACTAATGAGTAGATGAAAAATACTTTCAGACTTTGGTTGGGAAGTCCGAAGGGAAGAAACCACTCAGAGGATAATATTAAAACTGAGCTCAGACAAATAGCTTCTGAGGTTGCAGATTTTATTCGTCTGACTCAGGATAGGAGCAGGTGGTGAGCCCTTGTACACATGATAATGAACTTCGGGGTTTCATAAAAATAGAATTTTTTTTAGCCGAGTAACTCCCAGCTTTTGTGCATACTTATTGTCTGTACGGTTCTAATGCTTTATGATAGTGGCCTGGCATCGTAATGGCGACATATTAGACATCGCTTACTGTATTTTTAAAAGAAGCATACGTCTTTTGAAAGGCTCCCTCTCCATTATTATATCATGGATGCATGAAAGTAATTGTCCTTTCCCTAATGCTCTTCTTCATAGCCAATATTTATTATTATATAAACAATAGAGAGTTCTTAAACAAAATACTTCCATGATAATAGACCTGCTTATAACATGTCTGAAACTTATTTCTCAAGTTAAGTTTAACGATCCATCATTCATCGTTATCCATTTTAGTTAGTAATTTTTACGTTACAGTATAGTTACTTTTAAGAAATGTTCACTGTAGTAAATATTGAAATTAATAATAATTTAGACACTTATTTTCTAAGGTAAAGACATGCATTTTCACAATCACAACGAATGTGTATCCAAGAACACTTTTTAATATTAAGCGAATGAGGTTGTCGGAACATGTAGCACGCATGGTGAATATGACAGCTGAACATAAAATTTTAGCCGGCGGAAGAGACAGCTTTGAAGGCCTAAACGTAGAATGAGGATAATATTAAAATGCTTATAAGAATGTAAAAGTCTATCTTTTGAGATGGTGCGCCATGTAGTCTTGTAGATGTACATTGAATTTAAAATCATCAGGGCGGTGAGAATAAGCACGTCCGAAACGTCGACAAACTACTACCAGACTACACGGTGCAATATCTCAGGAGGCAGTGGTCTTCGTACTCGTCGCCGTGAGTACCTGAAATCTCACCTGGATCCATGTGATTCAGGGTCCAGCGGCTGTCTCATGCAAACAGAATAGCGAACTTAGTGATCGATATGAAGACAGAAATTTAAAGATTAGCTGAGCGGCTGTTACATAGGAATGACTGCTTCATGGTATTAATTAGTAGGCCTCAGTCGGTGAATCGAACCCGGCACCTTCCGAACATGCATAAGTACTAACCACTACCCCGCGACTCATTACAAAAATGATTATTAATTATTTTGTTACCCCAGATAACGTGGATTTTGGGAATACAAATAGAGTGTGATTTGTCCATGGTTATTGAAGTATGTGGCAACGTCATGTATATAGTAGAAATTCAATTTCGCACAGACAAATTGTTTTGTAACGCGAATAATCTGGGGTATTCTACATTTCTAATCAAAGTACTCTTGAAACAGAATGTTCAGGTTTTGAATCAAGGAAAATTAATTGAATCATTGATTCAGAGCGGAGCTATAAACAGTGCGTAATAAAACTGTTTTAATCTTGCGCACAGAACTGAAAAATATATCAAGGAAATCGGACGTTTAAAGAACAGTTAATGCATTTTATTTTCATAAACATAATTTCCTTTCTAACCGAAAAGTCTCGGATCCATTTCTTGGTTTAAATACCGGGTGAACTGCATGAGGGTTTTCGTGGTTTTCCTTAGCCGCTTCAATTAAATACTGATGAACTTACAGTTTACCACAAGCGAATCCTTCCACGTTCATTATATTCCATCATCCCACCGCTTGATGGTAGTTATTCTAAGTAACTGATAAACTATCTTGAAATAATCAAAGAATTATGTTAAATTAGTCTTCTCGATTTTGTTTACCGTCTAGATTGTAGATTTATAAAATTGCAACGTTTCTGAAGCGTGATTCTACTTCCATGTTCTCCCTTTCCTAACTTAAGACGGAACCAAAATCCAGCTTCCGAAACTTTGTAATCTTATAATTCTGACGATGGACAGATTCCAAGAGAACGATCTTACACGTGAAACCAACCATCGTCCGAAATTCATCTGCCGAGTAGCGCTTTGGAGGACTTTGAATAAAACCATCTTTACGCTTACCTTATGAATGTGATGACTCCGACCTTGGCAATGTTGCCCTCCAGCTCCTTCCATGTCTCTTCCAGCAGTTCCTTCTGGCGTTCCGTGAGCTCCTCTGGGCGAACCACGGCGATATCGCCCTCTCTTTCCCCGCCCCCGATGACACTGCTACGCTTCCGGTGCTGCTGGTGATCTTGATGATTATTCGCCGCCACTTTAGAGCCCGGCTTTGTGTCACCTTCCTTTGCCTGTTCGTTGCCAGATGCTGTTACATCCCCACGTACTGTTTTCTCACTGCCTGCAGAAACTCCACCGATTCCCCCAACTTTATGATGAGATGATGCGTTCCCCATGTTTTTGATTTTGTATTATCCGGTGTGAACGATGATTTGCATAAAGATTTCTATGTCTGTTTTTGCCTTTCTTGTGTTTAATTACGGAATAATATCTGATATCATATAAATATACGTAAAGATTTAAAACCGTGAGGATTACAATGTTAAACCGCAGACTGTAGAAGCCACGAACAGTGTCAAAGGAATTGAGAGTTTGCGACAAAATAGTGTGTGAGGTAATATAAAGCTTTTACCACCACTTATGTCTACGCGTGTGTGGCTGCTGTGGCGCACCGCTCACATGTTCCCGCTCAGAGAGCTCGATGTTTTAGACGCACGTCCTTCGCTGAACAAGCTCCGAAACGTACTCCAGCTGGTTACGACGTGGGAGTGGCGTGCGGGCAGCATCAGGCAAACTGACTGGAGGGGCGGTACCTCCTGACCGAATTCCTCCGTTCGAGTCGCAGTAAAAAGCCTTCGGAGAGGAACTCACGGCACCTACGCTCGTAGTTGCCATCAGTGCGGAATTAGTTCCGGGGAATGATTCCTACAATCAGTTCAGAATCTTCTGTTATCCTATGCGGTATCAAAATTCCTAAAACAACATTTCAGTTGTTTTATATAGAGTGAATGTTCGATGTCTCTCAGTCTTTTATGTTACCCTTACATACCAAGTTCTTTAAAAGGGACCAGCACTTTCGATGTCATTAGGCTGTGTTGTGCTGAATAACATGAAGATTTATATGCTCGAAAAACAGAGCCTGAAGATGTCTCGTTCATTATCGAAACATGTCGCTGTATACTTTTATAATAGGTTGATAATAATAACGCTATTTTTCTGTTCGTTGTGCGAAACACTGTATTCTTCCATCGAGATATTTTATACGACGTTTGCAGGTAGTTTTATGATAAAACGCCATAGAAAAGTCTGCACGCCTGATTCGAGACGTGACGAAGGGATGGTGTAGGAGGAAGAATTAGAAGGAAGACGGAGAGAGAGGAATAAAAGAGACAGAAGGAACAATACATTTCATTCTGAGTTCGCTCGGATTTCGCAAATGTATCTACCAGGCAGAGGAAAGCTATTGCAATTCCTGCGGTCAAATATGACGTGATATTCAAGATGTTCCAGTGCAGTCTCTACAGAAGCATGGCGGTAAAGTACTTTACTACAGCTCGAAGTCTTGAGTTACGCGGCACCCTCATACGCTTTCAATAAAATACGTGAATTGTTTGTGATTTTCGCAGAGTCTGAGACAGTTTCCCTCTACAAGCTGCAAGCACGCATCAACGGAAAGTCCGCTGGTGAATGTCATCATTATCAACTTCGTTAAGAGCGAGAGGCCATTAGGCCCCAGATGGAAATCCATTTGTTTCATTTTCTTGATGTTACTTATTTCAATGTTTCATTCACCACCGCGAGAACCTCATAAACAGATCATTTTTCCAGTTGTCAGTAGATATTATATTTCTTTCTTTTCTTCCAGTAACATTTCCCGTCGCTAACGACACGTTCCTTTGTCCCTTAATCCCTGATGAAGGAAGCAGTATGTTCCTCCGAAATGTTGGTATCTACCTACATGACCAACTCCGACATACCCGTCACCGTGAGAACCTCACATCTCACATTGTCTGTAATTCTTTCCTTGTCCAGTTCTTGGTGCTCCTCTGGGAACAAAGAGTTTGCCTAACGACTTCAGGTCAGATGGCCAGCCTGTCACTGAATAGCCAGTTGATGGGATTGCCTCCCAGAGGTCTTTTAGACTGATTACTTCTTTGAACAGCCCCTAAAATTGGAATTTCACTTTTCTTCAGATTAAACGGATGGATCGTTGTGAAGTCAATCCTCAGTCCCAGACAACAGACCCTTAACATCAGACATGGCTCATTTGCACTCCTGTATTCGAATTGATTATGGACTCGTCAGGTTCAGATCCTGCGGCTGACACACAATAGATGCGATAAGCGGATTAATGTATATGTAACGTCTGTTTAAAAAACATCGATTATATTCGTATCTTAATCTTCCAGTCAGTCTCCTCCTCAGACGGCATTCTCATCCGTTCGGTACGAAAGTAGCATTGCTCAACGGCAATCCTTTTGTATGTGAATGTAGCTCGAATTTCGTCTTTCTTTCACGGCATCTACGAGTATGTGAAATTTTGCCACCTGTTTCAATTTGCGACACCAATGTCATGCAAACCGAATGAAATATTTCTGTGAAACTCAAAATGAGCAGCATCCTGACTCAGAAAGCTTATGACTCAGTTTTTACATGTGTGTCACAGAAGTTCATTAAATTTCGTTTTAAATACGTAACTCGCATTCCCTATGTAATCTGATGTAGATATTCTCTTATATTCATGTTAAAAAATTTCTTCTAAACCGCAGAACATTAGAACAATTTCTTTTTTGTGGGTTTGAGGAATACTTTTGCTGAAGTTATGTGTGCTGAAAACAAATGTGTACATTAGTATTAGTGTTAGATTGTTACAATTTATAAGCGTGTTGTTTACTTGTAGCGATATGTACTTCTAGGTTTGTCTTTACTTTGTGTTCTTCCTTACTGATTTCTTATCAATTACCCTAAACACGTTAAGAAGGTTACACATAATGGGATTATTGTTAATATTATAAGAAACATTATAAAAATATAATATGCAATCAAAGATGGCTGTCTTCTGGTTTGTTGCGCCGTGTAGTCTGTTAGAAGTTTGCCGACGTTTCGGAGCTCCTTGTTGCCTTCATTATCAGGTCGGTAAACTTCTACCAGACTACACGGCGAAAGAACCCATAAGACAGCCATCTTCAGACCTACCGCCGTGACAACTTCTTATTCTAATATGCAATCCTTCAGTCCCCTCAAATTTGTCGATTTAGTACCGAGTGATTTTAATCCTTGTTACTTCTTTGCGTGTCAATATTCATTACTGATCAAGTTCGCTATAGTTAGCCCTGTGGTACATGAAGCACGATTGAGCTTACGTAGACAAATGGTGAGGGCTGATGCAGCATGAGATATTGTAAAATGCACTTAAAAAAGAACTGATGAAAATTAAACTCAGATTGCTGACAATGTAAGATGAAGTATTTCAATCTTTAGTGCCGTACAAACGCAAGGTTGAAACTGAAAAGATTTTTTCGATACATTTTCTAAACACGAAACCAAGAGCTTATCGTACAGATTGAAAGAATCGTCTGTTATGAATGTTTGGTTTCGTAAGCAAATATTTAATCACTAGTCTGTAGAATCGATTCATACAGGACGAATAAATTAAAAGCGTTTCAATAAAATACAAGTAACATAGGTCTATTTTAATGTATGCAATGTCTCGGATGTAGGCGGCGCACGTAGCTCGCATGAGGTAGAAGATAAACCCATACAAAATTTTAGTTTGAAAGCCCGAAAAGATGAGACCACTTGAGAGGATTAGTTATAAGTGGGAGGTTAACATTAACTTGGGGCTTAGGGAAATCCGGTCTAGGGTGTAAGTTGAGTTCTTCTTGCTCAGGATAGAGACCGGTGACGGGCTTTTGTCAGCACGGCAATGAACCTTCTAAATTCCATGAAAGGCGGAGAATTTATTAACTTGCTGAGCGCACTATCTGCTTCTCGAGGACTTTCTCTATGGAGTTAGTTTCTCTTGCATGTAATGTAAGATGTTATATTCATGTAAGCCCATCGATACATACTTGGCGTTAGGAACTGCATCTTTAGAGGTAAATTTACTTATGATTATGTAGCGATGATATTTATTCTGAGAAACAAACTCATATTGCATTTATTTATGATTATGTAGCGACGCTATTTATTCTGAGAAACAAACTCATATTGGATTATTGTGTTTATGGCATTTAATATCTACAGAGACCAGTTTATACTCCTGTAATGTTATTTTATGGTGATTTCTGGCCTGCGCAAGAAGGGGTGAGGGGTGAGAGAATTGGGGCGGGGGGAGGGACCCAAGACTCGTTTTCGGTAGCGGAAAGTTTTAAAATATCACCAAGAAGAAAAACTCATATGTGAACCGAGAAGATACGATGAGATCAAATAAATGGGACAGCAATGATATAAAGTACTGTCTAGTCTGTGCATGTAATAAAAAGAAACTTTTGAAACACTTTTTATGTTCTCTCTTTTATTGATCGCTTCTTCGTTTGTCTGTTTTTTTTATCTCGTTTCATTTTTCTTAATTAGTTCTTTTTACATATTTAATTGCTGTTCATTAAATATTTCTATGTCACCGGTTATTTATTTATTTATTGCATTAGGGTAAAGCCTATTAATGTTTATCATAATGTCCTACCTCTACCTATCAAACATATCTCTTTCTTCAAGTATTATTTTAGTAGAAAGAAATGTAAAGGTTTCTCCATTGTGAACTAATTTCATTATTTTCCCCGCAAAACTACGCTGTTTACTCGTAGGGCTTTAAATAAATGAAAACGAGAAGCGATGTATTAAAACATCTGGACTGTGCCCGTTCCTTGCTGCATCTGGTCTGTTTCCGAAAGGAAGTACAGTTTCATAAAGTGGATAACGCGGGGCGTCAGCTTTTATCTCTGATAGGAATATAACAGTTGGGTGCACGGATTCAATGCATGAGGAGACCTACATCTTGTGGATGGTTAAGCAGATGGACGGGCAGACCATTCTGCGTGGACCAACGGATAAGATGGTCAGCATCTGAGATTCTCAAGGCGATGAAAATGTTGATGTTTGTCTTTCGAGTTATAAACCGTGTGGACTTATCCGTTTCGGAGAGACATACTGTCTCCATGTTCAGGGATGAAGTGAACTTCAGTTGATATAGGTTCGCACAACGAGTAAAATTCTTTTGTAGGATATTGCAAGTGGGGGGCTGTATTTAACATAAGGTGGTGGGTTATTCGACTTCTTATTTTGATTTTCGTATAAAATAGTTGAAGTATGAAATAATGAAAGTGAAGCGTAATTGAAATTTTTGCCGTAATCGGGCAGGGACCCTCAGAGTGTGTTCTAAATGGGAACTGTCACTTTTCGTGAGAAAGACAAGTTTCCACAAATGGGATTCTTGTGGTACACTGAATCACAAAGGAAGCAGAGTTATAAGGGAACTGGCAGAGCAAAGCATTTGAGCTCTAGTAAATATTCGTTCGCTGTGTCAACCGTCCATCTGCCTCTACGAATCGACCAACCGCGCTGAATATGAACGAGTTTTTATTGAATTTGGTTTGTGACTTCTTAATATCCTGACCTGCGTTTATTAAGTAGGAAATTAAAGGTATTGAGGTTTTTAATATTTCTTAATTTATTCATTTACTGTTCATAGTTTATTCAACGACATTTCCAGTAGTTCATATTATATAGAATCGAATAATGCACTCGTAGTTTAGGCATACAATTCATTTTTCTTTGTTCGTCCTTCACACAAAGAAGTCATGCAATGCTGTGTGTGAGAGCGCAGAAAAATTGCCAATGTAATAACTGCCCAGAATACATTACTCCGAATTTATCTTCTGACTCAATTTGTGAGGCAGCTCATAACATTGCATCGCTGTCTGCAGACGTGGAAATTAGGGGCTAGAATTCTCACCACAATCGCGAAACCATCAGTCACTTGAGCAGGGACTGGCGTCACGAACTGGCACTGAATTCTAAAACTGCAGTTCACGTAAACTTGCCAGTTTATTGATTTTTGGGTTTAGAGAAGGAGAGGTTAGCGAGAAAGATCTGCCTTATCTTCATCATTCAGATCCGATCATCTGCATAAATGCGGGGCTACGAAACCCGTTAAATCTCGTCCCGTCTTCTTTCCCTCGGCTATTAATTTTTTGTCTCCCCTCCCGCCTTTTGCCATTTTTTCTCTTTCTCCTTCATTTAGCTACTTACTTTTGCCATTACTTCTCAAAACATAATCAATTTCTTCCCTTACTAATGTCCAATTTTTTCCCTTCCTTTCTTCATTCTGTTTATTTTATTTTTCCATCTTGAGCTCTTCCTTAATTCTGTCCCTTCTTTTCCATGCTTTTATTTCCTCTTTCATTTTTCCTTTATTTTATTTGTTCCTATTTATTCCTCTAGTACTCCCGTACTTTGCATCTTTGTTTCTTCCCATGTTAATTTCATTTACATACTTAATGTTTAAAGCTCTCCTAACGTGTATATAAAATTATTCTCACTTTTCTTTGTATCCAGAACATACTAGGGTAATTCCTGCCGTCTAGAATTAACTTCCATGCAATATTAATGAATGCCCGTAGGCATTTCTTGGACCCAATCGGCTGCTTTATACACTGTGGCTCACATCAGTCCGTACATCTTGCCGTAATTGCTACCTGATAACGGAAGCTACACCCCCGTCGTTTTATCGACGTCACTGAACATTCAAAGCTGCGAAGAATATGACCAAGCTAGAACAATAAAATAGTAAATGAACCGAACAGGCCATAAAAAACTTAATAGTTTCACAGAATATCGTAGTCTTTTCCCGCGATAGCTACTGAAATTCTACATAAGCGTCGTTACAACCAAATTTAGTGAGGTGAAGTCCTTTCACATTCCTGTCCGCGAATATTTCGAGTCGCTCATTTCATTGATTTCTCCGTTAAGTTAGTACCATTTCTGCTAACTTAAAGTCAATCTATTTGCCGGAGAGATTTCAGATTCTCATAGTGGCGAATATGAAGACGGTAGTCTTCTGGGTTGTTGCGCTGTGTTGTCTGAAGTTTACCGACGTTTCAGAGCTGCTTGCTTCATCTGAAAAGCAAATAGGAGGGGAGAAGGGGGCTAGTTCTAACAATTTTCAATTACGATTTTTTGTGCATTTATTCTTAAAATTTACAAAGTTAGCAATTATGGTTTCAGGTACTAATACTATTCGGCTATATTAATAACATTTTTTCAAAGGCCTATTCATTTTTGTTTCATTACAAAACTTGTTTATTTAAGAGAAGGCGGTTTGTAACAATGTGCCCTGTTATGGTGTTAGTTGTTACAGTGAAGGGGAAAATTGTTACAACACATTGTATTAGTAAACAGAAGGAACAATTCTGACCTTTATTAAGTAATTAATTACAGACAATATATCAATTAACAATAAATTGCAGAAATTAACTTCAAAGATATGAAACATTTGCATCATATATTAGCAGCTTGCCTTAAAGAGATTCTTCCAGAAGAGACTTCATCAGCTGCTAACTTAAGCGTTTCCAAACTTGTATTACCTCTGTTAATCTTCCTTTTGTACTTTCGTACCTTCTTTCCTGATAAAACAATAAAATGTAATCATTTGCAAACGCAAGTTGCCCCTTGTCCAGTGTAACAACTGGCCCCACAGTAAGTCAGTTTGATTTGACGGTCAAAGCAGTGTCAATATTCGACTGAAGTGAAGAAAGAAGTACACTCATTGCTCTTAATATATAAAGCTTTAGGTAAGGAAATTTTAAAGAAATTGCCTTTATCACACGGTCGTGGAAGTGAGTTCAAAGTCAGAAAATGTTTTGTTTTTTTTACTTTTTACTGGTAAGAACGCTTAAATTAACCTAGCCCACGTAATACACAAGCTACAAGTATCATACCTAGGGTAGAACTGCGCACAGGGTAGACGCAATTGATACGAAACTCGTGAGATGCTGCTGCAAATGAGTGATTTTTAAACTAAAATATAACAACTTGCCCGTGTAACAAATAGCCCCCTTCTCCCCTATGTGTAATTACCACTGTACTTTAAAAGGGTAAAACAATTGCAGCTTATTTACACGACTTTCTCAATTCACAGTCACACTCCTTTAGTGACAAACTTTCTTAAATAGATCAAAAAACCAAATATTTCCGCTAACCTATCTGCTCAGCTGCCACCAGATTCGCAAGAGCTGGAATTGAGCTCATGACGCAGGACTGTTGATCAACTTCACTGTGACAGTAATAGCCTAATCGACGTGGATGGAGTGCGGCTTCTTCCGCGTCAGATGAAATCCATTCAGATGTGTGTGACTGAATGTGCCAATTATTTGAAACAAACAGCACGAAATAGAAAACGTGTTAACACGATGACAGCCATCGAGCTGCGACGCTGCTGATTACGGTGATTTTCGCACGTTTACGCAGTACGCAAACAGAGCATGCACGTGTGTTAACTGCGCAGAATTCAATAGCACGTTATTAAACTTTAGAACACGTAGGGCAATCGCTTGGAAATATGGGACACAAACATCGAGTCTTAAAAACCTGGAGGTCAAGCTCCACACGTTCTTGACCTTGAAACTCGACTTCGATTTCTGTCACAGCGTCACACTACAGCAGCTTTACGTATTTAACTTCGCCTTCTCAATTGCATATGTCAAGTAGCTTTGAACGGTGGGATATGTGGATGATGAATTATGAAGTGCTTTGTGATTTTGATTTTTTTACGGCGGTGAGGTTGATGATACTTGTCTGGTTTTTGGCGCCCTGTAGATTTGTCGGTAGGTGTCGAAACCCAGAAGAACATCACCAGGAGGTGGTCTGGAGGGACCAAGAAAAACCAGGATTATCCTTATTCAGTTAGCCAGCCTCCGGGACGATATTCGAACATGGGGAATACGGAATACGAAGCAGGAGTGCCAACCACTCGACAGCGATGTTCAATTAAGCAGATTTGCTCACTGCGAAATAGAATTCGGCACGCATTAGATAGGATATGGGGCGGTCCATGAGTCTGGATGAAACATCGAAGACAAACGACTTTGCCGTTATCGCGAATCTAAATTCAATTGTCAAGACTGTTGCTTAGCCGACAAAGTTACCTAGTCTCATAACGCGGGGGAATGTGAAAACGACGTTTTGGAGGTGACTTCACACGTTATCCTCGCAGTAAATCACATTCTTTTCATCATTTCTCCAGTAAACTGTCAGTCCTAAGTCCTTTACAAATTCCAGCAGTTTCTATAATGGTTGCAGGATTTATGTCGAGCTACTGAGTCTACGTGTTTATGGCCAGCGCTGTCCTTCCGAAGAGCCGCTTATTCTTAAGCTACGCCATTAATCGTACCTTCACGTTGTGGATTACAGAAGTTTCTATCTTGATGCGGGATTTATATCTAAATAGGCCATCCAGCCTACAGAATCGGTAAACTTTATCTCCCAGTCCACTATTTAAAACCCTAAAACAAGAGGACAGTGTTTGGACCTACGAATCTACGTGGTCTCACAACCCAAGTTACCAGCATCAACATCTTCACCGCCCTGAAAACCTCAAATCTCGCAAAGTCTTATATCCTCTACGTTATCCACTTACTGCAGTCTGCTTATGGTAAAGTTATTTTCTGTGTACATTCATTCTTTAAGGTAAGAGACAAAGTTTCGAACCCATACAAAATATCTGCAAAAATAATTGGTTTGTATTCGAATTTTGGAAAGTAAATGTTATAACAACAGTATTCAAACTAAATAATAATAAATATTTGGAGAATATATTGCTATCCTGATTGTATTACCGTCTTCATTTACATTTGTTAGGCACAGGAAAATTATTTTTTATGGTACTTATTTTCTCCAACGCAAATTAACGTTCTTCTTTGTATAAATTCGTTTGGATTAGTCTTACTAATGTGGTAGTGTGGCTTGGCATGAAGCAAGGCAAGTTCCCAAGGAGGCTGGTGTCAGCTTAAACATGCTCATCTAATATGATAGATAATACGTCCATGAGGCTACAACTTGTTTCATAATACTATCACATTTATTTCTAACACTAAGTTCTACATGAATTTCACATTTAATTTAAAACATTTCCTTCTTAATTTAGGCTAATTCACTTTATCCTTAGTACACTCTAATTCCGTAATTTTGAATATCTATTAATCCACCCGTACTAGACTTGAATTCATCTCCTCAGCGCTTACCTGTTAGAAGTAGCCCGATCAGCTGCACGTTGCCCATCATGACTCTCGTAACCTCCTGCTATCTTCGAAGTTTTGGCCCTTCTGTCTAGATCTCTCTTCAACTTCCTTTCACAACCTTTCTATTTCCGCTAACCTATCTGCTCAGCTGCCACCAGATTCGCAAGAGCTGGAATTGAGCTCATGACGCAGGACTGTTGATCAACTTCACTGTGACAGTAATAGCCTAATCGACGTGGATGGAGTGCGGCTTCTTCCGCGTCAGATGAAATCCATTCAGATGTGTGTGACTGAATGTGCCAATTATTTGAAACAAACAGCACGAAATAGAAAACGTGTTAACACGATGACAGCCATCGAGCTGCGACGCTGCTGATTACGGTGATTTTCGCACGTTTACGCAGTACGCAAACAGAGCATGCACGTGTGTTAACTGCGCAGAATTCAATAGCACGTTATTAAACTTTAGAACACGTAGGGCAATCGCTTGGAAATATGGGACACAAACATCGAGTCTTAAAAACCTGGAGGTCAAGCTCCACACGTTCTTGACCTTGAAACTCGACTTCGATTTCTGTCACAGCGTCACACTACAGCAGCTTTACGTATTTAACTTCGCCTTCTCAATTGCATATGTCAAGTAGCTTTGAACGGTGGGATATGTGGATGATGAATTATGAAGTGCTTTGTGATTTTGATTTTTTTACGGCGGTGAGGTTGATGATACTTGTCTGGTTTTTGGCGCCCTGTAGATTTGTCGGTAGGTGTCGAAACCCAGAAGAACATCACCAGGAGGTGGTCTGGAGGGACCAAGAAAAACCAGGATTATCCTTATTCAGTTAGCCAGCCTCCGGGACGATATTCGAACATGGGGAATACGGAATACGAAGCAGGAGTGCCAACCACTCGACAGCGATGTTCAATTAAGCAGATTTGCTCACTGCGAAATAGAATTCGGCACGCATTAGATAGGATATGGGGCGGTCCATGAGTCTGGATGAAACATCGAAGACAAACGACTTTGCCGTTATCGCGAATCTAAATTCAATTGTCAAGACTGTTGCTTAGCCGACAAAGTTACCTAGTCTCATAACGCGGGGGAATGTGAAAACGACGTTTTGGAGGTGACTTCACACGTTATCCTCGCAGTAAATCACATTCTTTTCATCATTTCTCCAGTAAACTGTCAGTCCTAAGTCCTTTACAAATTCCAGCAGTTTCTATAATGGTTGCAGGATTTATGTCGAGCTACTGAGTCTACGTGTTTATGGCCAGCGCTGTCCTTCCGAAGAGCCGCTTATTCTTAAGCTACGCCATTAATCGTACCTTCACGTTGTGGATTACAGAAGTTTCTATCTTGATGCGGGATTTATATCTAAATAGGCCATCCAGCCTACAGAATCGGTAAACTTTATCTCCCAGTCCACTATTTAAAACCCTAAAACAAGAGGACAGTGTTTGGACCTACGAATCTACGTGGTCTCACAACCCAAGTTACCAGCATCAACATCTTCACCGCCCTGAAAACCTCAAATCTCGCAAAGTCTTATATCCTCTACGTTATCCACTTACTGCAGTCTGCTTATGGTAAAGTTATTTTCTGTGTACATTCATTCTTTAAGGTAAGAGACAAAGTTTCGAACCCATACAAAATATCTGCAAAAATAATTGGTTTGTATTCGAATTTTGGAAAGTAAATGTTATAACAACAGTATTCAAACTAAATAATAATAAATATTTGGAGAATATATTGCTATCCTGATTGTATTACCGTCTTCATTTACATTTGTTAGGCACAGGAAAATTATTTTTTATGGTACTTATTTTCTCCAACGCAAATTAACGTTCTTCTTTGTATAAATTCGTTTGGATTAGTCTTACTAATGTGGTAGTGTGGCTTGGCATGAAGCAAGGCAAGTTCCCAAGGAGGCTGGTGTCAGCTTAAACATGCTCATCTAATATGATAGATAATACGTCCATGAGGCTACAACTTGTTTCATAATACTATCACATTTATTTCTAACACTAAGTTCTACATGAATTTCACATTTAATTTAAAACATTTCCTTCTTAATTTAGGCTAATTCACTTTATCCTTAGTACACTCTAATTCCGTAATTTTGAATATCTATTAATCCACCCGTACTAGACTTGAATTCATCTCCTCAGCGCTTACCTGTTAGAAGTAGCCCGATCAGCTGCACGTTGCCCATCATGACTCTCGTAACCTCCTGCTATCTTCGAAGTTTTGGCCCTTCTGTCTAGATCTCTCTTCAACTTCCTTTCACAACCTTTCGGTTAGCGTTTTCCCATATTTCTGCCGACTCCTAATGGCTACGTCTGCATTTCCGTTTAATGTTTTTCTCATCACCTGAGAATAAGGTGAACTAGCCTTGCTGCTTTACTCTAGACAGGAAATGAATCAACACATTCCTACATGCAAAGGTCTACTATACTTACTTCTAACTACATTCAATTCTCTACATTCCTAATTTACAATATGTTAACTAAAAATAATTCACTACATTTTTAAGGAAACAGCTCCCTTTTCATATCATTAAATTTCAGCTATTCAATTTTTTTTACTTTCTTGATGGCACATTCCACAACAGAATTAAAAACAACATAAGTTGAGATCCATTCATTTTTACTTCTCGCCAGTGTTTTTTATAAAGTTGCCTAGAGCACTTTTCAAACAAAAATTCATTATAGCCACATTAAAAATAAAATATTCCACAACCTTTCATGTGCTGTAACAGCTGAGACAGCCTGAGGGCCTATTTGAATATCGGATTCGCATACGTTAAAGAAGATAGAACAAGGATACAACCGTATCACACAGACATTAAGGTAGGAAGTTAACCTCAGCTTCCTTGCATGTTAATAACCACGTGCTGAAATGTGCATTGGACTATCTCATAATTAGAAACGATCAGCCTCCGAATTTGCATTATCTCAACACAGATAGATTCATTAAAATCAAGTCATGAGCGGGTTATATAGGATGAGAAGATAATTGACGAAGAATGCAATCAAGCTGACTGAAGTGGTATTGAAACGAAAACTGCTATCCAGAATATAGACCTATATAGTTCGGATTTGCGTTAACCTAAGTGCATTCATGAAATCTCAAGCTGGATTCGAAAGCAAAACTTTCTCTACAGGATACGTCTTTGTATGTCAGGTAATTAGTTGCATAGCTAGTTACTTATTCTTCTCACAATTGGTTAATTGGTTATTTTTATTTAGAAAATTAGTTAACCAGTTAATTGGTTGGTTGAAGAATCCTTTTGCTTGTTTGGTCGGTGGTCACATAATATAGTTGTTAATTATCACGTCAGTAAAACTGTACTCGTAAGGTGAGTGTAAGATTGTGGAGAAGAATGTAGTTGTGTGTTTTGCTTCGTGGTTAATCCACGTCAGATTATTCTTGTATGTTTAAACTTCCTGCGACGTCGTAATGTAAGTTGTCATTTGAAAGCCTCTTCACTTGTGATCCATTATACGTGCGCTCGCCTGTTTGTTCGCAAAACAAAACACTGGCCGAGAAGCAACAGTTTCATCACAACGCGTTTAGCAGTGCGGAAGCCGCGCAAATCGAAGAGAAGTTTTCCTCGAGTAGGAGAGGTTTTTGCCCCTTAAAGCCCAGGGGTATGTATGTGCACCACTTACTTTAACATTTAGCAAATTTACAGTTTGGCCACAGAGTGTATTGATGGTACAATATGATTCTCAGCGTAATCAACGTCTATGTTTCTAAGAAGCATTAGCCATTTGATTTTTCTAATGGTGAAATGTTGTGTTCTCTTTGCGGCATCGACTGAATATTTAAATATTATTTAAATGCACTTCGGTTTTATGCCTATCTTCTGGTACCAGGAAGTTTTCGGATTACGCGCGGAATTTAAAATGAAGTTTGAAGATGTTATGTGAACGTGTAGTAGCTACAACATGTTGTTTTTTGTTGTTTTTGTGTACTAATGAGTCCGTACTACACCATGTTCTAACATATTCGTGTTGGTTATTGACGTAAATACGAAAAAGTGTAACCTGGTTACCTAGGAAACGTTACATTACATTACATTACTTTACATTGCATTCAGCTACCACAGAGCCATCTTAAGCGTAACTAATTCAAGTTGAATAAGCAAAGTCTTAATCAAACTTATCTCAATTGTTAAGCTTGTATGAAGGAAATATTTAGAATAAAGCCAATATATAAACTTCCTTTCCGTATAGACGTATTTACGTCAAATTCTCCAGAACCGTGGTTCCACTGACAACTTTTAATCTCGCAAAAACACACTATGTCTGCAGAAAGATGCTTTCAGCACGTTATAGTGGGACCACAGTAACAGTACAGTAATGTCAGATTGAAGTATTTTACAGTTGAATTTTTTCGTCGTGACCGCTGAGTAGTGCGTGAGGTGAATAATGATGGAAGTTAAAATTCTAGGTGTGGTAAGGTAATTAAGTTGTAGCTGAACTAACCCACACACACCCTTTACGTCTTCACCAATGTTACAAGACTCGCCCAAATTTGCGACGCATCGTAGAAACAGCGGCCACGTCAAAGAAGCTGAACTGTACTCTCGTGTTGATTTCACCCAAAGCTATGAAATGTTAACATTGATATTCAAATGATAGTTTAAGGTATGACATCAAATTTTGACTAAACCTATGAATGATGGCGCTGCATTATCGTAATTGTCGAAATAACATGATTGATGAAGATTGGATAATATAGCAAGCCTGGTTTCATAAAATGCTCTAAGGACTCATATTTTAGCACCGCGCCAGTTATTCATGTCAATCGACGTGAATTTATCTATCGATTTACCATCGTTTCACATCACTCGTTTTACTAGTATTCAGTTCAGAATATATTATCTCCTGTGTAATATGTCTGATGTGTAAAATTTGTGGAATTTCTTGACTAGCTTCTCAAGAAGGACTCTGTTCCATGGAATCGCCTATCTAAAACTAACTTGCTTCATAAGACAGATAAATTACTTCTTGAGAAGCTATTAGTCGCTCAGTCAGACATTTTCCGTGTTTTATGAAATCCGAACATTCATTGTCTTATGATTGAATATTGTCTTGAGACAGTTTGAGATAATTTATGCTCACTTTTTTGTATGATTAACTTCAATATTGTAAGATTTGAGGTTTTCACAGCGGTGAGTATAAAGATTTCTGTCTTCTGGGTTGTTGCACTATGTAGACTGGTCGATGTTAACCAACGTTTCAGAGGTCATACTGCCTCCGTCATCAGGGCGAT
>NW_019059811.1:484395-500150 GCF_000696155.1 Zootermopsis nevadensis
TGTGTGGTAGCCCTGACCAGACAGCACATTATCATAACCTTCTTTTTAAGTTAGGGACTTCACCTTTGTCCTGGCACTCGGTTGACCTCAGAGTAAAGGTAGTTTAGTCTCTAGTTTTAAGTGGGAATATCTTTTTCTCATAACATCATGTCTGTTTCACATGGTGATGGATGAAGAATCTCAAATCTGTCTTGTATTCTCACAATCTTTCTTTTGGATTTCATGCCAGCTCATCCATGACTTCTTGATGTACTTGAATTTTGTCACCTTTCTTGGTATCCATGTTCTGTCCATTCTCTTTAAATGGCCAAGGTGTTGTAATTATTTCTCTTCTAATTCTATTGACAAATTATGATTCTAACTTCTTTTCTAAAGATTTAATTTCTGATTCTGTCCCTGGACAGGAAAATAATAATGTTAAGATTTATGTTTGATGGGAGGATGTGAACTGAGTTAACGGTGTCAAATCAGATCTCAATGACATGTTTATGTGACTGGAGTTTTAGTTTTCTGAATAACCATTGATTGGTTATTAACACATGAGTAATTGTATATTACTAGTGTATTTGTTGATCTTGAATTCTTTCAAATTGACATTGCATGTGATATCCTTGTAATTTATTGAAATTTTGCAAAATCAGGCTAGGGGAAGATGAAATGAAGAAACTGGTAGAACAGCACAAATGGGAGAAGATGGAAGAGAAGATGGCTCGGCAGAGGGTGAAGGAACAGATTGAGCAAGATAAAATAGCGAGACGAGCCAAGTTTGGTATTGCTGCACCAACAGGTGGCACACAACAGATGCCAGTGACAGCAGTGGAACTGACACCACAGCAGGCATCTCTTGTCCAACAGCCTACTAAAGATTACTCTCAAACTCGGCTGCAGGTACATTGTGCCAGAATATTTGAGGGTGCATGTAAGGATTGTACTGTGCATGAAGAGTTTTTTATGTTTTGCAGAGGTAAAGGCTTCAGTGTGTGAGCAGAACAGTCTGTACATTATTTTGTGAATTTTACCATCTTATATCCCTCAGATCCAGTAAAGTTTGTTATGAGTATTGCTACAATATGTAAAATTTTACAACTTATGTGATGGTCCTTCATGTTGTTAACAGATCAGGTTGACAAATGGTCAGGCTCTGACACAGACATTTGGATCCAAGGAGCAGCTGTCTGCTGTTAGGTTGTATGTCGAAATGAACCGAACGGATGGAAGTGGTCCTTTCTGTCTTATGACCAACTTCCCTAAAAAGGTCTTCTCTGATGATGACTATGAGAAGCCTCTTGATTTATTAGGTATGTGAATAACATTTGTCCATGATTACGAAAGAACCAATGACAAAAACTAAGATAATTTACTTTAAGTATTGAATGAACCTTAATTAACTGGAGAAACCTGATGTGATGATATTTGAAAGAAAAATATTATGGGTAAAGTATGTGACTTCTAAGTATATTTTTCTGAGCTTGAAAGTTATTTTTACAAGGTCCTTATCCTCTTGTCTGTATGTGACTGTCTATTACGTACTAATTGTTTCAGCTACTTATATGATATCCTGAATGATTATTTCAACAAATGTTATAGCTTCCAGATAAAGGAACGTGTAATTAACGTTATTTCTGTGAAGTTTCGACATTATGAACTTTTCACATCTTGAACTACTTGCCAAAAACTGCCTCTTTCAAAAACTTTTTATTTCCAAGTTCAATTAGCCTCGGACCTGGACAAAGTCCATTGCTGTACATACTATAACACACATCAAAACATCAGTCCGACAGATAACTCGGGCAAGTATCAAGTAAAGGAACCAGCATAGGGAGTTAACATTGGACATGAAAAGAATGTTGCTTGCAAGTAAAACACTAAATAAAGTCAATTTATTCAATGGCTATACCATAAAATTCTAAGAAACAATACTTGACAATCCTGGTGTTAGGCAAAAGAAACAAAATAAAAATACAATTTAGTAAATCCATATGCTCATACCAGTGGCATCTTTTTACATAAAATCATCTACTGAATTTAATACTGATAAATGTAAAAATCACTTCTCTTGTCTCTTATAATAAGTGATATTGTGTGGCAAAACACGTCTGTAATAACAGCAAGTTTTGGTATATAATGGTTTTTAATGTAGCTCTTATCTGTTGATCGGACAGTAAATAAGGAGTAAATAGATTACTTCAAATCCTGAAATAACTCTTGGCAAATACTGCAGCAAACTGCCAATATAACTTGTGCCAGACAAGATGTAAAATGTTGCCGATCTTTAAAATATTATTGAGGTGTTGTGTTCAGGAAAAAAAAGAGTACTGTTTACCCTGTACAAGTTATTGAGGAGAACATGGGGCAGAAACATAATCTATTTTTATGTATATTGGGTATATGGCAGACAAAGAAAAATGCAGTAAATAAACTTAATTAAGAACTTGGTTGGTGGTGTGGGGCAGTTTCAGGAAAATTGAGTAGCCATGTTAGGTAAGGCATTGAAACTTAAATATAGTGAACATATGGACAAAGAAATTTATGCTGACTGACATTTCAGAATTTGAGCATAATAAGTCATGCATGTGTTCTGGAACTCTTGTTTGTTTACAAAGTTAAAAGATTTCATATTAGTGTTCACTAATAAAACCATGCAACCCTTTTAAGACATAAAAGAAATGTAGAAATAATTATTACTGTTACAGTGTGTAACAGATTTTGTTACAATGCAAAAATATGCTCTGATACAATCATTAAAACAGTAAGGCCAACTCATTTTATAACGCGAAGTAATGGTAATGAAAAACATTAAGGTTTTAATAAATAAACATAGCATATTCTGATATAGAACAACATACATTTATGTAAGTATCACATATAATTTCAAATTGTCATGCCTGAAGTATTTCAGCGTATTTCTAAAATCTACTGGAATGTATTTATGGTAGCATCATGTTCAGTCTTTAATTACCAACACTTTTTCATTAAGTGATAATAAAAGGAACAGAAAAAAATTGTGAATGTAGCATATTGGGAATGCTCTATACAGCAAACTTTGCTTGAACAAAGTTACTTTTCTTTTACACATCATTCTTTGGAAAATCCATCAGCTGTTTTGTATGCATGTTTTTTAGAAGGGAAAGGGTATGAAATATGTGATAGGTAATGTAGTCTTTGTGTTTTTCACCACCATTCCAGTTACCTGTGTCTGTGTACAGTTTTCATAGGATTATTATTCCCTGAAAATACTGTAGTTTCACTACTGATAGACGAAACAGTGTGTAGACTGCCACAATGAGAATTTGATGTAAAAATCATACATAACCATATGCATATTTATTAAATGTGGTTAATACATTCTATTTATTTTTATATATCTTATTTGAAGGCTTATTTCAGTGAAAATTGTTTTCAAGTTTCAATGGAAAACTGTTTGTATAGAATATATTAACAAAGAAATATATTATGCCCAAATTATACCCCAAATAAAGTTAAATACACACTGATCTGAAAATGCTGCTAGTAGCATTGAAATTACAATATAAATATATCACAAACATCAAGGTCTGCTAACCCTTCTACTAAATAGGTAAAGTATAGTACATAATAAATCTGAAATTTCATAGTATATATATATATATAGTAAAATACTTTTTTTTTCAGGATCTCTCTGTTTTGTGTTCTTAAGCTTCCTTCTTGTGAATATCAAATTACAACACATTATTAAATCATTTCTACCATAAATAGTTCATACTTTTTTAACCTCACACATATTAGTTTGATGTTTGAATTTATAAAACATTATAAATCACGATGTGTATGTTCTTATGCTTTAATATAGTAACATTTCACAAACTATGCCAAGTAAATATTAAATATAAAAATCTAACATGTATTGTTGCTCAATAAAGCTCATTTTATGCTTTCTGATCATGAGGTGAGTATACTAACTAACTTACATGTCGTATAGCTTTATGCTTTGGGAAACTTTAATTTATATGCAAAACTCAATACTGAAAGAATGTTAATATGATATGGAGCAGAGCTGTAATTTGATTTGATATGTTCATGACTAAGATACATAGAATTATATTTAGATATTTGATTTTAATTTATCACTTGATTTGTGTGTGTATATTGTTAGTGCATACTTTTCCCATGCTGATTTCATTCTCAAATTGTTTCAGGACTGGTGCCTTCAGCAGTTGTGATAGTTTCCCGGACCCAATAGTACAAACGTAAGCAACTTGGTCTGCATCTCAGACTGTTGAGCTAAAATAAATTAGCTGCATACTTAAGTTACTGTCTACATTATAATTTTGTAAAACTTTAATTAGTCATGGGATAAAGGATAAAATACTTGCACTGTGTATTACTCATGTATCTTATTAAATTATTACTAGTGGTTAGAAATAATAGATATAAACTTAATCATTAATATTTACCTTACTCCAGTTTTCTTTAACTTTAGTAGTTGTATTCTACCAAATATAAGTTAAACGCTTTTTTTTTTGCAAAAACCATTCTCATTATCACGTCAATTGTACATAGATAATCTTTAATACTTCCAGTAAATCGGTATATTAATTGTTTGAAGAAGAGATGAATCGAAATGAATGATAACTTCTCATTAACTTGGTAATTTCTTGTCATATATGCACATACTGTATGTGTAGGAGGAGAAATGCTATATTGTCATCGATAAAAAATTTCTTGTCGGTGTACTCTTTAATTTATTCCCATTATTTTACTGTCTTCTTAGCAAGGCAGGCTGAATCAAAAGACTTTTATCTTCTAGAATGTAATCCTGCAAAAGCTTTGGTTAACTTATATTCAGCACAATATTGGGAAACTATTAGCAAGTTTGGATGATTTTTAAAGTGTCACCCACTGAAGAAATTGTATGATTCGCAAAGCTTCCAACAGCCAGGAATGCTGCAAATATGCTGGAGTTGTGATAGTGTAGAATGGCTTACTGTACTCAGGAGGAAGCATGCTGGGATATATTATTGTTTTCTGTAAAGGACAATTTGTTTGTATGCCAGTTGTTGGATCTGATGGTCCCTTAATTCCATCACAATCAGTCAGAGTCAGATTCTTGTCGAAACAGATTCTGATTTCAAAGAGGTATGTCTTCTTTGTTTTCTGTGAAATATAAACTGAAATTAACATTGTTGATACATAAATATATGTGCAAGATGGATCCAGGGGTGATCTGAAATGTTTGCAACTTTTGTAAAGGTAATAACTATACCGAGTGGAAAATTATTTTTAATCTCATGACAGTAAAGATGAACCATAACAGAAGTTATCCAGACTATTCAGACAATTACGGGGCATATTAATCTTACACGACACAAATACTGCTCAAGAAGTAGGAATCTCGCAGAGAACCGTTCACTGAGAATAAATTACCCAGTACCTGGCCGGATTCGAGGAATATTGTAAGAGTTGAAGATGCATTTGAGGCCAATATGTAGATGTGATGGCAGTACTAAATTCTCTTTAAGAAATATATTCCAAAATGAGAAACAATCAAAATGGCTCGAGATAGGATCCAGTGCTAGTACTTGTATGATGAAAATGTACCTTTTGGCTTAATTTTTTCAGGGACTATTCCATATGGGCTCTCTTAGCAGTAGGACAAAGATTTTATTTACAGAAAGCAGTCATTGGTGTTTGATGCTTGATATATCTACAACACAGTGGATGATGATCTATTTTCATATGTGAAATATGATGCATTAATTGTGTTGATGGTACTCCAATCCTTTTTATTTACTATCTACACAACAGGATGCAGCAATTTAAGATTAGGAAAATATTATTGCCACACTAATCACACTACGGGTCTCAGACTGAATGAAGTCAGGAATTATTTGTCTTTGTATTTTGTTAAATATTGCACATTTCAGAAAATGTTTAAAATAAAAAAGTTGCAAATGTTAATCAGATCTGTATTTTATGTCTTGTATGTATGGTGAGCTGTGTTTTTGATAAATTTGATAGTTCAGTTTGGACCCAATGTAAGAAGGGGTTCATTGACTTGTGTTGCTGCATGTTGACAAAACTGTTATCAATAGCCATTCTGTCTTAGTGGACTGCAAGAATATCGATGCTCATGCAAAGGGTCTGTATATCAAAAAAAAATTAAATTTGCTTGGAAAATTACTTTGTGAACACAGTATTGAATTTCATCAAAATAGCAGTTTCAGAAAACAGTGAATTGAAGTCAGGTGGATTCTTTGGGCGCTGTGCAAAGAATGCATGAACTGGCTATAAATACAGTTAAATATTTATACTTACTGGATCAACAAAACATTGGACTGTGGGATTTTTACCCACGCTTTTCTGCACTGCATTCCAAACATCCTGTGGTGTGTGACCTTGATTACTCGGTTCAATTCCTGATTTTCCCAAGATGTTTGACATATCATACTGTTTTATCCACTTCAGACCTTGACCAAAATATTTGTTTTCTGTATCAAGAGCAGGCAATGTAGCAGCACATGTGCCATGTTTCTTCCACTCGTGTTTCCATAATGTGTATATACTTCCGTTGTGAATATTGGTCCAGTACTGTTCCAGCTGTTTCTCTATTGGCTCCAGTTGGGTTTGATTGAAGTGCATGGATGAATTACAGAACTCTGGACCTTTTGTTCCCAGTTTAGTAGGCCTATAAAGGTATATTATCATACACATTGTTAACCATTATACTGGAATAGGGGATTTAAATGCCTCTAGTACAGGGTTCTCGGGGGTTAACAGTTCTTTGTATGCTAGTGCAACACAGTGGTGAGCTGGATGGCAAGTAAACAGTAGAGCACATGGTGAGTTGGATTATGTGTAAATAGTATGACATGGTGAACTAGGGTGTGCATAAGCAATGCAATCAATCCATGGTCAGTAAATGCCAAAGATATTTGAGGCTATGGTGGTGAAGGTGTTGGTTATGGTCTTATGAATTGTGGCACTGTTTTGTCTTGTGGGTAGTTACCAGTATTTTAGAGGAATGTATTGCTCCTATCTTCAGAGATCAACACTGAAGATGGAGGTTCAACCATGAAAATGGAAACTGCATGTTCCTCTGAAACATTGGTAACCACCTAGAAGACTACATGGCATGTGTTCTATATTTTTAAAATGTAAACAGCCATTATGTTTGAAATTTATTTTACTAAAACTCTGTACTTCAGGGTTCATACTTTCATCTTGTGAAATAGGTAGTGAGGTTATGTATTTTACTAATATATCTGCTAACCTTGTGACTGACAAGGTATGTAATTTGGGGAAAGCTAGAATTCCCAACACCAAGAAGTCTGTTTTTTGATGTATTATCAGATCATTTATTCAGTATGCGTTTTTAAGTGTCTTCCATGTGCCCCACACTTGGTTGTTAAGGCATTTGTAATAGGATTACTTAACTGATCAACAAGCAGAGAATAATAGGACATCTAAACATGGTTTTAAAAATTGTTCAGTGAAAATGTTAACTCAAAATCTATTGACACAAATGAGATGCAGAGAAGCAAATTTCAATATATTACACTACTATCTGAGCCACTAAATATATTTCTCAGTCCTAAAAATTGTGACATGTATTTATCATAATTTTAATGTTTAATTTTACTCCATTTCACCATAATAATGAGCTTATGATCACAGACTAACCTGCAGGATCTATAGCAATAGTGTTTTCAAAGAAAGTTTCTCTTAAGAGTCTTACAAAGACATATCTTACCAGATTCCATGCACTGTCCAGAAGTTTTTTAAATTACATGAGTGTTGTGGAAGCGATTCTTTCCATTGAAGACAAACTGTTAATGGCCAATGTTGTGTTAAAATTAGAATATCCCAGTCATGTGTCTTGTTTCCTTCAGCACTGTAATATAAAGCAAACAGGTTAGAAGATCCTACAGATTGACAGATACACTTCACAATCAATTTTCCTGAATGTTTTAATATTATCCTTCCATTTGCTTGTAGATATCCAGAGTAATCTCATCTACCTTCCTCTCAGTTGTACATCTTATCCATCTCCTCTCACACAGTGTCTGTCATGATCCCAACCCAATAAGTAAATTGTCATACTACTAAATACTTCCCTCTTATAGTGTTTAATGCTTTCATCATCTCCTTGTTGGCATTTTTTGGTATCAGCTGTAAAGCCATCATCCAAAGCATCACGATTTTATTTACCTTTGTGTACATTCTATGCTGTCGCATTAGATCACTTCACAAAAGAATTCATTGGAAAGTTTTTGGAAAATTCCTGTCACATATTTAGTACAAAATATGCATTCTTCCCAAATTTGATCCATAGTAAGGTACACAACATTCATAGGTCTCTTGTAGTTTGTAAAAAAATTTGGAATTCTACTTTTGGACAGCACATTAATGGGAAGTACATGTGCTACCTTGGAAGCATGCAAAAATTTAAATGTTTTCAAGAACAAAGTAATCTGGGTCTGATGTGAAGTGGAATTTGTACGTGATACAAATAAAAATTAATTCCAGTGGACAATAGCATTTGATGGAAATGTGTCAATTTTTGTTGACAAACACGTAAAGGTCTGTGTTTTTGGCACTACAAAATAACGCATACGAATGTAGAAGGAAATCGGCCATTTTTTTTACACAAAGAGAGTTGAAAATTTGATGTCAAGAGACCATTTGGGACACATTAAGCGTGGATAGGAAAACGTTAGATTTCATTTTGATAACATTGTTAATATACTGTGCTGTGCTGAAATTCATACGACTTTTTATCGAGTTTTCCGAGTTAAGGAAATATTATGTGAAGTGATAAATTATAAATAATTATTATTTGATATCGCCATAAAATTTAGTTTTATAATTGAAATTAAGATAGAAATGCGAGTCCTGTTGCTACGAAATGGCGAATTTATCTTCATAAATTAATATCGATATGTTCTCCGATCTCTGCTGCCATGTATCGAAAGACGGTGTCAAGAAACGAGTTTACACGTGATCATGAAGTGATGGTATTTCAGGGTTCCCCTTTGTGCGAAGTGATCTAATGCGCCGCTAATGTCAGATAAGTTGGTGTTCAAGGAAGTGTTGTTTTATTGAGTGTAACAGGCTAGAAATAAGTAGTGATATTGCTTTTCCGTGATAAGATATCCGTGGTGTCAAATGTGAACTGCGTGTTGGAGTGCGGCAAACCAACTGAAATTCGATTATAGTTGCGAACATGTTGCAATGCACTGCTTAACAGTGATAGAAGTTAATACTTGCGATTTTACATAAAAAATTCTTCCTGGGCTACCAGCCGTGTAAGATGGCTTTAATGACTAGTAGCGGGAGAGAATTTATTATACTCGGTCGCCGCGAAACCTTCAGATGATACATGTTTAGATATGTGGCTTTCGTATTTTGGAACCTGAGTCGGGAGGCCCGAATGAAAATGGTAGCCATGCAAAATGCAGTTGTGACAATATTGGTTAATATTGCAACAGTGACAAGCTGCCCATTCAGATTAAATTATTGTATTCGGAAAGCAGGTCAGAATTAAACAACAAATGTGTCAAGGATTTGATGTTTGTAATTCTGTTAATCATACCAAGATATATATGTGGCAGCAGACTGCTAATTACATCTGGGGTGGTATTATGTAATGAGGACACTTGGACTTTGTCTTCAAGGAAGAATTAACATGCAGGTAGAAAACTCTGGAATGATAATCAGTGTAAGATAAGTTATGCATGATAAAGCATGTTACATAGCTACTGCTTTAGTCACTGGACTTCATGGAGTTTTTCTGATAAATTGCATCATTTAGTGTGTTGTATGTGAAGTATTGAATATTTAAGGTAGGTCATACACACAAGAAACTAGTTGCATGATTGGTTTTATTTAAATTGAAATGCCACTCTCTCCAGCTGGAAGTCACACAGAATTACATGAAATTATTCTTGTGCAACTGTTGTGGTAACATGAAACTGAACCAAATGGTTTTCAACAACTTTAGTTTTGTTAGGAACACTGCCATCTTCAGCTCTGAAGAAGGAGACAGTGTGTCTCTTTGAAATGTTAGTATTTACAATACATGAATCTATATGGTGTCACAACCCAGACAAACATCACCATCTTCACCTCTGTGAGAACTTCAAGTTTATTCTTTGTGTTAATCGGCAATAAATTGTTAAGATATATCTTGTTAAATGAAACCATTTTCATGATATCTATTTCCTCATTGTATGACTTTCCTTAATCTTTAACACTGAACGAGAAATGTAGACATTGTTTCAAATGTTTTAGTGTTAGAATTTCTGCTCTTGTCTCCCTGATATTATCATATTGTGCGTGTAGCTTTGCTTATTCTAGCCAATCTTGAAACAGTTTTATCATGTGTAATGACACAGGATGATATATAACAGTCTTTTTAATTTTATCTTCCTATCTATGCTTAGGTTTTCTGGGTGGTCTCTTCCTATTTCCCTAATGGGTGCTATATGCTCTGCATACATTTTTAACCCTCGTTGACTCGATCGTAATGTTTGCTGAAGAATACAAATTGTGGAGCTCAAAAGAGAATGTGTAACTGTTAGCACTGTCATTTACATTATCATTGTATTATTTATTTAATGGTTTATTATGTTATAGTAACACTGGCTGTCTGGTTATTTCCTTTTATTCCCTCCTCTTCCCATCTCTTATTGGTGTCAAAATTATTGTCCATGTTTTCCAATGTTAAATACCTATTTGGTTAATTGAGGTGGAATATTCCTGTAGCAAACTTCTGTTTTGCTTATTTTCTTACTGAAAATTTTCTCTAAATGTTTGCCTGTATTGTGCATTGGTTACCATAGACTTTTGTGCCATGAACTACAGCAGTGGTAGTCCTAGAATGCAGTGCCCATATATTGACAATATATTTCCCAGACATCATTTTTAGTAGGGTCAGGGGACGCTTATACCTTCGCTGTATGATGTCTTTGGTTTCTGAGCCCAGCGATGAACTCACATGTCACTTCTGTAGTCATGAAAGGTTTTGCATATTTTACATAAATTTTTCAAATTTGTGTTATAGCTTATAGACTGATGTCTTCTGATCTGGAGTTTGCATTCTAAGTGCTAAATCAAGATTGGCCTTACATATGAGTAATTTTTCATGAACAATTGTACCCACAGACATACCCATTTCTCAGCAAAAGTTTAAAACTAATGAGACAGTCTTTCATTGTCACAAATTTCTTGGCCAGAAGCTTCAACAGTGTGCTTAGACATAGGGACATGTTTTACTTCCATCACTATTAAATTTAAATTTATATGTTATTCTAAGTAATGATTAGTAACTGCATTGGAAAATAATTTTTTTGTGGGGATGGGGTAATATTTAAGATGAGGGTGACAGATGTTTAAAATGTGATTGTTTCCTCATTTAGAAACCTCACAGCAATAAAATATTGTGGTTTTTCAATTGTTTTAAGTTGAACACAATTGCTATGCCTGTTCTATCATTACCCTGTGACAAGCTCCATTGTTTTTATTGCATCCTCGCTCCCTACCTCTCAGAAACTTGTAGTTTTACAGTATGTTTTCAATTAATAACATGTGAAGAAATATAACTCTCTCCTTCCCATCAGTAAACTGTATCCTTCTGTACCACCCAATTTCATATGAAAATTGTGAAAACAGTTTTGTTTTCTGATTCCACACGAAGTTTTAATTTCTGTTTCCATTTGCGTATGTCATATCTTACCTGCAGATATCAGTATATCCAACAAAAATTATTAAAAGCAGGAGTGGAGTTGAATTGTACATAATTAGTGAGTTATGGACGTGGACTCTTAATTATCAGATTTATCTGAAACAGAAAAAAATTCGTAATTGTACAAAAAGCCAGATTTTGTTAACATATGCTTTTTGTCCACATAGTTATGAAATATGTTGTACCTTTATATAATATATTTCAATATGAATAGGTAATGAAAAATACTTACGTTTCCAAAAAAGGTGGAATTACAATAATGCTGCTAAATATTTTCATTTCATTGTAGGTAATAATTTATAATACAACTTGCAAAATAATGCAAGCCTCATCCTTTATTGCTCAAAGAAACTAAGAGTAAAACAGCTGATTGGGTCAGGGAGACTTGGTGATAAAAACGTGATTTCCGTTGAATGCCGAATATTTACGAAGTCATCCGAATGTAAAATCCCATTCACAGATGGCAGTGCTTTTACAATTTTGTATGGTAAACGCATTTATGAAGTGTATTACTCATCGTTTAACATAAAATAGAGTTTGAACATTTTAGGGGCAATTAAATATTAGATCAGCTCAACTAATAAGCGAAAGAATTGTCAAATGAAACTTTGGAATTTGAGTTGGCGTGACTGATAAAGAAGATGGAGACTGGCATCTGAAGTTCACTGGCAGCATTAAGTTATGGAAGCTGAGAGCGAAAGAAAGTTCTGAAGCTGAGAAAAGTTCCAGTTTTATTAGTATATGTCTCTACAGTTGTTACATCTATTTACTGTAAAGTTGTTTATATAATGCAATGAGTTTATTTTGGTACATGTATAAATAGAGGCCATGTGCTAAAGTCACGTGGAGATGCGTTGATATATTGAACAGGACGCTTTTTAGTTTTAATGGAATGGTATTACACAAGCATGATACTTTTGTATAACTTATAAAAAAGAAGCTACCAATTCCCGAGTTACAGTTTATGATTGGTACACAACTTCGTGTTTTAGGTTAAGTTGTGAAATTTACCATGGCTGATACTGAGAAAAAGTCTCCAGAACTAAGTAACGTTCGCTATGCTGAACATTTGTCTTCACCACACCACACCATCACATCACATATTATGCCACCGCCTTCGTCAGTAAGTATTCCATATCTTTTTTTATGTGTGAGTGCTTGAATCTGTTAACAAGTAGATTATGTTCTAAATTCTGTTCATTGATTGAAGGCTGATTTTTCTGTAGTGGCCATTGGTTATCGTGACTTTTCACTGTGTATGTGTATTAAAGACTAGTAATAACTATAAGTACCACCTGATTTAACAGTCAGGAACTCTGCAGTTTGTATTCATGGGTTTCATATGATTCTCAGAACAAACAGTGATAATGAGCTCTGTATAGTGGTTGGATGACTGCCATTTGATCCCTGACAGGGGTAGAGGATTTTACCTCTAGCCTCTGCGCTCAGCTCTGGGTCCCACCCAGCTACCTATCCAATGGGAACTGGGGTCCTTTCCGAGGAGGTAAAGCGCATCCGGGGCGTGACGCTGACCACTCACCTCCCATTCAGTGCCGAGGTTAAGAATCAGTAGGAGCTATACTTCCTGCCCCCCAAGTGCCTACATGGCATAAAATGGGACATCTTTACTTTTTACTGTTACTTTTACTTTACATATGTTTGTTTATCTGTCAGTACCACCTTCTCAGATGCTACTTGGGTGTATTTTATGAAATGTACTATGATATGCCATTGGAGGTCATCCCCATCTGTGTGTTTATTAAATCCTGTAATTAGTGATACCAAAATGGTGGACCCATTACTTTGGGAATTGCTTTGGTCGCCATTCATATGTGGGCTTCAGCATGTATGGTAATAGATCTCCAAAAATATGTTTTATTTGAGCAGTTTTCAGGAAGATATGGAAACTTCATAAAAAATTATAGCTTCACGATTACTGATAGGCATCAGCTGAGAGGTTGCTAAGTTGTAGACTTGTTTTGACAAAGAAATTTACACAGGCAAATGAGTTGTGAATTTTGATTGCGTGTTTGCTGATTTGCAGAGCTCTGTCCCTCGACCAATATCTACACAAGTGGCACCCCACTCTTTAATTACCCCGTTGACACCTGTAACGGGAGATCCTGGATTGGTTCCAACACTTCAGTAAGTATACTGATTCTAGAGAAAAATATTTTCAGTATTTTTTCAAATTATTTTCTTTTCATTGACTGGTTTAGGGCTTCCTTGCTCCAAGATGTTCCATGTGTTGAAAACTGTTGAGTAAACATTTTTTTCTCATATATATTATGTTTTATATTGTATTAATATTTGTATTTATTTTTAAATTATTATACTTACTATAATATGTTTAATATTGAGGAGCCTTTTATGAAACTGGAAGGCTAATTACCATGTTCACAAGCTTTCGTTAAGTCTGATACTGTAACATTTTTTAAGATGTTGGTTTTTTATGGTGAGTGCTTGTTTGCTCCCCACCAATATCCTGATCTGGCAGAACATGCCTTGTCAGATGTCCTTAACTGCTTATTCAGTACATTTGCAGCTACCCTTAATATATGGAGGCAGTCTCCATCTGTAGGCTGAGAATGTATTGTGCAGTGGTGACAAGGCACTCGCTGAACATGGTCAAGGGTTAAAAGAATGTAAATTTATACTATCATTTTATATTCAGAAATGTGGTCTCAACGGTGAATTTGGCCTGCCCTTTGGATCTGATGAAGATAAACTTCCGTACCCGCAATTCAGAGTACAACCCGTCAAGGTTCTCAGGTATTGTGATGAGGATAAGAGAGCCACATACTACTGCCCTTCTGTTCAAGTCTGGTAAGATGGTTGTGACAGGAGCGAGGAATGAGGATGATTCCCGATTAGCAGCTCGGAAATATGCTCGCATCATACAGAAACTTGGTTTTCCAGTAAGTCTTACGTTTGAGGTATCGAGTTTTTCAGTGGCAGCCTCTGCATTAGCATTTTCAATATGCACTTAATTATGACCTTGTTTTATGGTTACTTGGACGACCCATTCTTCAAGTGCCTGAGCACTGCGGGTCCCAACTTTTCATTGGCTCAATCTATAGACATTTTGGTAGGACTCCTTGGATGAGGGATCGGCCCGTCGCAAGGCCTCTACCTGTACACAGGACAGCACAACACAGAAAAACGCGGACAAACATCCTTGGTTTGAGTGGGATTCGAACCCACGGTCCCTGCGACCAAGCGGCACAAGGCCCACGCCTCAGACCACACAGCCAATGCAGACCCCCTTGTTTTATGGTCTTGTCAGAATATGCACATCTACATGGTAGAATTTTTAAGATATTAATTAAAATATATAAATGGTGCTGGTGAGATTTTGGAATCCCACAGTGACAAGTGTTGAGATGTCTGCCATTTCAGAGGAGTTCGCTGCCTTGGAGACAGCAAGCTTCTCTGAAATGCCAGTCGTTATCTCTGAGATTACACACTGCAACTTGCAGAAGATGCCAGTCTTGATGAATGGTGGTGTCCATCTGCTTCATTTTGGAGGCTTTTTTGATTATGTAAAGTAATTTATCATTTTGTATCTCAATTGCGTCATGTTTGTATGTTTCGATGTACTAAGACATGTCGTTTCTAATATGAAGATGCCAAGAATGTAATATCGAAATACGATAATAAGAGCATCAAAACATAACATAACATATTTTATATTTATATTGTGAATGTTATAATATTTTAACAACTCATTTTAATAAGTTTGTGTATAGACGGCCAAAATAAATATATGTATTGAATTTATCATTTCTGAATGAATTACATGTACACAAAAAAGTTAGTTTCTCTTTGTTTTTGTATGTAATGTTGTGGCAACAGTAAATGATTTATTGTGTAAGTATTTATCATTGGAGATATGTTAATTACGTTGTGTAATTGTTTAATACTGTAAATGTGCCTTTCTTTTCAGGTTAAGTTTTTGGATTTTAAAATTCAGAATATTGTTGGAACATGTGATCTGAGGTTCCCCATACGAGTGGAATGTTTGAACCAGATG
>NW_019059811.1:500181-535028 GCF_000696155.1 Zootermopsis nevadensis
TTAGTTCATATGATTGGTCTTTGGCGGTAACGCACCTAGTATAATGAGATACAGGATGGTTGTATGGCTGCTATTGAGTGTTATGGGTTACTTCAGTATCAAAAGGAAGTCATTCTTGGAGAAATTTGTATTGCAGATGAAGTTTTTTAAAGCGGGATTGAATATTGGGTGCTGCAGTTAATATTTAGACCTACGAAAGGGGAAATATTAAGTGATGAGTGTCATTGTGTTCAAGCACTTGTTGCGCTATGTAAGATGATGTCAGTCCAAGTGGCAGTAGGCCTTACTGCTCTCATATTTTCTTTAAAATACAAACTTGGTATTTGTTTTAATACCGTATCCTTTGAAACCTAACCTCAATTTTGGGGTTCCAAACATATAGAAGTTTTATTGCAGCAAGATATAACCGTGCCCCTTGCTATGTTCTTTAGTATGTTCTCAGTGTAATTTTGGTTCAACAGTAATGTTGATTGATGTCCAGAAAGGAATATTTTTGCATCTGGATATGTAATAATGTTCTGTTATGATTGAAGGGCAGTATTTATGAAATTGTGATAAAGTAACCAGTTACAAGCTTTCATTAATTATTCTGTATGTAAAATATGTCAAGAAAGTAAAGCAGACTAGCCCAGCTACTCGTTATGAATGTGCTTGAGGGGCGAGGAGGTTTAGCTCTTACTCATTCATGGCTTCGACACTAGATGGGGCGAGTGGTTAGTGTTATACAGTGGCTCCACTTTACCCTGGGGAAAGGCTCCCTGGTATCCATTGGATAAGAGGCTGAGTGGTCTCCAGAGCTGGTGTGGACACTTAGGCTTGAGAAAAGTCCTTAATATTTATTTGGTTATTTAAGTCTGTAGTCAGACGCCACTACTGAGATATCCTAGCTCATGTTTTGAGAAAGCAATAATTGTGTTGAGCTTTTTGTTCAAAAGACATTGGCTGCTGTTAGATCAGATACCCTTATTGCTTAATTTATTTGTTTTTCTGTGTTTAACATAAATTATAGTATGTTGAAATCATGCAAGTTTGTAGGTGTGCTGACTTCGGTGATTTCGTATTTCACAGCAGAGGACTAAATTAAATTTCGTATGTTTACAGTTATGAGCCTGAACTTTTTCCGGGTTTGATTTATCGCATGGTGAAACCAAGGGTGGTGCTTTTGATATTTGTCAATGGCAAGTTGGTGATGACAGGTACGTATTCACTAGATCAGTGGTATTCAACCTGGGGTACGCGTACCCCCTAGGAGGTATGTGAAATTTAAAAAAAATACATATTATTTTATGATAAACACTGAATAATCAGTAATTTAATTTATTTTAGATGTAGATTATATACTATGTATAACTTGAATTATACACCAACAAATTTGGGGGTACAAAGTTGAAGAGAAATTATATCTGGGGGTACGCGAACAAAAAAGGTTGAATACCACTGACCTAGATGAATGAACTACTGAGACTATTAACAAACTAAAAGAAGTTCATTAGTCAAATTCCTGCTTCTTTCTTATTTCAGGAGCGAGGACACGGGAAGACTTGCAGGAAGCTCTCGACAATATTTATCCCATATTAAAAAGCTTCAAGAAGCAATGAAGAGCAATAGTTACGCACAATGATCTGTGTGCCCGTGGCCTCTTTTCCGAGCGGTTCTTTGGCCAGTGCAAATGAACTTGACACCGCCCCCATATTTCTTCATTGACGCCATTCTTAAGCCTATTGACAGCTTTGCTGTTATCTTCAGGAAAGCAAATTATTTGTTTTGTACGGTGAAATGCGCATGTACGTTTTATTTAGGGAACAGTGAATTTTGATGCTAAACTGAGGAATATCTTAGCTGTAGGAAGTTTTATGCACGTTGATTTGGATTATTGAAATGGTGCCAAAGATTGAACTTTGAATGGGGAGTTTGGTTTGCTCATAGTGTGTTGCTGGTCCAAGAACCTTAAATACTTTTTGAGGTTGTTTTTAAAATTACCTTTTGTATAGAACACTTTCATTTTGCCTACTTACATTAAATGATAAAGTGATAATACAGTTTCGCTTTGACCATTGTGTCATTGTAATGGTAACTGACATTGTATTAAGTTTTTGTACAATATATCAATGTATGTATGGATTATAATATATAATTTCTCAGTATATTTTAAATTTTTTGTAAATATATTTTAAATGTATCATATGCAAGGGTGGAGCAGCCCAGCTAACGCTTTGAAAAATTAAGTGTAAAGTTGTACTTTCACGATCCAGTGCCACTCCATGCACTGGTTCACGGCAGAACTGATCAGATGCAGTTCATCTTCAGCCGGCTATAACCAGGCATTGTTATTATTAAACAGTTTGTTCAGGCTTATTTATTTGTGACCTTCGCTGTCCATTTGCACAGGTGCTGATAGAAGAGAAATGGTGTAAAGAATTCAAAATTATTACATCTCACTTGGTTTTATTATTATGTAGACATCCTTTGAAAATTGCATATCCTAACTAAGAAGTTCTCAGATTTTTATCTCATTTAAAGAAACTTACAGAGTTGATGATCGTAAATGTGTTGAAATGTCAGGTGAGGGGTTCGATCCCCACTTTGGGCAAGAATTTTTCTCTTTGTCACTACATTAGACCAGCTGTGGAATCCAGTCATCTGTCTGATTTTCACTGTATACGGTTTCCTCTGGGATAAGGCTCTCGGAGCACGAAGCTCACCACCGCGCTGTCTAGTGTCAGGGTTAGGAACAAGTGGAACGCTACCTACATATTTTCATATATCTTCATGGCATGCAGCTTAAACCGTGGGACATTGTTACCTTTGTAGGATTCCGATGAACAATTACAAGAAATTTGGCAGTAAACAGTCCAAATGGTAGTCGAAGGGGTGAAAGTTGTGTGCGTTCCTGAAATGGGGTTACAGGAGCCAGGCAGATACTGTGGAACTCCATTTCGATTTATGTGATTGCCAAAGGAATGTTTTTAAAGCCGGCGACAGTTCTTTTGGTCCGGGTAGTGGCGTCGACTGCAGAATATGTATCGGGTAGGCGAACAGTGTGAGAATGGCGCCTACTTGTCGGACGTCATTGGCGTAAGGGATGCTCCGGAGTACGGAGATAGACATCGATAAAAAAACGAAGTTGAATGCCCTCTGTTTGTTTGCTTCCTTTCTTGCTATTTCCGAGTTCGATAATATCACCGTGCACCGCGTTCAGCGTCTTATGTGAAGGCGTATTACAGTCAAAGATGAGAAAACTTTTCAAATTGATTACGTTCATGTCTGACGCGGAATTTATTCAGACGCCCGACAGACATACGGGCCTATTAACCCTTTCAAGCCGTCTAAATAATATTTAAGAATCCAGTCCGTACCGAAAAGAAAACAACTGTTCACCATTACAAATATCAACTGATTAATGCTGTTTAAAGAAATAATAGTTGTTTATTATGAGAATCAAATACACATTAAGAGCAGAGTTTTTGATTGTTAAAGCAGGTGGGACGTATAGTTACCACTGAGCTTTTAGTGTTAATGTCTTTCACGACTTCGATAAGAAAGGTACATGAGACGGTCAGTAAAGGAACTCGAAAATGTAACGCAGTGAATCAAAACGGCGCGTTGACGATTCGTAAATATTGCGTTTTATAAACAAAAAACAATTAAAATTTCCAATACGTAACCAGAATATTTGTAATAAAACGGAATTCTTTCTAATATTTGAATGCCTGGCAGTACAGTGAAATCTCTTTTTTATTATAAATATTTGCATTGAAATAGCAACATGAACAGCTGGAATTTTAACTCTCAGCTTCGAAACAATACGCTTTTCAAACAAGAATGGAGAAATTGCATTCTGAAATCATTGTTCTTTGAGGCTTTTCATTCCGTGTTCCGTATTGGGATTTACCGTAGCGTTAATTTATTACGGAATTAATTTTATTGTAAATATTTGTCAAATTGAAAATTACTTCATATGAAAATTGTAGATCATAAAGACATCTAATATATTTTATCCCATGTAATATTCTTTATGATGTGCCATGTTTATGTTTTTGGTAACTATAAAATTATGTGTTTGATTCATGTAACGTAGTTTCGGATCGGAATAATGCTCCCTTACAGACATTGTAACAAACTCATTGTGTATTTTATGTTTTCAGATCTGAACTCGGGGCTGGCCATGTTATTCATTACATTTTTGCCCGTGTCTTTTCTGATGGCGCTAGTATAGTAAGTACAAAGTCTTCCATTCTTAACGCGTCTCCACTTATGAAACAACAAATGCTAGATTGTTGTGACTGAAGACGGTATATTGTGCCATGTAATCTGGTAGATGTAACCGACGTTTTGTATGTTTACTGCCTCCATCATCAGGACGATCGCCCAGACTACACGTCGCATATTTACCAGGTGATTCAAAAAGGACTTTACAACTTTGAAAGTGTATAGAAATTTATTCAGAAGGCTTACAGAATAGGTTGAGGTGTCATTTTGTAGCAAAACAAATCAAGTTTGACTCACATTGTGCTGTAGTTCCGAATTCCGTCACTGCGAGCGCAAGCGGCAGTGCATTTGAAAATGGCTCGAAAATTTTACTCATGCCACAGTTAGACGAAGATGACCAAAAAGGACGCATTCACTTCCAGCAAGACGGCGCACCACCTCACTACCTCAGTAGTTCGGGATTTCCTCAATAACCGTTTCCCAGGTCGGTGGATTGGTCGAACAGGGTCGATAGCATGGCCACCTCGTTCTCCAGATTTGACACCTCTCGATTTTTTCTTATGGGGTTTCATTAAAGATCGTGTGTATGTTTAAAACTTGATTTGTTTTGCTACAAAATACCACCTCAACGGATTCTGTAAGCCTTCTGAATAAATTTCTATACACTTTCAAAGTTGTAAAGTCCTTTTTGAATCACCCTGTATATTCTTTGGCGTGATTACTTGAAATGTCACACAATAATTGTGATTCTTGGCTCACTGGCTGCACGCACTGCGATAGAGTGTGTTGTCAGTTGTGTTTTGTGTTCTTAACCTCAATATATTTGTTCGTGACGTATTTAAGGATTTTATCTGTAGTTTAGATATGAAAGGATGGCGAATAATGAGGATATGGAAGCAAGAGGTCGTGGTAAGTGATTAACCGGTTACGAATGATAACCGGCAGTTCTGTATAATTCAGGCATGTGATCCTGTCGTTCATAATTACAAGGATTATTCACTTCTGCCTCAATTTTTTAATGGCAGGTTTTGTATAGGATACGTTAAGAATAATAAGTATTTTCCCGAATTTCTTCTGTTACTTTTTTTTCATTATGAGTAGATGATTTCTTATTGTCGTTCCCACATACGTTGCACCGTTTATAGATTGTATGAATACCAAACTTTGTTTTTGTATATCTGTTACTAAGTTGTACTTACTTTTAGACTGTATCTTGTTGATGTCACCCCTGAACCTGCTATCGGATTTATGTGTCGTATCCTAGCAACAAACTACTTGAGTTGTCGTGGTAACACCACACTAGCGTCATTTCGTACAGCTTTCAACTGTCATGATGTAAATGTTCTTTAACATTCGGTGTATGGTCACCACATGTAATCAGGATTAGAAGATGAATTGTTAGAAGGCATATAGGTATTTTCTTCACAGTAGGGCTTAAGATACGTAGGAAGCTAGGAAGTGAAGTATGCTCGTTGTGAACCAAAATTATTGCGTTTTCAGCGTTTCTGTTTAATCACAGCAGTCACAGACGTTCAGGTTTGCACGTATTCTTGTCGTGTCTTCTTATAAATATGTACCAGACTAGGAACATTTGAGCAACGCTATTATAATGGCAGTCGCGTCGTATGACCGTGAAATTTGACGGTAATGAACCTGTTTTATGTTAAACGGCAATAGAGTTTATTGCAGCATTATCTTGATTAAAAAGAATCTTCACGGCGTCTGAAGCCAGATTCCTACCAAACGTAGCAACACAGAAACGACCGCCGGACCTTACCATAGGCACCACCGTTGCTGATTTTGCATTTCTTGCTACCAGAGTGACATTCGTCAGAACCTGATTTCAGTCATTTCTCGCGCATCACTAACGGCGCACTTGTCCAGTGAAATTTGATGGTCATTCGGTGTTATATTCGGTATAGATTTTTCTGTTCCGGTATTTTTGCTGCTCAGATCTTGTTATTTAGTGCAAAAGATACCGGGTTTCTCGAAGTGAAACTTTCATCCCTGGAAACAGCAAGTGAGATGGGGCGAATCCGAAATACATTTTTAGTCGGAAGAAAAAATTAGTAAAAAAGGCATTAGAGACAACCACGTCACATGATCCGACTTTCTAGACAGAGTTATTTCCTGTCATAACAAGACATATAGAAGCTGTTTGATCAGAAGAGGCGGGGAAGTCTCGAATGAGAACGTATAACCAAAGAAGAGAAGAATGAGGTAATGCTGAGTAATAGAGGAATCGCGGACACAAAACAATACGATCAAGTTAAGGAACACTTCAGTGCGTCTGTTCTTTAGCTTGTCTGTAACTGTTTATTGCTTATTGATCTCCCAAACGTTCGCCAAGTGTTTTATTTGTATAAACTTTTTCGTAAGTAACCTCTCTTCGACTTAGAAGTTAGCCAGATTAATGTCGTCGGTTACCAGAATAACTTTCTGGCTGAGACGTTACGGTCATCGGCCCCGGAAACTGGAATCTAGGGTTCGAATCTTGCTACATGACCGCGTTTTCTATCCTGTAGTACGGCTGTCCTAAGAACGACGTTGATGTACACCATCATAAACCTGTCTTTGAAGTAATCTATCTTAATTTTTCAGATAGCAGACGTTTCAGAGGTGTCTCCGTTATCAATGCGATGATGATGGAGGCACGTGTTGCCTTGTTGAAGTTCTGATAGATACAAAAGAGATTCCTGTAGCAAAAGAAAGTACCTTTCGTTGTAGTGTGTGGCGATGGTTGGGTGACGAAGTGGTCATCACAGACTGAGGTCATCGCGTTGGCGGTCAGGGTGTGGCGACATTAGTCGATCAGAACACCTTGCTGACCTCAGGTGAATTACGAATACGTCACGCAGTTTGTCCGTTTTATCAAGTTTCGCAGATTTAATGAATGTGTAATACGTTTTATGTAATTAATTTTGAATGGATGCTAAGTATAAAAAAGGGCTTTTGTTGTCTGTCTTAAACCGTATTGCTAGAAATAACCGAGGGACTGAGAAAAAAACACGACACCGAGTGGGAATACTCGAAAATTGACTGTGGTAATGCACTTATTAGGTTGAATTCAAAGACTCTTCTTGAGCCTAATGAATTCTGATGGCCAACAGATATTAACTTTTTAAAACAGTAGTAAATGTTTTGTTTTTCTCCAGATTTAAATCTGCAGTTTGTGTTCATGAGTCTTTCATCGTTCTCACTGTAAAGAACGTGTATTTCTTTAAACAGCATTAACCAGGCGATCTTTGTAATGGGGAAGTGTTGTGTTTTCTTTGAGGTACAGACTGAATTCTTAACTATTATTTAGACGAGTTTCTTGACTTGGTACCCAAATTTCTGTTTGCACTGCATGCCCTCCATGCAGCATTGAAAGTGATATCAAACTTCCGCCCTGAAGAATTCCCTTCATATCAGGAAAAACATTTTTACCAAACGCACCTCTTCCATGGTTAGCATTAGAATTCAGAATTGCACTAGCGCGGTAAGACCCTGCTCAAATTCTCCCCTACCCCACTTTCTGCCCCAACTTTTCCACTTCCAAATGCCTCATCTTTGCTAAACCCATCTCTACCAAAAAAACTGCCTAGGGACCTTCGTAACCGCAAATTAAAATGTATGTCCCCCTCCCCGTTAAAACAGTAGTGAACATCGCTGCTCCACCCACCTTCTCTCTCTCTCTCTTTCTCCGGCATCTTCTAATACACATGCGGCAGTTAAAAAATAACGATACTGAATCCCGCATTTAACGCAGTAAAACGTAGTCTAATTAAACGTCCACCGCTGCCTTTTGCATGCATAAACGAACTACACAAAAAGCCTTTTAAAGCAGGGGAGGAAGAAGTGGTTCGAGCTGGTTTGTAAGGGCCGCCGTAGATGGAATCTATGTGTCTTGGTGTGAACAGAGAGAAGAGCTTACTATTTCGTCGTGAGGGTCATGCCAGTACCCTGACCCAGGGCCCTGAAACTTGATTGCAGTACTATTACTCTTCTAAAGATCAAAGGTTCATGCTAGGATTCTGTAGAAATGGGTCATGTAGCAAGTTGATAAACACAAAGCAGTACTCTGGGTCCCCACTAGACCTTCACTTACCAACTACCTCCCTAAGCCATTCGACGTATTCATTCTAGGATGTTTAAAGACTCTTATTCAACTGCGTAGATTGAAATGCGTCGAATGGTAAGATGCTTGTATGGATGACGAATTTGGAAAGGGTATGCCACGGTGGTCTAGCGGTTAGAACGCTGGCCTTGTAATCGTGGGGTCTCGGGTTCGATTCCCGGCGGTGTCCGAATTTATAACTTGTGTTGTTGGGCAAGGCCGTGGTCTAGGCAACACGGAGTTTTCCTCCGGGGCTTCCCCGGTTTCTCCGTGGCATCCCAACAATTACTCCATTCACACACAGAAGAAGGCAATGGCAAACCACTTCTGGATCATCTGCCAAGAACGTATATGAACAGGTCCCAGTCCGAGAAAAGGATGGAAGGATCCTGTTCATATGGACCTGTCCTCAGACAGAACACTAAATAATAATAATGGACGTCATCGTGGTGTACGTATTTTGAGGAAATAATCGGCTTTGGGGTCCACGCATCCTGTCCAGCCCGTAGCAAAGGAGGCCGGAGCGTGAAACTAATCACACATCTCCAGACAGTGCTGAGGTTAAGAATGAGCGGAGGTTTACCACCACTCCCCTCCATGTGCCTTCATGGCATATTTAGTACACAGGATTTACGTATTTAAGAGGTTAGCGGCGCGGATGTTATCATTATAGAACATTCCATGGCCTGTGTCGATTATCGTTTGGTTTCCTCGCACTACATAACGTTACCGGTCTTAGGAAGTCCCCCAGTATCGTCCGATGTCATAGACCAGCGGTCGGCAAATTGGGGCCCGCCGACCTCAGCAGTGGTCGTCAGCCTGTTATTAATCATACAGATTTGTGTTATTGTTTTTTTAGTTTATGCAAAATGAAACAGAAAGTTTTGTGATCGGAAAACATGTACGAAATACAAATGTAGATTATCGCTAATAGGTCTGTGGTTGACGTTACACGTGGACCTTATTTAATATTGTCACGCAATCTGTATGCGGTTCGTCGTGTTAAGTCGAGATCAGTAAATTCGACTTGAATTACATCAACACTTGGAGACTTAGAATAGTGGTCAGAGTTTGTGATGTCGTTTCATACATATTTATTAATAACGCGATTATTACGTATTTTTGGTCAAAGGCACAGATGGGGAGAATAATATTAAAATGGATATTAAAGAAATACAGAAAAGTTATGAGGGTGTTTACTGGATTCATTTGTTTCAGGATGAGAACCAGTGGCGAGCTCTTGTGAACACGGTATGAAACTTCTGTTTCTATAAAAGGTAGTGTTGATATACTGGCTAGCTAAGCGTGTTATTAACTTCTCAGTAAGGATTTTGCTTAATTGAGTTTGTACGTGTACGAAGTTTGTTCGTTAAGTGCGAATAATTGATAGCATTTTCTTGTAATTGTAGAATGTTTTTGAGATTTAAGGCTCCCCGCAGCGGCAAGTGTGAAGATGGCTGTCTTCTGGGTTGTCGTTCCGTGCAGTCTCTTAAAAAAAATGGACGTTTCAGAGGTACTTACTGCCTCCATAATCAGGGCGAGACTACACGGCGTAACAGTTCAGAAGACAGAATTGTCTAATTTCTCTTATGAGCCGACCCGATTTTACATAAAAATTGACCCATTCGGATGACGTGTAAAACATCTCTCTGTTTGTGACCATTGATTCATTAAATGTCGTGAGCTAAAAAAATCAAAGATGAACGCCTCTGACCTGTCTGCTGCTCTTTGGTAAGGAATTCAACTGTACGAAATTAACGTTGAACTAGAATTTCAAATGCGGCGAATGGATTCTAATAACAAAGTCGCGTGGGAGGTCCACAGAATTTGTATGCAGTGAACGACACTGTTTGTAGAACCTGCGATATGTTAACAGCATTCTATATGAAACTTGGCAAATATAACGTTCGAATGTAAATAAGGTCTTCTACTCAGTAAACATGACGACATGGATATGAATTTTACTCTGACCTTTGGAGCTATAAATTGAAAACATAAGAAAAGTTTTTCCCACGTCTCATGCATCTGCAGAATGATGATGTCGTGGAATTTACCTATGAATTACATTTCGAATTTTCCCTGCAGGGAATCGTTTGCATTTTATCGTATTTAACGACGTTTTCTAAGCTACATAGCATGTATATGAATCTGCCTCTTCCTACTTTATTTATTTAATTCCTTCTACGATTTACTCCTTTTCCCTTCTGTTTTTATAAAATGTCTGTATGTTTGCTAATAGTTGATTATGGAGCAGCTTATATGTAACCTTCAGAACCACTAAACTCGTCTATATAATGTTTAAGAATTTAGTTCGTACCGCAAAGAAAACACTATACCACTAGAGGGATCAGCCGGTTGATGTTGCATAGGGAAGTGGTCTATATTTGTTCTGGGAATCACGTGAAACGCATAAATGCTTGCTGTGGGCAATGCAGAGTAATTTATTGTTGGATGGTACACATTTTTACCACCTTGCCGATATTCCAACAGGACACTTCTCGAACATGACTCCAGCGTTACCACCGAAACAAGCAGCTCGATTTTTATAACAGACGTCTGCGTTGTTCTTTATGACATTACATTTTCAGCAATTGAAGTTCCTAAAACTGGATGTGCTGATAAACAAGTCGTTCTGTTGTTATTTCCTGATAGCATATTACCAAAGAATGGACGGTCGACACAACACGAAATAAGACAATTATTAATTGATTAAAACGAAGTGTATTGTTACTACATCAAATTCTGAAGAGGATATTCTGCTGACATCTCTGTGAACAGACGAAACTGAACCCCAGTTTATATTATTGTTGATCTAAGCTACAGAAAGTTTTTCTTTTCTGAATACATTTTCCACAGACTGCCTTATTATCAGGAATGACAAAAGACGTCTTGATTCTCTTATAATGAAAATGATCTTTGTGAAGGTCCGTATAAAGTCAGTTTCATTTCAAGCACAAACTTATTTCGCTTCAGAGCCAGGGATTCAGATGAACTGTTGCTAGGCTGAGTAAGTCTGTCCGAACAAAGAATTTGATTCCAAGTATAGAAAAGGATAGAAGTCCATTGTCCATTGTGTTTTGCCAGTCTGCTGCACTGTTTACTGTAAAATTTGAAAGTGAACAGTTCACTTAACTGTTTCAAGGTTTCTTCATGTTCGCCATCTGCTGCAACTATGAGTAATTCTGCCCACTCACGAGTGCATTTAAGGGTTTCATATTATTCCCATAATAAACAACGGTTAATATCGTAACAACTAATGTTTTAAACCGGTTTATATTTATAGAATGCATTTTCGGTCCCATCTTCCCTGTAATTTTTGCGTGGTTCTGATTATTTTGCGAAAAGCATGATATATATGTGCAGATGGCGGGTTGTCGTGAATCCGGCAATAAATTTTCGGCTGTCATAAAAGACATTAAATTGATTGATTAACTGAGTGGCTGTTGGCTTGTCAAGTAGTTGGCTAATTGGTTAAAGTGTACGCACGTGAATGATTTTGTCAGAGGTTTCAATTCCTTTGAAGGTATCATAATTTAGAGCTCCATGTGAAAATTATGGGAAAAATTCGAAGACAGTTATTTACATGTTTTGTTAATATTTATGTTGAAATATGTTTCACACATTTTTTCTGCCTTATCCTTTGTGCGAGTCTACCATTTTTACGGGTATTAAATCTTTGTGTGTTTGTGTGTGTGTGGGGGGAACACAGACCGTACGACGTGTTTTAACAAATTGACATTTAATTTCAATGCATAGCATTGTCAGCCAATTGGAGAATCTCACCTGAATGCGTCCCACAAGCTATGCACTTTAATTAGTGAATTGAGACATTTCAGTGCAAACAAAATTTCCAATCCCTGTTAAATTCAAAACGCATTCAACCAGATAAATTTCACATAGGATTTTGTTTTTAACGTGTAGGTTTACAAACTGCCACCTACATTGAAATATACACTTTAAAGCTGAAAGTATAATATGGATAAATATTCAAAGTATTTTTTAAAAAAATTGATACATAAAGATAGTAGGAGATGTGCTTTGAATGCTGGGAATCGAAGATTGCTTAGTGTTTGCTATCCTAATACGAATTTGCGTAGATGTAACTTATAATTTGACAAAATTACCGTGGCCATTGGTAAACGAGATGTAAGTAAAGAAGTGTTTAAATTTATACTTTAGTGAAGTAATGTACTTTCCCATATGCCTTCTTTGCTGTATTCTGTACCTCTTTCTTCTCATTATCAGTGGTTTGCTTTACCGCACTTTCCCTTCTGCTCTTCAGGCGTTAACGGCACAGTGTTAAATTGATCCTGTAACATAAAAGTGTTCTGTGAGGGCGTATAAGAAGCGTGTAGCAGTGATGGCTTGTATTATACGTATGATTGCTCCGACCAACGCACTGTTTTGTGTAATAAGTAGCTCATATGTGTTCCACATCAGAGAAGGGAATTCTAAGATGTCTTACCACTTTGTTGAAGATAAGATTGGTAGGGCCGCTGTGGATTAGAGCACTAGTTTTCAAACCCTGAATTTACACCAACGTATACGCCCAAAATTGAAAAACAAATGGCATAAAACATCACCAAATGGAATAATATTTGAGTTTTAAGTTCGTAAATCTTATACACCTGAAGATGGTTTTATAAAAACTGAAACATGTTGTGTAAAGGATGTTCCAAAATGTAAATCGATCAATCGATATGGAACATCAATAATATTTTATTATCTTAATTATAAGAAATTTTAAATATTGTGATAAGACGGATGAAAATAAATAATTGTTAGAATATTCACAATATGACGCAATTTCACTATCTTATGTATACAGGATATTAAAGCATTGGCATGTCAGGCGAGGCCAAAATGCAGGGTGCATTATGTAGGAGTTACATCAAACATGAGTCAGAGTAAGAGGTAGGTAACGAGATTAAAGCTCGATGTTTGTGATTTGGAGGCACCGTGCTTAGATTCCGATCCCGCTGGCGGTTCTACAATTTTACGTGGTTTTCCGCATTCTCGCCAGACGAATCCCGGGGTGGTAACTTTAAAAAACGCCACGATAGTTTCCTCCCAAATTCATATGTGTTCACAATTCTTGTTCATCTTCAGTTCTCATTGGACGACATTTTTTGTGCTTGGTAAAAAGAGCTTAAAGTAGATATTGCTGCCGAATGCTCTGTGTGTTCTTGAGGTCCGGGTTCAATTCTCGGCATGTTGACAGGCTGTCTTAAGAGGTACTTCTTAGTCCCTTGAGACAAAGGTCGGGATAGTACAGGGGCAGGTGCCTGACGAAATCGTGCGTTCCGGCTACGTTACTAGCTTGAGGGTGGAGGAAAAGCGCATACACGTAATACGTAAACTATAAACATGACCTGCGACAGTCAGCTGCAAAATACTGTTTCAACGTCTGTAGTTTGGACAGAAAATATTTACTTACCTGCTGCCCCTCTGACCCCCTTGCCTTTTACTTCTAACGGACATGAAACTGACGGTTTCAGCCTGACCACTGTAGAATAAAAATTTTCTTGGATATTATCCATCGTCTAGTAAATATAAAACGTAAAACGACGTTTCGGAGATGGGACTCTATCTCCGTCTTCAGGTTCCTACACAGTTGGGCCCACTAGATAGAGCTAATCCCTATCACTGTACCTTAAATTCGGCCACGATCACATCCTTATCTCTTTAAATTCATTAATCATCCTGACATTCGATTAATATAGTTTTAACTCTTGATAACATAATTAAATAAACTGTAAATACAGATCAAGGAGGGGTTAAGTCAAATTAATTTGTATTTACTTTAACCCGTCTTATTGAGAATGAAAATGAAGCAGAGTCACTAAATTTAGTATGAATCTGTCGTCAAATGAATCAGCTGTGAGAAGCCATTGACAAAGTGTTCTGGTTTTCAAACCCAGGACCTATGAGAGGACGTCAGGTGTTAGCGTGGTTTCCATGACAAACTGGGGCAGCAGGGGTGATTGTGGAGCATTAGAGGTGAATGCCCCAGTTACCCACGGGGTTGATGGATTACTGGGTGTTGGGCGGGCGAGGGGTGCAGTGCACGTGGCACAACTCACCCCTACATCTTAGGCCAGAGTTCGATCGCTCACTGAGTGGGGTAGGTGTTTATATCGACCCAGAGGGTGGATCAAAATTCTGTGGGGGTTGTGACTTGCACGTGCCAGAGTTGCGATGACTGAAATGTAGGTTACATTATCATACATCCAGAGGAACATTGTTTTATTCTGTTTTTTCTATTGACCAACTATGGAGTGGAGCTCACCCAGGGAACCTGATATTTACATATGAGATAAAGAAATTATTCCCTGCCTGTTGTAGAATGTTTTTTTTACTGTGTTCACAAGATCCTGCCAGTCGCCATGGATATTGAGTCAGTTTAATCAAATCCAGCTGTTAATTTGAAATCCTTTTAAAATTAACCCTCGATCACTCCTGCTACATTTTTGTTAACTTATATCAATTGACTTGTTACCAAGTCATATAACCTCTACTCCACATGAAGTTAAAGTCGAACTAAATTAGTTTTCTAAAAGAAATGTTTATCTTACATAAAAATTGAAGAAGACCGTCCTGTGAGATGTTGCGCCGTGTAGTCAGTAGAAAGTAACATCATCTCTGAAACGTCGGTAAATTTCTACCACGCTACACGGCGCAAACTCACAGAGGACTGTCATCATTATTTTGGTTGCCGTGAGAACCTGAAATGATACCGAGGAAACATGTATATAATTTAATAAAGATGTGTATCCTCTTGGCAAATGTTTTTGTGATGAGTGTTTATCTATCGAAGAACAGAATAATTTCTGATTCAAATGCATAGGTAATAACTTGTATGATTAGTTTTGTCGCAACGCAACGCAAGGCTGCGTGCAACAAATGAACGCCAAGAATATTTATGTGCGATACATGGCAAGCAACACAATTTTAAAATGTTTGTGTTTAGTCCATGTTTTTGTAAATGATTTTGTAGTGACTCTGTTTAAACACATGGTGCATAGTGGGACTTTAATTCTGAGAATTATCCTGTATAAAGAGGCTCTGTGGGTGGTTATATTTGGAATTATGGACTTGTGTCTGAGTCTGACCGCGTTATTCAGTTTAATAATTAATACGTACGTGTTAATAGAAATTTTAACCACACGGGATTAATTTCTCAGAACGTAAATGTATTTTCCACCAGATTCTAATCAATTTACGTAATCCTGCTTCAATTAACTTTTGTTTCACATTAGGATCATTATATTATCTCAACTCGCATTTGCTTAATGAGCCCCTTTTCCTGTTCATAGAATTCACTGAATCTGATTTTATAACGCGTGTGGAGTTTACCATTTGTTGAATTGTAGTGAACGGCTGTCAAATACAATATGAACTGTTTCTTATATGACTTCAGTGGCGTACAATATAATTCATTTTAAACTACTTTAGTTCTAAAATGACAACACTGACGAAAGATTGCAGTGTAAATATTCATTATTTGAACTTATTCAGGTAAATACTGAATAATACGAAGTAATGTGTAATGATACAGGTCGTAAAATGTATATTCGTCTGAGGGTTGATAAACTGGAGAGGGAACTAACTCCACGGATACAGAAGCTGACTGTCGCTCATTTTAATTAAGTAATTTTCTGCTTTTAATTAGACTTGAATGTTCATTATCTTCTTAGCAAATGAAAAAATAGTTGTAACCGGCCTTAGTTATTTATTTGTAGTTTATTTAACGACGGTTTTTCAGAAGCTCAGACCATATAGCGTCGAATGAGGGGACGATGGTGAATAATGAATTGAAAGGGATGTGGAAGGACGCGGTCGTGGCCGAATTTAAGGAACGATCCCGGAATTTGCCTGGTGGGTCTGAGGAAAACACAAAACACCTCAGTCAGAACAGCCGGTCTACGGGCCGAGATTTGAACCTGGGACCTCCAGAATACAACCACGTTCCGTTAACCGGCTTTGTAAGCAGAACATTACGTCAAGGAAAACGACTGTGTTCGAGATTATTTTTAATGAAAGAACCAAAGATACGCGTGAAATATTTTCTAAGGAAGGGAAACCCAAAACCTGAAATTAGTCTCTGATTAAAAGAATAAAAATGGAAGTCGTTGACATGTAATCAGAAGCCCGCTACGTTAAACTAAGAAAAAGCAGTCGCTGTTATAATGATTTGTAAGCAAATAAGTAAAACGGACGAAGGAGAATTCCCGCGACAGACCGGTGCCTACAAGGTTCTTTACTGTTAAATATATTATTCGTTCGCTGTGCACACAGTAAGGTCAATGTTCACATTTAGAAACATTACGGAGATAAGAACAATGTTTTGGCAGTGGTCCTGGGACGTGGAGACAGTCTGGCAACTTTGATAAACTTTTCAGGATATTCGAGTTCCAAAATAGCGTCTACAATCCTGCAGTGTAATGAATGTGATGAACGGTTATGTGTAACTGCAATGCACGAATGTATTGCAAATAAGCGACTCGGTTGGAGGAAGGGCTAATGAAACGGAAGACTGGCTTCGTTTATCACAGCGGGAGGGGTTCGTGCAGACCGCAGTGGGCTTGTATGTTCGTAATCCTCCACGCAAAAAGTAATTACTACGAAGACGAGATTATTAATGAATTATTATAACTGTAGCTATTTATTTTTGCGTATTTTCGTCACGTTCTTCGGTCCGTTCAGACAAATGCCGGGATAGTTCCTTAAATTAGGCCAAGACCACTTCCTCCGATATTCTTTTCAACAACATATTTGTTACGGGTATTATTCGATGCTATAAGGCCTGAGACGCTGACAGAGTCGTCATGGGAACAAATGACGTGGGGTCACTTCAGAGTTTACTGCATTGAGGTGTTCGCCGTGTCGCTGCGGCAACTTCTCTGACACCGCTGTAGTGCATATAATCTAAACAGTTGTAAGTTGAAGCATTTGTTTTGCAGAGCACTTTTATCTTCTTGTTAATTTGATTTCCTTTGAAAGGGAAGATTGGCTGATGGTATCTTGTGTGTTTCATTTATTTGTGGCTTGTTTAACGAAGCTGTAAGTAGCTCAGACTATTACAGTATAGCGTCGCATGATTAATGAATAATCAGCTGGAAAGGCTAAGGAAGGAAGCGGTCGTCGCGTAATGAAAGGCAATATCATGGAATGTGCCTGGAGGGACTGAGGAAGACGTCACCGATCTCCGAGACGATATATGTCCCTGGGACCTCCGGATTACGAAGCAGAAGTGATAATCACTGGTAAACAATATGATGGTATCATCTTACTCATGAGCCGGGATAGCTCAGTCAGTATAGTGACTAGCTTCGGGCTGGACGACCGGTGTTCGATCCCCGACAGGGGTAGAGGATTTTCCCTCTAGCCTCTGCGTCCAGACCGGCTCTGGGGCCCACCCAGCCTCCTCTACAATGGGTACCGGGGTCCTTTCCCGGGGGTAAAGCCGGCCGGGGCGTGATGCTGACCACTCACCCCCATCTAGTGCCGAGGTCAAGGAAGAGAGGAGCTATACCTCCACTCACCCCAAACGCCTACATGGCGTATAGTGGGACAAACTTTACTTTACATATCATCTTACTCATCGCAGCAAGGCCCTCTGAAATGTTGGTAAACTTCTACCAGAATGCACGGCGCAACAACCCAGAAGACAGCCATCTTCGGACTCACCGCCGTGAGAACTTGGTGCCATCATGTCCATGGGTGAGTGTTTCGACATAGCAACGTCTGAACCAAGTGACGAATTTGCTTGAAAATGGGTATGAATGTCATGCCACCATAGGACACTTTGCCGTTGCAGACTTCATCGTCTTGCCGTAGATGATACCAACGTAAAGGTTGTGGGAACGTTGCCACTTCGGTCAAAGGGGAAGCAGCCTCTCCAGGTCGGAATCCTCACTCAAAGAATCATTTTATTGCTTTTGTACATCTTCTTACCAATGATTGGTCTCTGTGGAAGAGCGCACTCATAAATCACAATCCAATTGACTGCCGTCTATGCTTCAAATCCTACAAGATTAGACTTAATAGGAAAACATTTCTACCGAAGGAGGTTGAGATTGACGGTACCTGTAGCTCACATAAAGGAGATGTAACATGTTTGATAAATTCAGGCGTAAGTGGGAGAATCATAAAATATTTGTTGAATAGAGGATTACAGAAAGAGGATTCGAGAGTGGGATTCAGTTGGCTTTAGATGGAGTAGAGTGAGAATCGTATTGCAAATTTCGGTTACAAAACCTCAGGAAATGTTGATCATCTGAAGGGGTGCGTCAAGAAATCGTCTAAATCCTGGAGTGTGTTAATTAAACTACTCTGTGAATGGTCGATCGTAATCGTGATATGCCTTATAAAAGCGAAGAAATAAAACGTCTTTTTAGAGCAGGAAGAAAATGTAATATTGGAAGAGGAAGAACAAATAATCGTTTAAATCTTCGTAAGATGCTTTTAATTCTTGTTTCGTCTTTCAGAGGAAGTAATTTTATAAAGTCTTGCCTTATTGCGACACAAATTAACGCAGCCCTACTTAATGATGTTAACTCAATGTTGTCTGAATCCGTGCAGACTGTAAATTTTTAATGTAAATCACTTGCATGTTAATGGCATTACGCATTGAAAAGCTTAGCAATTTCTACTGTTTACGATCATCAGGAGGACAAAATTGACGAGACGTGTAGCACGAACAGTGGCTATTATAAATTTATGCAGAATTTTAGTCGGAGAAGGTGCCACTTGGAGGCCTAGGAAGGGAGTTCTAGGCGTATGTGCGGATAATATTAAAGTGGATTGTTGTGAAGGTGTGTACTGAATTCACATGTCTCGGTATAGGTCCGTCGACGAATTAGCGAAAGCGTTAATTAATTCATTTACAGAAAATACGACGAGTTCCTTAATCATCTCAGGGTCTGTCAAATTGTGAAGAATATATTTTTATTCCTTTTAGTTTATTTGTAGAATTTAAGTATCCGCTGGCGTTCGGAGATGTGTGCGTTAAAAAGCTAAAGGAACTGGGTTTCTTTATTGAATCGAAGTTCGTACAAGCAGAAGTACGCAACTGCTGGGAGACTGGAGGCTGGTTATGGTTCAGCGAGGCGGATATGTAGTTCCCTGGAGAGAAAAAAAGAGCCAGCTGACCTTTAACATTTGGCGGTGTCTCGGTTGCTTTGGAGACGGGTGAATCCGTCTGGCGTTCAGTGCTGATTGGAGGGGACAGGCAGTGACGTCGTGCCAACTACTGGGTCGCAACTGAGGAGAAACCAGTAGCTGTGTGGAACGGAAAACTATTATTTTTGGAGTGTACAAAAATTTTGAAACGCGTTTTTATCCTTTTGCATCCACCGTTTTGACTTTTTCTAGGACAGGGTAGTCCAACCTTTTTCTTGTCTCGGGCCACGAATAGTTTGGTGTTAGACCCAAAGGTTAATGAACTCTTCTTGATACTATATTTGGAAACTAATAGCAAATTTTTGTCATCTTTAAAAATACGTATTTGGAAGTGACATTATCATAGTGTATGCTAAAATATTAATTTTACTGAAGTGTGTACAAATTACTACAGAATTACATATTATTTTAAATGTATTCCTGAAAATACGTGACAATTTCTACCTGTAAAACTTTAATTTTGCTGTCAATAGCTTCATAAGCTTGGACGCGATAATATTTGCATTTTTTTCCTCAGATCATTCGGAGTGAAGACATTAAATAAGCTTGTAGAAGTATGGGGCAATTTTGCGGGCCTGGTTACAAATGGTCGCCAATTCTCGGTGCTGTAGCCCTTTACCTAGAGTATAACCACGTTGACCTTCAGTTAAACTGCGCATGTCACGTGTGGCGGGTGTGTTCAGTATGCTGCCTTTTCCAATTAACTTTATTTTTCTCAGAAAGAGGAAAAAGAGAAAGTCGCTGAGGCGCTCCTTCGCCCCTCTCACCCCCCTCACGCGTCCCCATGCGACTTTCGTTTGCTACGAAACGTAGGATCCGTATCAATATCAATAGAAATTTACGCCGGTGACAGCAATACACCGCTATGAAGAGTTCCCAGAAATGCGTCCAAATTGGGTGCACAGGTGGCGTGGACGTCGAGAGGAAGGAATAAGAAACTACGCTGCAAATTGCGCTAGACTTGTGCGCTCTGCTCGCTTTAATTTTAATAGTGAAATATTATTCACTTTTATCTTATACGTTTTCATCGAATGGTAGGATGATAAATGCATTGGAAATGGTGTGGAAGAAAGTGGTCGTGGCCAGCATTTATCTGGAGGGTCTAATGAAACTCACAGAAAATCTCGTTGGTTGTATCCGGTTTTCGGGTCGAGGTTTGAACCCGGTGTCTACCAAATACGAAGGAGGCCGCACGGGGACGGGAACTTAATTTGAAAGAACTTTGTGCTTTGCCCATTGAGCCGGCCGTGTCAGTCCCATTTTGGAGTAGTGGAGTGTCGTGGTTACTGTGTTTATAAAGTAGTGATAAATCTCTAAAAATATTAATCCATGCGATAAACTCGCTGTAGGCGTAGCTGTAAAACAGTTCAGCCAACGTGCGTGACAAATGTGCATTACGTCTGGCAAAGGGTCGCTTCTGTCCCAACATCAATCACTATCCACTGCCCAGTAATGTGATGTCTCGTCAGCTCTAATCAGTAGCTCATAGTCGCTCGCGAAAAAGCGAAACTCAGTGGGCGTCACGAGGGGAAAATATTTGCAAATCCAGTTTGATGGTACTTCAGCCTAATAATATCTACCCTGTGATTTTGGGGGTTATTTAAAAGCATAATAAAACATATTCTTGGTTTCAAAACCTTGCATACCGTGTAGTGTATTGGAATATAAAAATAAGCATACAAACAAAACTGTTTAATTGAATTAATCCCCCCTTTTTGCCACTGATGATGACCTCTTGAGGTCGAAACGCATTTGGCATTAGTGTACTTTATAGTGTAAACAGTTTTGTTTGTATGCTTATTTTTATATTCTTGGTTTCTTCTTTTGAGGAATTGGGCTGTGTTCCTGAAAACGAATTGTGCTTTGTGGAAAGGAACGTGTCTCATGCTTTTAGAACTTTATTCATACAACTGAAACGAGTGTCCTCCGTGTTACTGTGCTACGGCTGGAAACCATGTTTTGAATAGACATAATTATCTGGTAGTGTATGATTACTCGAAGAGAATGGGATGAAAATAAAACATGTTTTATTTGGAACGCATTGTTTAAAGAGAAAGATGAGTTCACTTGAAATGCTTTGTCTAGAGTGAAATGAGATTTGTTTTTGCTTGAATGTTTCTCGCAGATGAAAAGGAATTCTGCTTGGAATGCTTTGTGCGAAAGGTAACGCCAGATTAGGTTAGGTTAGGTTATTTCACGTACGACCTGTTCGTGTTTCTTACCGGTAGAAACAATTGTGTTGATGAAATGAATGAAAATAAATACTAGTACGAATGCCATGGAAGTCAATGGTAACCCTATGTATCACTCGCATTGACAATAAAGAACACTGCATTTTGGTCACTTTGTGTTTTAATGAGTTTCTTATGATTCTCAGAAAAAAACTTCGATCATTTCCTTAAACAGCTTTAGACGCTGGAAACACCGAACTCTGAAAGCACTTGACGATGCAAACACGGGACGTGGGAAACACATGATATTATCACATCCACTGTCTCCATGAATGTCTGCTCTCATATTGTGATGAACCTTGTACGTTTTATGAGATTTTTGTTTGCGAAGTATCCGGCTAACACAGCGCTCTTCTGCCTCGCGCGTCTCAAGATCAAGAACGGGTAAACAGTCTCTTCAGATTCAGTGAGCAGTTGAGCTTATTTTGAAGATTTATTTAAGTTCTGCGTGTTATTCTCTACGGTTTTGAATTGTATGAGAATGTATAAGCTGAAGTTCCCTTCGAAATAAAATTCAGGCTTGTTTTTAAAACGCTTTGAATCAAATGCTTTGACTTCTCCAGCTTCGTATACAGTCTGTTCCTTAGATCTTTTCGATGTATTATATTTATTGAATAGGTTGTTCTAAAATCAAATTCTCACATCTTATTGAACCCAGTCATCAGATTACGTTGTTTCTGCTAATTTATTTATAAGTAAGAAACTGTTCACAGCACGGTACTCGATTTCATAGTAGTTCGTTTACGTTTTTATAATATTGTATTGTTATCTATAATAAATACAGTTGCGAACTACATTAAGCAAGGAGATGACTGTCTTCTGGGGATTTACTCCGTATAGTCCGTGGAGATCTGCAGTGCCATGACAAAAGCACGGAATTGAATCTGACGATGGCCACATTGCTTCGAAACACCTTCAAATGAACAGACACTGAACAGAACTAGGGATAAGAATGTGAAAGACCGAAGCTGAATGTTTCGTGTGTCCGTACTTTATAAAATTTGTATGTGTGTGAACAAGCCAATATTGCCTTACCGTAAATGAAATAGCTTTGTAGGTCACAAGGTTTAACGAAGGACGTATAGGCCTACGCATTTGTGTTTCTAGCAAACAGTAACAGAAGCAAAATAGTCTTAATAAAGTCGGAAGTGGAAACACGCAAATTTATATTAAAGAGGGTTCTTCAGAGTTACGTAATTTTGTCGCATCTAAGTACCGACACCTTTGTCTCAAAGAAAGAATAATGCACGTTGGCCTATTTATTTACGTGTATAATGTATGATTTGGGTAGGCGGATTACTGATCACCTTTTATATTAGTCTTATTATAGGATAATTAGATTCCAAATGAAATATATCAACAAAATATACACAGGCTTTCAAGTACAGTTTTTATAGATCATTCAGAATAAGTAGCTTGATAATTATTTGCATTATTAGCCTTTTATTACGATGTGAGATATGAGGTTGTCACTTCCTTCACGATGACGATGTTGTTCTGGGTTAAGACGCCGTGTACACTTGCAGATGGGTACAAAGGCTGAAAGTAGATAGCATCTTCACAAAACACTGTCAAATGTTACGATGATGAAATCGAGAAGGATGAAATTGAATTAACACGTATGGGGAATTGATAAATGTGCGATTTCATGCAGAAGGTCTTGGCTGTCTGAATAGCTGTCAGTTTCTGAATATCTCTACTTCATTGAGTTGAGGTTTCTTATGAAGTGAAAATTATGAAAAATATATTAAGTACGTTTGTCAACGATGTGCTACAAAACAGGTGCCACGTGTTATTCGACGTTTAGCTTGGAGCGTGTTGTGACAGTAGGTGCGGGGTGGGAGGAGGTTGCAGTGCCCAGGGTGCGTTGGCAGTGTGTCGCAATGCAGACTGCGAGGATACCTTGTGAACTTTTTGTTGTGAGCATCAACTGAAGAGATCCCGGTTGCGTGCCCTGTCACGTCGATGTAGAACCGTGCGTAGGTTGAATCGAAACTGACAGGTATCGTGTCGGAATATTGGGTCTGTTTGTACAGCACTCGCTGTGCGATGTTCTGCAGTAATTCTGGGGTCAGTACGTAAATGCTAGAAAGTGTGTAGAGTAATCGTCTGTCCTGTTCATTATCATCATGAACGATATAACATTATCAACATCAGTATCATCAATATCATTATCACGACCAACCCGTTTAGCAGAAACAGGATAATCTATGACATTTTCAGCCAATCAACATTATCGTAAATATTACTACATTGTTCATTCGACAACGTCGTTGAGTAAATTACAATTTATAAATTTCAGTAACATCATCACCATCAGCTATATCATCCGTTTGCAACGAATTATAAATTTCAGTAACATCATCTTCATCAGCTATATCATCCGTTTGCAACGAATTTTTATCAAAATTTCTTCATATTATTTTTTTGTCTGTAAACCAACAGCGTGCACCATAAATATTATCCGTCACATTTGAGAGGTCACTGCATTGATAAGGGTTTGATACAAAACACGCATAGTTTTTAACACAGTTACAATTTATTACGATACATGTGACATTGTTCCATTTCAATTTTAATGAAAATGTAAACATGAAATAACATCAAGGAATAAGAAAAGACATTGATATATATTTTTTTTAATTTTTAAGATATTTTGTGTATGAAAATATAATATGTACAATATCATTATAAAATATATTTAAGCGGGGATATGTACATGTTGAGAAATGTTATGTAGAGACAAGAATCAGAACTTGAAAGTTTCGCATAATGAGTACTCGGTCAGAGTACAGGCAAGTAATAGGCGGTTGAACAGTCTAATATAGCATTAACACATTTTGAACCAAAATATTTTTCATACATTTTTCAGCATTTCTGCTCACTTCATTTCGATCACTTTGCGAAGAACCTGTTAATAATAATAATAATAATAACAATAATAATAATTAAAACATTATCTTATGTAACATTTTACACTTTTTCTGGTAATTCGGTATTCATTACTAGGCATCCCTGACAACAGTGTTGTCCTTGTGTACATTATAAATCCCCATATGTTTTTTGAGTACATAGATTCATATTCAGAATATAAGTTACACTTTTAGAATTATTATACGAGATAAGTCACCATCCTTGCAAAGTTAAATCAGTGCTGCGTTATTTTTCTCATAACTTCAAATATTACAGGACGTTTCTTCTCTTGTTTAACAATCTTTCAGTTCAATTATTTTTATTCAGGTAAAACGTTCCAATACACATACAGTGCACACTAAAACAGACTGCTAGAATAACATTACAACTTTATAACCAGAGTTGAGCCCTTTTAGTTAGGGTAATATTCGCATTCTTTGAAATTTGAGCGTTCGGCTTTTCGGTTCATGCATTCATGGAACAAGATAAGAAGCTACGTAATATATTCTTAATTTGAATGTTACGGATTTTAAGATCTGTGATTTTCAGGGCTGAGATGACGATGTTGTTCTGGGTTCGGGCGCCGCGTAGACTCACAAGCGTACGAGTCTACCTGCGAGCCGAAACCCAGAAATCATCGCCAAGTAACAGGCTGTTTTCAAAGATTTTAAATTAACACTTGTGGGCATGTATTAAGCTCTGTTATAGCGTAATTGCCTTTCTGCTATGAAGAAATTTATTAGGATTACAGTAATTTGTATATTTCTTAGCGAATTTGTTTTACGTGTTAAATAATTTAAATCCTTTAAGAGTTACTCAAGGTTTAACTGAGATTTTAAACTTCTCAATAGAAAGGATGTAATTTCTTTTACATTCAGTGTTCCGTTCTATCAAAAATGAAAATGGAATTTATTAACTCTATATTATTAAAAATCAGCGAGAAAATATAGTGATGAATATAATTTAATACCAAAGGAAACTGTTGCCCAGAAATATATAACACAGTTTTTTATCTTTCCGAGGAATGCCATCAGATTGAATATATCTTAAATTACATCAGTACACACACAGTCCATCACATAATTTGCTCTTACAAAAGCAAATCTTAGAGTTTTTATAAATTCAACAAAAATATTGGTTAACGCATCCTCTTCATTTCGAAATTAGTATTTGTTAGTTGTAACTACTAGGTTGAACCTTTTGATGACAGTATTAATATATCAAACATCATTTAGGCCCTTTAAATAGGCATAATACAACATGTTTACAAAATGAATACTAGAAGCTTAATCATGTTATTCTTTGAGCTCGTAGAAACATCAGTGTAATGTTTTAAAAGCGTTCGCCATTTTATATTCGTTATTGAAATTTCAGGATAGAATTCATTTCAATACATTTTGGTATATACGTTTGAGGAAAATTTTTTTTTTGTGTGAAAAATGAGTAGTATATGCGGCACACAAAGTGACAAACAAGAATTCCACTTACAGAATTTTGTATTAATTGTGTGTGCAACACGACTTAAATTTATGACTCTTTCTTATTCAATTCATAATATTGAAGTTTACTTTCAAAGAATTTGAAAAGAATAGTGTAATAGTATTCTAAGTAAATAGGCCTGTGATTTTTTAACTGAAAGTTGTCAGATCGATACTCGATGTGGACGTTTCGTTTTATTAGTCAGTGAAAGTATCATGGGAATTGTTTTAAATTTTATATTGTATGTTGAGTTCTTTATGAAAATTATTAACGGGAGTTTTTTTTTTGTCAAAGTCACTCACTTTTGTGTTTAATTACGTTCACATAACTAAATTATTTGTTGGCCTCAAGAATATTGCCACTTTTTGGTGGCCGAATTATTGCTTCTTGTATTCATATAACTGAAGTGAAAAGTGTTTAGCCATTCTAATTTTAAAACCTCAGCATATGACTTACACACTCATGCACCATATACATATGGTCTAATATTACAGTAATCTATGCTTATAAGTATAACTTTATTTTGGAATTGGCCTATTTGAGCTGTACATACGTAATTATCAACACTTATGCTCTGTATATGTAACGCGAAAAGAAAATAGAAACATAGAAGCTGTTACCATGTCTCAGACAAAATACAGTTTTATAAGGTAGTGTGTTCCGTATGAGGAAGAAACAATCGATTGGTTTGCAAATTTATATTTCAAGTTTCTTTCAAAGGAAACGTTTGTATTGTTCTATAGTTTTTCGTCAACGTGTATAGCTACCAAGCGTGACTGTAGGTACACAAAAGTGTCGTAATTGTGCTGTGGTGTACGTTATGGGAATATTTTAGATAGGAAACTGCGGATATTTGAGGGAAAGTATTTGCACAAAACAAAACTGAATAACGGAGATTTAACATATGAAGCAGAATTTGAGGTTCTCACTGCGGTAAGCAAGGTGGCTTTCTTTTGGGTTGTAGTGCCATGTAGTCTGGTAGAAGGACTTGTGAGACGTTGGGAAACGTATACCAGATCACAAGGTGTTACAACCCAGACGGCAGCCATGTGCTTTTTAATCAAGATTTAGTCATGAAGATTAGGCGTTGCTTCATATTTAGTACTATTAATGTAAGGAAGTATTCAACTCATGGTCATTAAAATTTGAGAGTGTGATTTAGGCCGACATTTTGAACTGTCGTACAGTGAGGTTATTTGGTGGCTCTGGTAGTAGGACACGAAAACACGGCAATAGGGCATTGTGAAAAGGATAAATATCCTTAACGTACAAAGTATAACTAAAATAATGCAATATTATTTATTGCAGACAAGAAGTCGTCGAATAGAATGAGTTTGAAAATAATTTGCGAAACTAGCCTTTAGTGTATTTTGTGTAGACATGGTTATTCACTTAGAAGTACACTACTCACACAGTCCATATTTCTCTGCCATATCACAGGTACTTTGTCTGCTAGAGTTAAGGTTATGGTAGTGTGTTTAAATATTTTGTGTAATGAATAATATTGTCCGTACTGAGTATACACGAAGCTGAATTTGGATTACTTTTACCTGAAAAGATTGTGTATAGAAAGTTTGAAGAAAATACAATCTCACTTGGAGATCTTTTGTCGTATTGGCTTTGTAGATGGTGAATCGTTACCTTCGATGTTTCCTTCCGCTGCGAAGATTGAGTTAAATACAAAAGAACAGAGTGAAATTTTAATCACATAGAAGCACCCCCTCACCTACAAAATAATGTATCTTACATTTATGTGGCACAAAGATGTTTATTTTTAAAGTAATTTTGAAGCTGCCACAGTCACAGTAGGCCAGTAAGTTAATGCAACCTGAAATGACTTTATATGAAAAAATTATGACGTTGAGACAGAATATCTTTTCACAGTGGTGGCCACTTCGTTTGAAAATGTAATGACACTCTTAGCACCACGGATGCACCAAACGAGTATGCTTTCGTACATTCATAAACACTTGATAATCTCTTAATGCATTATTTTACAATGTAATGTTAGGGCTGTATAATTTCCGCTTCACTTTAATAAGATTTTTAAAATAATTTTTCCTAATTATCGAATAAATTGAAATTTGAGATATATTTTAATAGAAAATTATGGAACGTCAGTGGAAAAAATTGTTATATGTTTCCACTAGATTATACATTAAGACATTTAGATTTTCATTCATCCACGTGGTTTCAGAAACCTGAATGCTTCGCTGCATTTGATTTTTACGACCAACATTCAAATTCGTGTGTACTGCAGGCCAGAACCAGTCCTACAAATATTTTACTATTTAATATGTTTATTATTGTAGTTCAACAACAACCAATAATGACGTTACACGTAACTAACAATCATAGCTTTTTAATATACCGCTAGCATGTGCCAAGACACTGCTATATACATGTTTCTAACGGGTCTTATATACAAATGCTTGACGGAAATACTGAATATTCCTAGCTGCCGTCGGAAGAGACTCGTGAAAATTTGAAAGATAAGAAAAGTACATCCCTTTTGGACGAAACAATGCAATGGAAATAATTAAAGGAATAGAATATTATACGATTTTACTGGGGTTTAGTATTAGTGTGAATCTTATTTCAGGGTGATGGGACGATGCAGATGCACGCTGTTCTGCCGATGTGTCCTAGGTCTTCAAGGGGAAATCTTGAGGATTGAATCTGAAAGTCGGCAATTTAGCCTGCATCTAAGGCATAGCGTGTCATTACTCAGAAACAAAAGCCACATTATAAGTAAATCTGCGTCATTTACTTGTGACATTTGTTATCAGTTCCTGGGATTGCGGACTTCAGTTTGAATTTTACGTAATATCATTGAGTGAAGTTTTCCGTTGCTCGGATTTTTCGGCGACATTTTTGTTATGTATTGGGGTTTACATTTAGTATAATTTGATCATATAATCTGCTCCGTAGGATGTGAGACATGTTTCAAATCAATTGATCACACAACATGAAAATAGAAGCATCATAATGCGATTCTCATGGCAGGGAAGATGTCGATTGTGGTGTTTTGAGTAGTGATGCCACGTGGCCACGGTGAAGTAGGAAGTGAATCTGTCATCACTTCACTGAGACGTTGTAACCACTTACAAGACTACGCAACCCAGAAGACCACCATTGGCAAAAGTAAACAAAATATTTTTATAAAACAGAAAAATGTGTAGGAATCTCTGCTGTGGAATGTTAGTACACGGTTATAATTTGCGCTGCGGTAATATTTAATCAGTAATGCAAGACATTGGCGTGTTGTGGGGTCATTACATTAACGTTGACCAGTATGAATGCGTTTAGAATCGGGCGGCACAATTTTCCGACTCCATAGTTTGTTAGAAGGAGTTTATTTCTGTTCATCAGCGAACAGATGCGCATCTCACGAAACGTTTATAGCTCGGACAAGGTGATCCAACTTACTCACTAAGTCTCAATTTGTAATTATTTGTAATTTATTAAGTACTTGAACCATGTGCGATGCAAATACCACTTCAGTTACTTTAATTGGGGATGGGTTATTCAAATAAATCATTTCATGTTGTAAGCTTCTTTGTCTCAAAATATTTTCCTAATATTGTATTTGGCTCATCATATGTAGGCAGTTTAAACTGAAGTATATAAACCCATCTGTAGCAAACAGTTTTGTTTAAAATCGTACTTTGTAGAGAAATTAGTATGTGACGTAGCTTATACAAATATGAACAATTTTACATTACTCAGTTGAATTGCCTTACATGTTAAAACACGAATATTACATATCTTATATATTGTATACTGACACGTTAAATCTTCTTCTAAAGATAGGTCTATTTTATGTTCTAACAGACAATGATTGTAATTTCAATATACTACATCTTTACTAATATAACGAATTTTATATTCTGTACAAAGTCAGTCTCAAAAGCCTGGATTTTGTTTTAAGTGTGGAATTAGTTAAAAACAGTATGTATAATATTGGTTCTTATGCTTAATCATTTTGCATATTCAATATCGATATTAAAATTGTGTTTCAAATCACATAAATTTTCAATGATCTCCATTATTTTTAATTTACAAATTGTTTATTAGAAGAGGATAATTATCATCCGGCCTGTGTTCTATCGAATACGAGACGGAAGGCTATCAGGCCTGCTTGAGTAGGATTATAAACGTCAGTCATATAAATAACGTGTTGGTTAAAATTGTTTCAGTTGGCCTTAAACGCCGAAAGCTTGCCGAGAATTCGAAAGTGATTGGGATGTGTTTTAAATCTGTTGTGAGCAACATGTAATTAACGTTCCACGTGTCCCAGGTTTACAGCCGTAATATGCGTCTATTATCAGCAAAAAAAAGAAAAAAAGAGAAGAAGTGTTGTAACACTTTTTCAACGTCTCCTTTTTGACTGTGAATGTACATTTCTGTTTTGACATAATTTATTGCCTCAGTCAGAAAGCAATCTGTAAACCGTTTTCAAAATGGATGTGGCCAAATCGGCAGTGTTGAAAGTTGTAGTGGAAACTGAAATTTTTATACTTGGACCATTGCTGAGAGCTGTCTTGTGCGTCATTGCACGTCGGGGCGTTGAACACAGATAAATTGAGTTTCCAACCCCGCTGACGTCATTGTGTGGGCGAGTAAGAGTGAGGTGGGAGAGGGGGGGAACTCGGTGCTTTGTGAATGGGGGAGACGTGCACTCCGGGTCACGTAGAGCAGAGGACGCGCTAGACGCTCAGCGAGGGCATTTTAATGAGTGGCTGTAGGAAGCCACAAAATTTGCTCCAGTTCAGTTTCTGTTACGTAAAACAATGTGAATCATAAATAATAGCGAATGAAGAGAGATCCCTTTCTGGTTTCTCCATTCTACTTCACTATTTACTTACGAACTATTACTGGGAAATTAATTTTCAGGCAACGTACCTCTAAGTAGCCAAGTGTGATATCTTGGTTATAGCTTAGAAGGGGTTAAAGAAACTATGTATAGTTGGAAAGACCATCTTCATAGAGTGAAAGGGTTGAAGTATGGTCTCTGACACCATCCAGTGATACGAGCATTTTGATGAAGAATGATGTTTACTCATTAAGTTCCGAGAATAAAATACGATAACCGCTGATTATAATTTATAGATGTACCTATCGATCTTTAGTCTCCATTCTTAGTAATTATTTATGTTATGCGATTAAAATTTGAAGGTAGACTGCTTGGAATTTACTGAAGATTTTAAAAGTAATTTTGCCATTATCTAACGAACTGCAATGCATTCTAACTTTGTCTGTCACCAATGTGTGGCAATCTATGTTTGTTTATAATGCATACTCCAGGCTTATAGTAACTAATATTAATCCAAATGTTTTATATATAATTGATATATTCCATATGTGAAATCCTCAAGAATAGTAAATTATTATAGGTTTGGATCTGAAAATGGTAGTCTACAATCAGGAATGAAGCATAAACCTGCAATATTTTGTTTGCTGTCACATTGTATTTTCGGTATTAACAAAATAGAAATAATTTTCTGCTTATTTAAAAATGTAAATTCCTTTTTATATAACCTTGAACCGACAAATTGAATGTTGCTCAGTTTACATTACATAATGAAACTTCAGTATGGCGCAAATAACATTTAAAATTCTTCATTACTTTAAGATATTTGAAGTTTTATCGAAGGTGAAAATGTCGATTGTGGTCTTCTGAGTTGTGACGCCGTGTACTTTTTAAAATCCGCTCTTGACAGCCTGCAGTCCCACATAGCGTCACAGCTCAAACACCACAGTGGCCTTATTCGATTGTTTTGTGATGTTACTTACTGACTTACAAATTCAGATTAACACCAACGCAGAAAATGCTTTACAAGTAGACCAGTCACGTGCTTTCAATTATATTCCCTTCGTGATGCATCATTTTGTGATACCCTGTTCATAATTCATTGGCTTAATTTATCACGTGTAAGTAATCACACTTTGGCCTATCGCGTAAGATTAAGAAAATTGTAGCATAAGATTTATAACCGATTTTTTTTTTAAATTATAGTTGAGTTAAGCAAACGTGGCATCTCAGTGTCTTGTTACCTCACGTGGTTTACAAAACCTCGAAAGATTCAAAATAAATTCATGCAAAGGCCAGAGGATAGAAATATCGCGGTTCGGGTCTTGATGATCAGCTTGCTATTGGCTAACAGCTAGTGTTTTTTATACGTGGCCGCGTAGTTATTTGACGTCAGCTGCCGGCCGTTTAAATGCCAGTATATACGTGTGAGGCTAGGAACTGTGTTTGCTCAGGCTGACACAGTAGATTTGAAATGAGAAAATAACTGTTTTATGCTTGTCGCAAGATATCTCCGAACTTAATTGACTGCTACAGACAACGGAGGGTGGGGAAACGTCTTGGTCCATCCGTTTTACCTTCTCACTATGAGGCAATTCAACCACGAAGATATTTTGCGTCAAGTGTACCAAATATATTTTAAGAATATTTAAATACTTGAATGATGCTGAACGTTCTGTGTTATCTGGTGACGGTATTGTGGTTAGTGGACAACTTAACAAGTGTATGAATGACTGTAACATCGTGAGAACTCGCGTGAACGACAATAGTTGTTCGTGGCAGTTACTGTGTTAAGTTGATAGATTACTGCATAAACTCAAGAAACACGATGAAAATTTTACAGTCTTTAATTATAAAATTGGCTTATTAATGCTATAAGAACTGAACAGTTTTGATACTGAACGAAATCAATAAATGTGTATTTCAGTACATCGTTTGGGAATATATACAGATTATGGGAATTACATTTTCTTTCTCTGTTAATCACTAATTACCCTAAAACATTATGAATGTTATAAGATAGGATATAGCTGATTATCTTTGTATATAACATCCATTATCTTTGACTTTTTCAAGGACGAAGTCCTTAGGAATTCATCCAGCATTTCTCAGCAACTCCGGTTCATCCGAGGCCTTAATAATGATTGGTCCTCTCCCTGTCTGTCAAGGGTTACGAGACAGGTTGTAACATTGACACTGAACTAGGTTAGACCTTGCACTAACCTTGCACTAACAGGTCTCTGTACCATACTCCATCAGTGCCATCGTCCTCAACTTGTAGCAGTGTCCCCGTGTGGTCGTCGTCGTGTTATGCATTTATACTTCCAGTTTCTTGAGGCCACTCAGTTCTTCTACCAGAGATTCTTCATTACTTACAAACCGTTTCTGAGGCCTAGAGTGGTCATCGTCTTCCGTTTCCTATTTAGATAAAGCGGAAAAATACTGTAAGACAAGAGATTTTTTACCGCGAAGTAAATGTGGAGAGTGGTCTTCTAAATTGCGCCTTATAGCGTTTCAGAGGAACATACTGTCTACATTTTCAGGGCCCAATTCTGGAATGGATGGTTTGGGCGATCTCCTTTTCTGATCCCATCGCTCTGGACAACCCTCTTGGCCTGACAACTCTTCTAACGCAGTGAAAACATCTGATTCCTATCACTCCTTACTTGAACCCTGAAGATGGAGTAACTGTGTTCCTCCGAAACGTTGACACACTGCAGAAGTGCTACAAGGCGTAATAAACCACAACACTGTAGTAAATGTGGTAGGCGTACTGTTACAGTGTCTATGGTCTTGAAATTATAAAGACATTTTAATAAATGTAATGTATCGTATTACATTCATTCTCTTGAAACTTTCGTTGCGTGTACAAAAGGATGATTTTTTATGCTTTAAAACTGTGGAATTGAGCTTTGAGGTTATCACTACGTCAGTGTGAATCCAGGGAATGTCAGTTTGCTGTCGGAATAAGTGAACACGTAAAACAGCGATTTTCTTACTGACGCATTCCCTCGCAAAGGCCAGTGGTTATCTACATGAGAGCACTCTGGTATGTTTGGCTAATGGATGTAATGGTGATGTAGCCAGTTCAGTTATTCGCCATATAACCATTTCCCATGTTTGGGATGTGCGTGGGTTTGTGTGGCACAGTATTACTTTTTATGACATCAGTAAATTTATGGAACTCCTTCATTACCGAATGCACATTATCTCTGGATGCTAATAATAATAATAATAATAACAATAACAATAACGAATCTTCTTAATTGAAGTTGGATGTATTTTAAATTTAGCTCAGGGTTTTGAAATTGTATCCTCACAAGTTTGGACAATAAGAAATATTAATATAGGGATTGAAGTTACTGAAAATCCCTTTTCTGAGGTGGACTCCATGAGATGCATTCCAGGATCAAATCGGGTAATGACAAAATTATAGAGAATTTGCAGATTAATACTATGAGATGTAGAAGTTCAAGCTACAGAAATTAATGACGGGGAAAATATTGAAAGGATGGAAACAAGCCACACGCTTAACAAAGTCTTGAATTACGGCCAAGTTTCCAGCACGTATTAGAGTTTAATGACACGGCTGTAGTGCGTTCATAAACACCATTTATAATTAACGCTTCGCTTACCAGAACATACATAGAGCAGTTGAGTTGTGTATTTATTAGCCTAAACGATTTTCACGCTTTGGTTAAAGCTGGATTACACCAAATCCAAACAGCCTAAAGAAACACTTTTCAAACTGCAGTTACATTTCATTTCTTTATCATCGTTCTGTTTTTTTCTTAAAGCGGCTTTATCTGCGTATGTCCTGCACGCTTATCATAACCAGGCTGCGAATAGTTAACCGAACCCTTATTGTATGTAGTTGCAGACCTGCTGCGAGGGAAGGTAGACATTTTCATGAATGAAC